>JAQMCX010000032.1:15808881-15820099 GCA_029814765.1 Acanthurus leucopareius
TTACTTTCTGTTTTTTTAATCAAGTTGAAATGATTATCTCCTATCTGAGGACAACTGGTTTTGTAGGCAATGGGCCCGCATATAATCATTAAATTAATAAAAAATAAAAACAAACCTATAAAAGAACCTTACATATGTGCAAAGGATCCCCTGATTATAACCTTGATTCTTTTTATTCAGGAAAATGTTATTAATTTCCAACAGAATTAGCACTTTTCTTAGTGGGACATGTTTTATCCAAATTCCCAAGAATCAGTGATAAATGAGTGCTATCCACAACTACACAGCAATACTGTACAGTGCCATGGAGCAGGCAGGTGGTCACCATAGAAGTCAAGCAGGAGGAGAAAGAGGAAGAAGATGTAGCTAATTGTTGCTTTCATTCAAAAGGAACCTATGTTGTGATGGACAGTATTGTATTTTATGTATAAATTTCAGATGCGTTCAATGATTCCACTATGTTTGTAGCTTTCTCTCTCCCGTTCCTTTAACAGTGAAATTACTTGTAGCACCATGAAACATGGATCTCGTATATTGTACTACAAAATCTAATGGTTGTACAAACAACTAACAATTAAACCATGAATACCTTATGTGTCTGTGATCCAAAGAAATGTTTCTATGGTGTTTATCAAAATAAAAAAAAAATTATGTGAATATAACTTTTCATTAAAGATAGAAAATAATTCAACATTTTTTAATTATGGAGTGTTACAAGTGGTAACCGTTTTGGATTTTTGTCTAGAGTTTTATAAACTCAGTGAAACCACTGCCAAGGTGATTGTATAAAACTGTAATATAACCATGTCCTCAATATCAATCATGGCTGTCAGAATAGATATTTTATTTTGCAGTGCCAGACATGAAGGACAATGTGAACTGATTATGTAGTTACTCAAGTTTTTACAGGAAAAGATAAACAACCAAACTGATAGGGATTAGGAAATAGTTGTAACCTAAAGTCTAATCAGTAGCTGGAGGATAGAGCTCCCATGTACAGTTCAGTGGTGGCCTTGGTTCTGGCCTTGGCTTTGACTCCGCTAGCCATCCAGCATTCCAGAGTAATCAGCTGTATTTCTTCATTGTACGCAGGCAGACGTGGGTTGTCTGTATCACGTCTATCTGTTTTTCATGTCAGTAAAGGAAAATCACAAAAAGCAATTGAGCTATGACAAAACAATAAATGATTACCCTGCTAGATGAAGAAATCTTTTTATTGGTCAATGGCCTTCAAGTTTCCTTGCTCACATTAAGAATTCCCTTCTTAAGGCCTTTAACTACTAGAAAAATACAATGGAATTTCAGTTTGCATTGCTGTCTCCAGATTATTAGTGTTTGGGATTTGGGTTTCATATTACAATTTTACATTTCACATTTCCTGGGAGTTTGCATGTTCTACCAGTGTCCACGTGGGTTCTCGTCTGGTGCTTCCCTCCACAGTCCACAGACATGCAAATCAGGTTAATTGGTGACTTTAAATTGCCCACAGGAGAGAATGTGAGTGTGTTTTGTTGTTTGTCACTACATGTCAGCCCTGTGATGAACTGGTGACCTGTCCGTGATGTATCGCGCTGCTCACCCAATGCCAGCTGGGATCAGTTGCAGCATTTCCTTAAGCTGTTTTTTCCCTCAAAGACTGCAGAGTTTATTGGGGCAATTTTTTGTAACTCAGGTCATATTTTAACTACATACCACTCACGGCTGTGCCAGAGGTGTCCATGTTAAAACGTACTTTGATTGCCATTACAAGAAAATAAGGTTGGAAGGCCCCTGGTAGCCTCATTACTCTCGTCATCTTTGTTTTATCACATTATGCTACTGCCATGAACTTCCCTGTGGAATCAGTAAAGCTCCATCTTATGATCCTCTCTCTCGTCCTCCATAATTACTGCCTTTCCTCTCCTGCCCTCCACCTGTGTGCCCACTATCCATGCAGGTGACTGGGCGAGATGGTGGTCTACCTTTCCACAAGTGGACCGGCATCCCCATCTGTCTCATCAGGAACAGCCTGGACACCATCTGTTGCCAACACATCCCTCACAGAGACAGGCAGGACAAGCTGAGTAAGGAGAGACAGGAGAGAGAAGGAAAGGAAGAAAATATAATGATAAGAAAGTCACATTTGAAATAAATTAATGAATTTAAGGATAAAACTGCTGTAAGTGTGGGCATGTCTCACTCTGTAGAGATCATGTGATTTTTCTATTAAAAAGGTATAACATGACAATAATAAAAAATTAGCTACATGTCAAACTGTTGGCAAAAGTCAGAGAATGCACGACACAGTTATACTTAAACAATATCACACAAGAGAGAGTGATGTTGTACTGAATATCAGCATGCATGTGATGTGGTCATAGGCACAAGGCTGCAGGCCTTCAGAGTAGTATCACATCATTTGAATATTTCCATTTTTTAGCAAAACCGTTTGAAATTCAAAGCCCATGTTATTTGGCTTGATGTGTTAGCTTCACTTTTACTCCTCTCCAATTTGTCAAGGCTGATGACATATGAGCACACTGGGAGGTTTGCATGGAAACATCCCGGCTTCCTCCCCTACTTGTCCTCTCCTAATGATTTCTCCATTCTTTAACTCAGTGTTATATCTATAAAAATATGCACCTTTTTGTGCAGTTTGTTACGATGTGGCGTTAAGCTGAGAACCCACAATTAGTGTAATCATTAGAACACCTGTTAAGTGCAGAGATATCTATACATTTAAACATCCCAGTGATGTTGCACTGTATATGAGCACTCCAGGAACACTTTTTGTCCAATCCAATTATTTGGTCAGACCTATCTGTTGGTCAGACCTATCCGTTGTATAAACTCATCTCTTCATGTATCTTGTGAATCCAATATCTCAGAACTGTCCTATGGAAATTTTGACTCAAACATCCACTTTGGCTCTGAGATGTAACGGATTAAATTTTGCTTGTCAAAGTTCAAAGGTTTGGACTCTTTGGTTTATTATTTCTAACTTGATTTTTTTAAAGACAGACCTAAAAAAACAACGTAAAATGTAACTTATGGCTGCTAGGAAAATGCTCAGGCACTGGGAAAAGAACACAAATCCCCTAAATTACAAAAACAGGCAGAGAACAGCTTCATATTTAATTATGCTTAACAGGATGAATAACAGCAGAAAGAGAACCGTACTAAATTGTGGTCGTATATCACACTAACTTGTAATTGTGTAATGTATGTATATATGTAATGTGATCTCCAAATATTATCAAAAGTTGGAAATACATTCTTCTAGGTCTTGTTATCAGTATGATTCTTATACCTCTGGATTTATTTATTCCCCATTTTTTGTATCTGTTTATTATGCAGCTGGAGCTATATGTATTGTAGGCAACAAGAAATACTGCAGAATGTCAAACAGAACTCTGTTACGTGTGAAAAATAAAAGCTGTAAACATTTGAATAATAAAAAAACACATCATGTTACTGCTTTTATAGCCTTTGTTCTGTCCAACAGAAATGGATGAACAATTACTTTTATTGTTCAAGTCAAAAGCAAGCCATTTCTGCCAAAGTTAGTTCAAGGACATGCTTGCTGTAATGAAAAAGGCTTATATTGTGAATCTTTACAGCTGCAACATGATAAACTGGATGAATGACAATTCAATGACAAAGACAATGGTATTCACGCAAATTTTGTGATGAGCAAGCTAAAGGCTAAGAAACTGATATTAACATGATTTAATTTAAATGGAGAATATGAATATGGAAAAAGGGTACCTTGTTGTTCCTCCTTAGCACCCGACAAAGTAGAACTGGTCTGAAGTGTTAGTTTGTCTTCAAGAATTCACAGAGAAAAAACACAACATGTAGCTGATTGACAGCAGGCAGCATGGTGGACTTTTTTCAGAGCTGAACCTCAAGGTCTCCACCAGCTTCTCAGCTCCGTGCTTTCAAATGTCAAACAATTTGAAGCAAATCTAAAGCATCAAGTGTCAAGAACACCTGGAAAAGGGTAGTAATGAAATTTTTTCTGTGCTGCAAGAACAAAAGCCTACTCTGTTTAGAGTGCAGGCCTCCGCCTGGCATTTGGCATGAAAAGAAAGAAAAAGCAAACTGAAGGAACTGAACATATTTTCTTTGCTGTTAATTGTGGTACCTTCTAATCTGCTGGAAAACCTCTGACGAAAAATCATTAAGCAACGATGAACTTAAACATTAAACCTCTGTCTGTTAAACTGACCACCTCCCTTCCACTTCTTGGCAGCCCAAAAATGTTACATTTTATTCAGTCAGAAAACTGTTGCCTCAAAACATAATCAAGCCAGTGATTATGTTTGCCACCACAACATCATTTGGAAAACAAATTAGAATTATTTAAATTATTTTTTTGGGAGAAATAGTTGTTGAAGAGCAGTCTCTCTCTCTCTCTGAGCAAAGGTAAAAATTACATTGTTATCATCAATAAAGGCCATTATTAAAGGGGAGCTCAATTAGAAAGAAAGGGCGGGCAATTCAAACAAAAAATTCATTTCTGAAAGAGCTAATCATTCTTCTCCCTATCTTACCCCTGCTTCCATGGACACTATGCTAAAACTGGTCCAGTCTATTTCACTCAGTAGAGCAAGGATGTTATGTCCCATTAAGCATTTCTAAGCCCCTAATGTCTCACCCTTCTCCTCCAGAGGCAGAAGGCCATATTAGATGGCACTGTTAACCTGGGCTTGTGATTAATCCTAATTCTAACACTGGTAAGACCTGACCTGCCATCTTTCCTGTCACAGTAAATGTGATATTGTGACCTTATCTTCCCTGGATGAGGGGTTATATTATCTTCCCTATTTGGAGGGCTTGTGTGTGGATAATTCACCAGCATAGCCACTGTTTTTTCCTCTGCATCAGCTGTCTCTCTGAGCAGGTTACCTCTGCCGGGGGTCTTGTCAGAATATATGTGAATATGTGTGTGACAAAACAAAAAGCACTGTTTCCATTCGTTAAGCATTATTCTTGGTGTGATGCTGTCAAGAAGTACACATTGTCAGGGAATAGAGGGCATCTCCAAATGTGTTCCCTGTAGCCTTTGTCTTTCAAACTGGCTAACATAGTCCACTGCCCCAGCTGAAGCTGAGCAGGGCTGCTTTTAATCATTCAGCCTGAGAGAAGGAGAGTGTGTGTCACAAAATAGAAAGATAAACTATCATAGTAGCACTATACCAGCCTCTATGGCATCACTCTCTAAGGTCATGTGTGATATGATTGGATGCTTCTTTTTGTTGTCTGCCCTGCACATGAGACAGGATGGCACAACTGCCTCTGCTATATTCAGTACTTGTGTTAGAATATAATGTGGGAGGAAAAAGCCCCAACCTGGCACTTTGAAAAATTGTTAGTGTGCATTGTGATGGCTCTTATTCTGGTCCTGTGATTATAAAAAAGTATCAGTACGTGGGCTGCTGTGACTAACCTTTATGAAGTCAAAATTAGCGGATTAGAGTGAGAACATGTTGCAGCAGCACGTATGAGATAAAATACAGGGTACTTTGTTGTATGTCTAATCAAACAAGCAAAAGTCTCACAAGGCCAGTTCTATCTCCAAAGCACTGTGTCAAAGTTAAACAGAGGTTCCAAGCTGTTCCAGCTTAAGACTAAAAAAGGAAATGTGGTGTCTCCCTGGGGCCCAAACTTATAAAACCATCATTAAATGTCAAAACATCTATATTTATACTACTGATTGCAAATGCACATCAAATCATGAATCTAAAATGTATATGAAACCGTTTTAATTCTTACATCACAGCAGTGCTCAGATTTACTGAGTGTAATGTTGAATTTTTGACAGTTATAAAAATATAAAAAAACAAAAAACAAACTTTGCTTTGTTTCACCATCCTCACTTACAATTATTTATTTATTTATTTATTTTACATGGTCACAAACATGCAACACCTCGTCTCTTTGTCTCATATAAAAACTTTGTAAAAAAACTAGCATCACGTATCTTGTATTAGACCAGTATTAGATCATTAAAAATAAGTTGCATCTGCATCATGTCATAGTCTTTCAAAACAAATTCACACACACACACTCGCTAGATCAAGATCTTTCCCACAGGCAGTGGTGCTCATAGCACTTTTGACAACAAGGGTCACCAGAATCAACACAAAATGAAACTTTTGTGGTTGCCTTCATGGTGCCTCCGTAAAGCACAAACATCTGTGTCCTACAAATATATATCAGTATTACATTCACATAGTATGAGTAATACAAGTATAAAACAAGAAGGCTTCAAGTAGGTCAAATCAGACACTTCCATTAAAAAAAACCAACATTAAAACTGTACAAGTGGGATTGAAATTAGAGCAGTGTGGTTCTAATTAGCTGCATACTACACTGATAAGAGATAAGAAATATTCCCAGATGGACCACAAACCCAAAACAGTGATCACTTGTGTCTTGTTGTCTTGAAACCTGCTGTGAATCATCTTCACCCAGACAAGCTAATGGCACCAAATTCAGGAAATTCCTCCTGTGAGGTCTAAATGTCAAGTCTGAATGAGTCATAAATCCCTTTTCCAAGGCCGATACAAGCAATATACTGTCCCCATTATTAGGTAGAGCTTGATAGTTCAATGATGCACTCAGGTGGTTCTCCTCAACTGGTAAAAATATGGAAATATTATGTGACCATTTTGTCTTTACAAGGTAATTTGCATTCAGGTGGTCATTTAATACTCATTAATGTTCTCCTTTAACTGAACCAAAGGTCACAGCGGGGTGCAATTGATGGAAGCCAGGAAGAAACTCTGCTGCTGAATGTAATGTTCCTCAGACATATTACAGTTGAAAATAAATTATTGTACAATATAAACAAGACCTGCAGCCATTATTACACAATTATTTCAGAAGCCTCTGAGTGAAATCAACTATTGTGTGTCATGTTTTTCTCCAGGCTTTTGTCACCAAGCTTCATTAACCATGTTGGCATCCATCCTACCATTTAGACAATGGCATTATTTTCTTTCTGAAAAAGAAGTTTACAGTCATGTTTAACAAAATGAATATACAGCATTGCAATATATTTGTATGAGAAGCCAAAGCATTATATATATATATATGTATGTATGTATATCTTCCAAAAAGAAAAAACTATATCCCTCTTGTTTTAGTGATTTATTTAAAAATATAAATAAAGGATTGTATACATTGCAACTGTTGATTTCATTGAGGAGAAATGTACCTCTGCAACCAGCCACTGGGTTTTTTTTGGCAGGATATTTGCTGACTCATGGCTCTGTGTAATACATAGCTGCCGTGTGCATTGTTTTTTCATTTCATGTCCTTTAATAAACCGCCAACAAAAAGCTTAGATGGGTGAAAAAACAGAATGAAATCCTGAAAGAGAATAAATTAAAAAAAATATCTCTCCTGCCAGCACCTTAGGCTCAGAAAATAATCTTTTGAGCACATTTAAGAGTCTTTTCTAGGCCATATAGAAACATTACCTTCAACTCCCTCAGTACATTTTCTAATTTCCTGCTGCCACACATCACATCACAATGAGCACATTACAGAGTGCTTAGACATGACTTACAAGAATAAACACCGTACTAGAGAACTGTCTGGCATACAGTTTTTCGTTTCTTGGGGGGGGGGGGTTTATGTAACTGTAAGGTTTTCTGACAAAAATTGATAGAGGATTGCTACAGTGACAAAAACAGACTGATGTTCAAGAGAAGGCACCCTGAATAAAAAGAAAAGAACTTTCAAGAGGCCGAGGCCACTGAGGGAAATTACCTATTATACTCCTCGTCCATTAAAAACCAGACTTGGATACATTTTTAATTTTAAAAAAATTCAAACAAAGAAAGGAGCTTCATTGTGTGTGTGTTCATGGTAATGCATGTTTAGTTTCCTCTGCCACTCTAAATACCTTTTAGGCCTCTTGATCTTTTGTTCTACTGTTAATAAGAGGCATCTTACGTTCAGTGTTAGGCATCTATCACTCATGTATTGCTCCCCTGAAAATGTTCTTTTAACGCCAGGCCAAGTTGTGTGTGTGAACACAAATGCACAGACTTCATCATGCCAGCTCCCTTGTCTTAAGTCTGTACTAGGTGAGATTGAGCCCATCTGTCAAAAGAGCAGGTCATTGTCACAGCCAGTGGGTGGGTGTGTTGATGTTCTCATGCTGGACATGGACCCATAACACTGTTTCCCTCTTTGGTGGGATCAACAGAGTTTATGTGCACAGAATGGAGTTGCTACACATACTCCTTGCTTCTTACTTGTATATTGCTTTCCACTCTTTCATTAGCAATGTGGATAGGGTTAAATAGATGTGGCAGATGTTGCTATCAACACAAAAACAGTCATCATTTTGGATATATCAGTAGCCAAAACTGCCATTACAGGGATGCTGTAAACAAACCAGTCCTGCTTCCTGTACACTCTGCCCGGGCACCACCCTTCACCTAAACCCAGTGGAGTATTTTGGTATGCGGGAACATTTTGGATATGTGCAATCTCCGGTTGTGTGCGCCACATGGGTGAAAGTTAAAGCCTGGTTTAAGAGACAATTTACAGACATTTTACAGAGTTCATATGTGACAATAGCTTTAAGGACTAAATTCATCTACAATCTGTTGAGGGTTAGCAGGAGCAAAATACAGGCAGGCAGCATGCTGCCATTTCATAATTATCACACCGTGGATTTAGCATCAACATTACATTCATCCGGCTAGTTTTATTACCAGATCACCGTACGAAGACAGTGCTCGGACTTGTAGTGCAAAGATCCACTGTTGGTCATGTTTACACATGTTTATTGCCTGTTGACTGCTGTGCAGACAGGCCTTAAAAAAGGGACACATCTGTTCCATTCAACACTTGAGACAGGCCATCATAAAATGCAGCTAAAATGTTTTATGTGTTGCAAAGGCAAATTGTTTGTAAATGCAACCCTTCATTCAGCATAGAAGAGTCAGTCTACTGTATTCCTCAGAGCAGTGAGATTTGGACACTGCTTGTGTGTTTGAGAGAGACAGAACGAGTAAACAGTTGTTTTTCACTTACCTAAACACAATTCACTACATCTCAATAAAAATTCAATCAACTTCTCCTCTATCAATTATTACAGATACATATCTGCAAGCTTGAAATGCATGCATCATGGCCAAAACCTTCCATATCTATCAAGCATTTCAACAAATGGTTTCACAAGGAAGAATTTACCTCTGCAATCAGCTGCTGTACAGTTTCAGCAGGAAACTTGCTGATTCAGGTCTCTGTGTAATACATCCCTGCCATGTGCATTGTTTTGTTTTCCATGTTATTTAATTAACTGCCAACAAAAGCTTGGATGAGAGAAAAATAAGGCTGAAATCCCAAAAGAGAGTAACACATGATCGGAGTAGTAGCTTGCTGCAGGGACGTGGGTGGAGGACCTTCCTCTTATCAGCCTCCCACAAGGCTTGTCTCTGTGGGAAGCAAAACAAGACCTTGCTGCTGGATACTCTCATTACCAACGGTGATCCTATCAACTTTTGTTTATTTGCTTTCAGATTTAAATGGAACACACTGTGCTGGCACTTCCCAGGCCAAATAGACTTTTCCACTTTTTTCCTTTTAAGATATCAGAGTCATAGTTAATAGCTGCTGGGTCATTCTATGTGCTGTCTGCCACTGATTGGCCAACAGGGGCCCTGTCAATGCAATAATCAGCTGATAAAAGGAAAAAATGCTGGTAGAGTAAATGCTAAACTCTTTGTAAATTAAAGAGACGCTTCCTTAAACTCCGAACATTGTTATAGTCAAAAATTAATGTAAATATTAAATATCCAAATTAAGCTGTCTGCTGTCATGGCAACAGCTGCTGCATCCTTCAGTCTTTCCTTTTCTGCCTCGAGCTCTTCGGATATTAACGTGTGTGTTGTGAATACTAACCTCTTCGTTCATTCCAGACCTTCACACCTGTCCTCCAGCTGTCACTATTTAATTTCCCACCTTATCTCATGAGTCGACCCAGTCACCTGCCCAGCCAGCTGCTCCTCATTCCCACTCAGTGCTGCTATAAGGAGGAAAACCATCGGGCTCTCTCTGCCTCATCTCCTCTTTTGTCTCAGGGTTTTATTAGTCATTTGGTTCTACAGTTTGATGGCTTGTCTTTGCCCTTTCATTGTTGCCCTCCCATAGTAGTTCTCTTGACCTGTTTACCATCAAATGTTACACTGCACAGCATTTTCTCTCATTAAATCTGCAGCTTCTTTTGGAAATATTAGTTTCTTTCAGATTAGTCTATTTAGCTGTTTTATCTCATGTGCACTCCAAAAGAGGTTGCAACTACCATACTGAATCACTGATTTAAGTATGAGATGTTGGACAAACCAAACACACAAGTGTGGTTGACAAGTGTGGTGCAATCTGAGTCTGGCTAAAAGCCTATGGTCGATCCTCAAGCAGTGTTTTTTTTAAAGTTTTCTGCATTACTAACAAACTTCAATTTTTACTTTTAGTGAGGTGTGTGAGGCTTTTCTACTTTCAGGAACAATATGTCCCACATTTTGACAGCAGTCTCTTTCAGCCCAAAAATTGGTGTGTGTGTTACACAGTGTGTCACAACAATGCCTTGTCATTTCTTTAATTTGTGTATTTTTGGCTGCAGCAGCTGTGGACTTAATATTGTTTATACATCTCTGTGCTCTGCTGATGTTTATCCCGCTATTTTAATAGCAGTTATTTCGTCTCAAAGTCTGGTATTGCTTGTTGCATCCCGTATTCATTGCTCTTTTTAATCATTGTTGGCCGTTTATGTTTAACTAAGTATATCAGTCCATTACTCTTATATCTGCAAACTGCATTGTTAACACATTGAGATACAAGAACAGCAGCATCTTTGGAAATTAGGAATAATACCCTCAACTTGTAAACAGTTTCTAACTTTAGTGCAAAACGAACTAATCCATCCTTTACCCAATACATTATAGGCTCTAATTTTGTGGTGCAGCGCAGGGTGGCACAGGGTGGCACAGGGTGGCGGAGCGTGGCACACCCCACGCAGTGGTAATTTCGTCCGGCGCACCACCGTGCGCAGCCAATTTGGCAAATTGGTAGACCGGGCTGGACCGAGATGGGTGTGGCAGTGCACCAGGGGGAGGTGTCCACAGATTCAGCTTGGTGCAGTGACAATTTCGTGCCAAAACACTGCGCGGAAGGTGCACTGAAAGCTCGCCAGCTCCAACCTGGTCTATTCTCG
>JAQMCX010000032.1:15833192-15846303 GCA_029814765.1 Acanthurus leucopareius
CTAGTCACGTAACAGACAGGTCCTGACTCCTGGCAGACAGGTCCTGGCAGACACGCAGCCATTGTAAAAAAGGTTACGAGTGCGTCCAAGAACCGATCAGCAGAACCAAAAGTAAATTTTTTTTTTGCGTACCCGGTACCCGCCGTTTTTAATTGGTTCCTACTTGGAACCGAATTTCGGTACCCAACCCTAGGTCTAAGAATCAGTGTCACCTGTAGTCACATTGCCTGCATGTGTTGAAATACATTGTGACTTTGATTTATTTTCTATAAATGAGTGTTAGGGAAGATTCAACAGACCTATAACTTAAAAAGTGCTGGGCTTCTAATGTTTACCCCACAGAGTGTAAACTGCAGAGAAATTTTTTATACGTATTCCCTGCCATTTGCATTATTGCCAACTGAGTTTTAAGGTTAGTCATGTATCAATTTACAAATATTCCTCAGTTTATTTACAGCTATCATTTCAGTTGTAAGGGACAAAAATTATAATAGCTTTGAATGGAATCAAAGGCAGGGACCCCAAGAACTCTGACAGACAAACACAATTATACCCATGAATGATTCTGTTTTTCTGTTTTATTTGTCTCTTCTATCTTTAGATGTCTTAAATCTACATTCGCTGCAGCTGATGGCTTGAGATGTTATTGCCTCTTTGGACCATGTAACATTATGTGTGTCTCTGTGTGCTATGTCTGCCACAGGCCAGATCTGCCTATAGCTGAGCAGATGGAATGTGCCCTTGTATAACTTGGCCAACTAGCTAACTGGTTCATGGCTGAAAGTTTAGCTTTGCCATGTGCCAGCTATCAGTATGCTCAAAGTTAACCATTGCAACAGTTAAATTTGTCTTTTACATGTTGATCTTAAAACCCAATCCCCTCCATTCAAAGTTGCTTTTTTCTTTTATCTCCAAATTTATTTATTTTTTTCTTTTTTGAATTCTTGTCCATTTGAATATAAATAACAGCAACAAGCTTGTGATGAGACGTGGCTGTCAATTTTTGAATAAATTTCACTGTTTCAGGAGCCCTTTGCATTGACAGTAGCTCGTTTGAGCACCATCACTGAATAAAAACACAGCCTGCCTCCTCTCTTTCTGCTGGAGTCCCATTCTCTGTTGGCTCAGAATCTGTAGGTCAAATGCAACAACTTAATCAGAGATGTTGTGGTGGTGACAGCTGTCTGCAAAGGTGGTAGTGGGCAGGGGCAGTCCTGAGTCCAAGCTGGGCCAATGGCCCTTGTTCTGGCTCTTTTAATTCTCCCCCTGGGCAGTCTGGCTCTTCTGGCTCAGTAGTCAGAAGATGCTATTGGCAGGGTTACTCTCAAAAAGTCTGCTCCTTTTAATCCAAACCTTGTACTTCCTTTACTAATGTTTACAGGTATATTTCTTTTACAGCTAAAATGTTTTTTCACCAATAAAGCTGAAAAAATAACAGATGACAGCAAAATAAGAAGCAAGTTTAAAGGGCGTGCCTTTGCTGCATCTGCACTTGGCACCATAGAGTCTGTAGACAAAAGAGATGTTTTTACACTAACCCTAACCCCTATTAAAAATACAGAATTCAACTGTTCCCTTGATGAGCTGTATATGGTCTGGCTTAAATTAAAATGTAAATGAAAAACATCAGCACAGAGAGGACAGTAGAGCGAGTGAAGGTTTTGCGTTAGCACTACCACTAATGCTGTGTCAGCCAGTGCCAGTTATATGCCAACATGCAACATCAAGCAATAAAAAATGCTCACTGCACTTACCACTCTGACATGTCGCTGATTGGGGGTTTTACATCTTTTTCTAATCTACTTTGTATCTGTCCCCTTTCTGTTGTGCAGTTCCCACAGCAAAAACTCCTCCTCTTGGCCCTGTTGCCCTCGCAGCGGTGATTGCTGGACCGGTGTGTGTGTTCTGCCTACTGCTGGTCTTTGCATTTTATGTTTGCCACAGTCACAGGGGTCTGGGGGCTGGAGGTGCTGGGGCCCATCATCACCATCGGGTGCCCAATGAAGAGGACCCCTCCATGGACCATCCATTTATCACTGTAGGAACAACGCTGAAGGACCTCATCTATGACATGACAACTTCAGGCTCTGGATCAGGTACGATGCTGCTACCCAGGGTCCTGATTTTCCTAAACATTGTATGTGTGTATTTCAATGGAAATATTAATATGCATATCTAAATAAGAGGGCCCAGGTGCTATATCTGCTACGTTAAGAAAGCATGGGCTGATGATATAAAAATGATGTGAGACAGTGTTCTGGTAGGATGAGATAATGAGCGAACATGTCTGCAAGGACAAGAAATGTTTTAAAATGTGTTCTAGCCCTGACTTATTCGTCCAGTTGCCTGACAGCCTTGCAGTAAAGACAAATAACTATGCCAGGCCAGATAAAATTCTTTGTGATTGTGGCTTAAGGCTAATTTGATATATTTCAGTAATAATTAATGCAGCATAGTGGTGACTAGAGTCTTAGCTACAGATGAGCTTAAGGAAATTACTGTTTTAAGTTTGCAAAATGCAGCATTTGGCAGAGCTGTGACGTACAAAAAGCAACAGATGCACAAGGATCAATTTTACTTTTCTAAATATTCAATGTATGACTTTTTTTCTTAACTTAAACAAAAAATCATTTTGTTTTTTAAAAAAACTTAGAAAAAAAAAAAGTAATATTCTTGTGTAGTCATGGCTTGTTGCTTGTGGCGTATAGGGATTTCCATACCAGTTAAACTAAAAGTTGTGCATAGTTTTTAAGTTTATAGCCTTGTTGTTGAGTAGGTTGTGTAATTCTAACTATGTGAGTATACAACTAGTTTTAAAGCACACGTTGACCTCTCCCTGTGGGTGTTTGCACACATGTACAGCAGTAGAAATCTACATCTGCACACATCTTTAAGCTGAAATCAATTGTAATGACTGTCTGGCCCAGATTCAGACAACTAACTGCACAAATACATGCCCACACACTCAGGGGACGAGTGACTCAGGAGGTAAAACTGGTCATCCTCTAATCAGGAGGTTGGTAGTTTTCTTCCTAATGGCTGACCCACACTTTGTGTGGTCGGTCATGCAATCCATTTACCACATGCATGCACACATAGACACACAGACACACATACACACACACTCATACTCACACTCACAAAAAGCTCTGGCAGAGCTGTTCTTGATGCTTGCCATAAATTAGCACCTCTCTGTGGAGACTGGCACTTCGAGCACTGCCAAGGAAAGACTTGGATTCAGTTTTTTAGCTATTTACACCATATTACACAATATGCAATTGTGTGTATGACTGATAGATATTCTGTGTGTCTGTGTGTGTGTGTGTAAGTGTGTGTTTGTGTGTGTGTTGGCAAAGCTACATGGCCTGTTTAAATCACTTTGCTGAGTCAGAATATGTGTGTGATGCCTGTTAAAATCTGTGGAATATTTTCATTCTACTACCATTGTCTGTTTTTTATTAGCAGTTTCCCAAACTAGTGAGCACACAGGGGTACAATTTTTAACTAGAATTGCAGCTGGCTAAATGCATTCTTGCAAGAAGAGCAAAATTTATTGCATGTCGACTTCACAACTTTAAAAATCTTTTCCAAAGGTCAGCAAACAGGTTTTTTACTCAAGGTACAGTTTGTCTGAACATGTTTGCACTGGAGTAAATAAGCAGCAGGTATAAACTTTATAATCATAAAGTAAAACTATATGATTGAAGGCATACATGCATGCTGTTGCGTATCAAAGGGTGTTCCTCTGAGAAAACTGTGCTATTTAGAAATGTATTAGATACAGCAGCCAATCTGTTAAAAGCAAACAGTGTTAGAAAGAGTGGAACAACCATGGTTAAAATTATTTTTGAACTGACTGACAATTTAAGAAGTATGGTGATCTCTTTAGAACCACATTTGATGCAAGGGAAAGCGAGGATTTTGAAAATGCTCATTACAAAGTCAGCATGTTAAGAGGAAAAAGTAATATTGCTCATATGGTATTAAATGGTGATGCGTTTTCCATCTTCAATCAACAGCACAGTCTTTCATTTAAGAACACAACTTACTGATTACAGGTTCATATTTCTTAAAACCTTCGCTCAGAACCTGCCCTGGCACTTATAAAGCTAATGTCTGTGCTTAAAGTAACTCTGCTTCTGTTCAGACTGTCATGTACTTTGTGTTATAGGAAACACTCTGGTCACCTCTAACTGTGACATTTTCCATTGCCTTCCTACTCCTCTGTTGTTCTTCACTGTGTCCCATTTTTCATCTCACTTCTTGTAGATTTTTTTTAATTTACTGAATGCTGAATCTTCCCTACCACCACATTGCTGTCAGCTTTTAAAATAGTTCATTCTTGTCTATATTCCTACAGGCCTGCCGCTGCTGGTCCAGAGGACCATCGCTAGGACCATTATCCTTCAGGAGAGCATTGGGAAGGGGCGTTTTGGAGAAGTGTGGCGTGGTAAATGGCGTGGTGAGGAAGTGGCCGTGAAGATCTTCTCCTCCCGTGAGGAACGATCCTGGTTCCGCGAGGCTGAGATCTACCAGACTGTGATGCTGAGACATGAAAACATTCTAGGTTTTATCGCTGCTGACAACAAAGGTGAGAACACCCCAGAAGATTGTGGGAAGATCTCAGGTTGGATTAAGATCAGACTGCACACATCCCAAAGGGGAAAGGATTAGGGTTACCATACACTAAGAAAGAATGGAATATAAATAAGACTAAAGCCAGCAGGAAGGTACAAAAAAATCATACCACAGAGAATCATTCATGAATCATTATCAGAGTAAGAAGCTCATCTGCAAAAACAGGCTGTTTTAATCAAAAGTAAACTTTGAGCTTTAAAAAAAAAATAATCAAAATCTCGTACTCAAAGTGAATTTCAGGCATGCTGGTAGACAGTGGGGTACAGATAACATCACCAAAAAGCCCAAGGAAGCCACAAGAAGGCTTGTGCCCTGGAGTAAATGGACTGAGTGTGTTCATCCTAGTTCAGGGTTTCTGATTTCACGTGTCCTGGATGATCTCTGTGTCTCAGACGAAGGGAAGAAATGCCAGTCAGATACTACGTGTGTAAGCCATGAGTTTGACTTCACAGAGAATTTTTTTTGCATAATGGTCTTATTAAACAGGAAATTACAGTCCTACATCTTCTGAATTTGGTTTCTCCTTTTAACCAAACCAGCAAAGAAAATAAAACCTACCAAAACCTCCTTGGTTAATCTGTCTCGTTTGTTGTTTGAACTATTTCATGGGTCGAAATCTCTTAGTCTTTAGCGGAAACAATCCAGTGCTAGAAGAGCAGAACAGAGACAAACCCCCTCAATTTTTAACCCCTTTTCCCTTTGCTTATCTTCCTGTCTGTGAATAGATAATGGGACATGGACTCAGCTGTGGCTGGTGTCTGACTACCATGAACACGGCTCCCTGTTTGACTACCTGAATCGTTACACCGTTACTGTAGAGGGAATGATCAAACTGTCCCTTTCCACAGCCAGCGGCCTTGCCCACCTTCACATGGAGATAGTGGGCACGCAAGGTGAGAAACACACTCTTTTATATTTCTACAAGGCACATATTCCACAAGCCTTTGTGGGGGAGATGTTTTCATTGTTGTTATTGTTATTATTTTTCTCTCTCCTACTAGTTCATGTGTTTCTTTTTTTATTATTGGTTGAGAGCCAAGATAAGCTGTGATAGACATGTTATTCATCCAATTTACCTGCAATGCATTTTTTTGACTGTCCTGATAAAGCAATAGTAAGAAGGTATAAAATATATTGCAATAATTATCTGATTCCTTAAGAATGGAAAACCAAAAATAGCCCTGCATTGGAATGGCGCTTGGAATGTGTTGGCTGCTAAATGTACCTTGAAAACAATGAAATCTGATCCAGAAAGTCCAGTTGGAGTATCCCATTATTAGATGCCAAAACAATACACAACAGATTGTAAAACTCAGAATTTTACATCTCTGAAAAGCTGTCACAGTGGGAAGTATTCACATTTTCATCATAGGTGAAAAGAAAAAAATAGCATTTAAGTGACAAATTAATCCACAACGAATGTTTGCTAGTATGTATTTGGTTGGCCAACACAGAATAATGTGATGCTTTGCAGCAAAATTAAGCCTAGTTTGCTCAGGAAAGGAGCCCATCCCACTGCACCAATCAACAACCTTCCTTATTGAGAGGGCTCCTTTTTGAGCAGGGCTATCCGCCTGTGTGTTGGACACAGAGAGAATAAAAACATGTGGTTCTGTTTATGCTACATTGACTGTCTACAAACAAACATATTCACAAACGTTTGTTGCTGTTTGTGATCGTTTGGCCGTGTCATAAATTCTGGGCCGCATTTGTTCTAAATGCCAAGACAAGTGGATTCAGAAAGCAAAAAGTGATTTTGCAGTACAAGCTAGCTTTCACACATTCTCACACACACACTTTTACACTAATGGCAGGGACTTCTGTGGGGCAAGGTGCCAACCTGCTTATTAGGAACACAAATACACATAGATGTATTGTGATTCAGTATTTTGTTACAAACAAAATGACATGAACGGGGGAATGAACCACTGACATGATTGAACCACTGGATGACCAGCTTTATCTCCTGAGCCACAGCAACCTCATTTTATCTGTATTTGCTCAATGATCTGGTTCAGGGGATGGCTGTGGAAACAGAGTCATTTTCATCTTTTTTTCTGTTTCTCTTTTTGTTTAGTAGTCTCATATATAGCTAATACATAGAATGCTTAGTTTATGTTATTGGGTTACCCTTGGTGTAGGGTTTTGGTCAGATGAATGGTGCTCTGTCTTCAGGAAAGCCAGCTATTGCCCATAGAGACCTGAAATCAAAGAACATCCTGGTGAAGAAGAATGGAACCTGCTGCATTGCTGACCTTGGTCTAGCTGTCCGCCACGACTCAGCCACTGACACCATTGACATCGCTCCAAACCACAGAGTTGGAACCAAAAGGTAACTAAATAATGAACAGATATCTTTTGAATGCAAATAGGTTTTCATTGTTTCTCTGAAGAAGTGGTCAACTAAGTATTGGACATCCTCCTCTCCTTGTTTCGTATCAACTGTAATTCCATTTGGAGGTAAGTAAATTCCTATGGCTCAGCAATTTTGTACAAGCCGTCTGTCATCATGACAAATATCCATTTGAGAAAACCTCAACTCAGCAACACTGTGCAAGCAGGTGCCATGTTGTTGCCTTGAGCAAGTGTTGTGGTGTTTCACAGCATGTCTATTAGCATCAAAACAAGTTACTGCAGTGAACAGAGCTTTAAATAAAGAAGTCAGTCTATCTAAGTGACAAGATTTCTGCAAGAGGTGACTCTTTTTAACTCTCAGGTTTAGCAGGACCTCATTTCTGATTTAAATTGCACTTGCCAAGTATAGCTAGTCTGCGTGGGTGCGTGCGTGGTTGCGTGCGTGGTTGCGTGCGTGCGTGCTTGTGTGTGTTTCCTGACCTCTTCCTGCCTCCTTCACTGTGTGTTGGTTTGATGCTGCAGGCATATAACAGTGCCACTAAATGATTCATTAAGCTTTGGGGCAGTGAAGACAGAAGCTCTTGACTGAAACTTATATGGCTCAATCCCAGTTGTTTTTTGTTTTTTTTTACAATCTATCTTTTATAACGTGAAATTTACAGCAAAAAATCTGTTCAATTAGAAAATTATACCTTCTTAGTCAGCATGTTGTCCGATGTGAAATTCGAATCCATATGGCTTTTGTTAAATTTAAATCTCCTCTTTTTAATAAAATTTCATTAAAAAGAGGAAATAGCAGGGGGATGTCAGAGGAGTGCTGTTTCACAAATGCATGCACCAAAATACAGTTTTTCTTTAGTTCCAAGGACATCCTATGGGACCAGAAGCAAAGATGAGAGAGATAAGACTTGTATTTTCGAAATGTTTTTATTTTTAATAAATGTGCTTAGCACAAGTCATGGCCTGATGAAGGTTATGTGTTGAAATGTGCAAGTGCTGGGCCCATATATTAAATGTTTTTAATTTTTGCTGAAGGTGTGCCTTGGTATTTTTTGGTTATGACTTATTGATCTCACAGCAAAAGTACAAGTCTAACCCCTCTTTTCTTTGTGCAGGTTTATTGTTGACGTAAAAAATCTACACTTAATTCTACTCTGTCCGGCATTGTGAAACTGCAGAAAAATTATGTTTGACATTTAAGAGTTTCATACTGATTTCTTCTGCTGTTAAGAGTAGATCTCTAATGGTGTTTTTTACATACATGTGTGTGTCTGAGCTCGGCATTGCACGGCTCGACACGTCACCCCAGCATGGCAGTGATTTGCATCTCCATTAAAGCAGGGCGTCCTGCTTGTGCGTGTGTGTTTAACCGATGACGCACTTCCCCAAAGCCAATGAAGTTTAAATGCAGGAGTGTAGTGCTAATTTTTTTTGTGCTGGAGATCGCCCGTGACAGATGTGCATGTGTGCACACGCCCAGTTAACTTGGGTGTTTTCTTTTAAAACTACTAAAAATTTTAGGGTGGACTGTTTTCTTTTCATGGTCAATCAATCAGGCTACCTTAAATGTCACAGTTATAACTAACCATTGTTTTTGTTTTAATTGTCTCTCTTACCTGACATACACTCTAGTTGTGATCAGATTCTGAGGTGCTCAAAAGAGTGTAAATTAGTTTTGGCCGGACTATTCAAACGTCATATAAAGCTGTTTTATTTCCTCACTTATAGAAAAAATTCCCGAAGCACTACAACTATGTATAAAAGCAGTGCCTTCATCTTCGCTGTCTGCTTTGGCTCTGTGAAACGGTTGCTGGCATCTGTCATCACAGATTTTTAAGCTGTTGTTTCGTTTTGGCTTGGCTTTTACTTCTACCTGCTCAAAAACAAAGGCAAGATGATGAAATTGAGCAACAAGAGCTCAAGAAAAATGTGGTTATCATTCAACGTTTTAAAGAGGGCCCTTGACGCCAACACAGATCACTTGGAGGTGTGTGGGGCTTACTTTGGCCCCACTCCAAAGAAGATCCCTCTTGGGTGTGGCTCGTTGCGCTAAAAATGAGAGTGAACATGCAAACCAGCGCAGCTCCAACGCGCCAAGAGCCACTGAAAAAGCCTCTTATAATAGTTTGAGCCCCGTTCCCGCTGAATGGTTATTCTTCTTTTGTAGCAGCAGAGAAATCACAATGTGTTATAGGTAACTATCTTATCCATGGCTTTACCATCAACATATCACCATATTATTCTAAAATGTTCTACATTTATCCCTGGGCTGACAATTGAAAAGTGAGAGTAGCATGTGTGAGGTTTGAGTTTGGAGTTGAGTCTAAAAAGCAGTAGAACACAGTCTTGCTCAGTAGCAAATTTAGGAATTTTTCTTGGTCTAGTGTGAGCAGTAGCTCAATGTAGCCAATGTGAATGAGCAAACCTTAAACAGATATTGTCATATAAGTTTATAAAGTCAGTTTTCTGAACTTTTCTCTCTTTTATCCTCTAGTATCACTTATTGGTCTTGAGGAAATTATGTGATATTGTTTAAGGCATAGTGAATTTGATAGTATTCATATCCGGTTAATCAAAAGCTTCTACACATTTAAGACAGACACAGTTAAAATGTTAAAATGTTTTTGCTGTTAAATGTTATTTATTTGCTCTCTTGCTGTATTATCAGTAAATACTGGAGATTCATTATTTTATGACAAAGAGAGTAAAGAGAGGATGAAAGTGACAGAAAGTGGCAGATCTAAAGTCTGTGATGCAGCACATGGATACTTTGCTGCGAAACAAAAATTGTTTAATTCAAGTTTTGCATGCACAAGATTAGGTCTATATTTACATTTATACATACACATATATCTTCATTTTCATTTTGCACAAAGCACAACTTCATGCAGACTGTTACTGGAAGTGATAATATACAAGATTTAAGCTCAAAAATATAGTTTTATGAAGCTTGGGGGGAGCTGGATAAAAGTACAAATAAAATGTGTACACCAACATTTGCTTTGCTTTCCCCACATTTGCACACTGCGCTGAACATGAAAATACCAGACAAGTAAAGTGCTTATTTAAGTTCTGTAAAATACTAGTTGGTTGAAGGATCTTTTTACTTTCCAGCTTATTCAGTCTTCTGCACCAGGTATTAGGTTGTCTTTTCAAATATGGCTTGCACATCTGGACATTAGAGCGTAGTATTTGTTCGATGATTGATCCTTTCTCAACAAAATGTTTGCTTTTATTTTAGCAACATATATGTATATATATAAAATGACATAACATAAGTTACTGTGCACTAATGAAACAAGAAGCACAATGTTTCAATATTGCAATTATCAATTGTCTTTTTGCCCAGGTATATGGCACCAGAGGTCCTGGACGACTCCATAAACATGAAACACTTTGAGTCTTTCAAGCGAGCTGACATCTACGCCATGGGCCTGGTCTTTTGGGAGATCGCCAGCCGTTGCTCTATGGGAGGTGAGGATAAACAAGAGAAGTGGGGGGGGGGGATTCATTGGCTAAAGGAATAAGAGGTTGACGGAATTAACGAATTGAATGGAAAAGGTTTTATGTTGAACTTGTAACAAATAGTAGGGTCTGAGAAAAAGAAAAAGAGAAAACAAAAGACAATGCTGTAAATAGTAAACACGTGCAGTACATTTTCAGAAAAGAAATGTGAAAATATTACATGTGCAAAAATGTAGCAAGAAGTATATACTTGCATGGAAGTAACCTTATTTTATGACTAATCTAATCTCTGATCAATTTAGGTGTTTTGTTTTCTTTTTACTATCAAAAGTTTTATTACAGGACTTTCTGGAACAAATTGTGAAGAAGTGCAATGTATTTTTTGATTTTATTTAGATAATTTTCATAGTAAACCAAGAACGGTCCTTGATACAGTCTCCCTGTAGAAACTAAAAAAAGATTACTGGCAATCTGACAGCTCCCTGGTGAAAAAAAAACAGTGTTACAGAGAAAATGTTGAGCTGAAGGAGGAAAATTGAGATAGAATATTTTAATAATCAAATACTAGCAAATCCATGAACAGCTGATATCAACAACAACGAAACAATCCAAAAATCCATTTTTCAATCCAGGAGTTTGTTTCACTTGTACTTTTCCATTTTGGAAATATCCCTGATGACTGTTACTTTTGCCTCCTCTGATGACCCACTCACTTAAGACTGTTGTGGCAATTTTAGCCGATCTACTCGGGAGTCAGCAAACAAGACTGAATAGCTTTGTGCATAAGAGTTTATTCTCTTTAGAGAAGGCGCAACCTCAAGCTCAGAGCTCAGAGTTTGTGCCCAGAACAGTGAATACAGCGCATCTTTATACCTACACTCAGATGACAAGATGATGAGAAATCAATTGCAGCATTCTTGAGCTTTCCTGATTTAATTATGTTCCCTTGGTTACATCAGAACATACCTGTTGCAATCCAGTATATAACATGTTAAGTAATCGGCTGTATCCGTTAGACAGTCAATGGACTGCTTTTGAAGGGGAGATTATAGTGAATGTAAATCTATTGCTGGTGTCAAGTAAGACAGATGTTTACAAAAAGGGGAATACAAAGGTTACACACTTACAAACACATAGGAATAATGAAACAATATAAGCACAAGCATGAAGTAGACAACATTTCCACCACAAAGACCTTGTAGTTTGCTGTCCACATTAATTAGATCTCGTTCAGTTTTCTTAGGTATCACACCCGTTGTTGATGTCAGGGTTATTCTTTCACAGGGGTTTGTTCATCGATATGTTAAGCCCATCAAGCTGTCTCTTATGCCTGAACAGTAATGGCAAGGTTTAGGCTTTTATACCTTTGTGGTCGAGAATGACACGCCCCCATGTTGTAATTGTTTATTATAATCCTTTGCTGTCAAAGACAGCCAACAACTGTTGCTCTAAGGAAAGTAGTTCAGGCTCAAGGGTTTCCCCCCAACTTAGTGTGTTCACTTATGACTGGTGTCTCGTCTCAAGCCAGCTTAACAATCAGGTTGTTCAGTACAAGTTTCTACTTAACATTGCAAGAGTGAAATTCTCTTATCCCTCATGTCCTTTTTAACTCCTTACTTCTCTCATCGAAGCTATTGTCAGAGCTTTTTTTTTTTAGAGATCATTGCTATTGCTGCTACTTTTGAATTAATATTTTACTTTCTTGAACTCTTCCTTGTTGGCATGTTGTTAGCCTATTGCAGTGAATGCAAAAACATAAAAATAGGACACAAAATATAGAGTTTTCATGAGGTTTCACCAAGCGCAGCGCTGTCCAGACCTTACAGGATGTCTGTTCTCACAGGAAGTCTGTTCTCACAAAGTCCAAAATGGAGGGGAATGATGGATAAAAGGGGCAGGAGAGGAGGGTTCATTACAAAAAATATTAACATATTCCTGTGTGCCTTGCATACCCAATCAATATAAAGCTACTTTAATGTTAAAAAAATTTCTGTCAGGCATCCATGAGGACTACCAGCTGCCCTACTATGACCTGGTTCAGTCTGATCCATCAGTGGAGGAGATGAGGAAGGTGGTTTGCGAGCAGAAGCTACGGCCCAACATTCCCAACCGCTGGCAGAGCTGTGAGGTAGGACAAGTGTCACTGTGTCTTATCCACATCTCAAAGCTTACAAGATTTAAAATTTTTCACTTTTGTGGGTTTTTTTGCCCTCTCAAAATGGAATCCAGGGGGGAATCCTATTTATTTTAATAATTTTTTATGTCTACATGTTCATGGTTTATCTGCAAAAACACATTCCTCAGTCAATTATTTTAAACTCTGGTGGTTTTTTATTGAATACTAACAGACACACTGGAGCCTGTTGTTCATTTTATTTTATTTTACAAACTGACTCTTCAGATATTTATATATCTTATACATTAGTGACCAGTTCTCAGTTAAAGTTTTCATCTTTCACAGATTATTTTAGTCAACTTTACCTGCAAAAGCTAAATGCTGACCACAGTAACTAGTAAATACTGAAAATAATATGACAGAACTCAACATTATCTGTAACTAAGTTGAAGTAGTTTAGGCAGTGTCTTCCAGTCTAGTCCGACATGCAAATGAGCACATAATTTTTCCATCAACACCCGACAGCCTGCTGGAAAC
>JAQMCX010000032.1:15850437-15881658 GCA_029814765.1 Acanthurus leucopareius
TTTTTTAATAAATTTGCAAAAATTTCTACATTTCTGTTTTTTTCTGTCAAGATGGGGTGCTGAGTGTACATTAATGATAAATAAAATGAACTTTTTTGATTTTAGCAAACGGCTGCAATGAAACAAAGAATGAAAAAATTTAAAGGGGTCTGAATACTTTCCGTACCCACTGTAAATCATGAAATTACTTATGTTTTTGTCTACTTAGTTAATCCGTCAAGATGAATTTGTTTTAAACTCATACCTGTGAGCCGTACAACTGAGTCCTATTAGAGCACACACTTACATTATACACACACTGCTACAGTATCCATAATGGTTTTTAGAAATCATAAAAATTACATGCTCCCGTTATCAGGATTGATTGGCTTAACAATCTGCAGTATCAAATTGGGTTGTTTGTTGTCTATATATCCATAGTGACAGTGCCTGCAGGAACACCTAAGCTGCTAATGCAAAATGATCATTCATTATTGACATTTGCCGAAATCTAACCAAATATCAACTGAAATCACAGAGGTGTGTATATTTGAGCTGAGTATTCAAACAATAAACATCAACTGCATTAGTTGCTAAACACTGTAGTTTTTATTAATTAACTGATCTAGCTAATGATTTATAAATTTAAAAAAAAATGATAATAACAGGGGAGCCATAAAGCCTTTGCACATTCCTGCTGCTGTACCTCAAGACCCTCTGTAACCAGCACTTTCAGTAAATATATCTGATGATGGTTGAACTAGCATGAAATATGCTGCGTCCATGTACTTTCCTAATGAAAACATGTGTTGACATCAGAGCCTCTTTGATCTTTTCTGCAGTTATCATCAGGCTCTGTGCCAACATCATCTCATGTTTCTGCTTATATAGTATTTAAGGCTGGAATCTGGTTTGATGCTTGATGAGCCACAGACTGAAGAAATGATACCCATCCAGACAGACCAACAGGTTTAACAAGTTGAAACAAGACAGTACCTGTAGATGTACTAAAGCAAATGAGAGTCACTAGAATTATGTTCTTGTTAAATGATGTTCATAAATAATTTCACAGTCTGCAGTTCTACATCACCTATTGTGTGCAGATGAAATATTACATGCATGAATCTGAATGTTTGAATATATAAACAAATGCATCACAATTCAAGTTTGTGAATGTGTGCTTTCAAATTCAAACACTTACTATTTCATGATTTAGCCCCTAATAGGAACAGCAGATTAAGCTGAATAATTTTTGAATATGAAAGTCTTTGTGAAAAAATTAGCTTCAGGTTACTTTGTTGAAGGAGACTGTAATGAGACTGTAGTGTAAGAATGGTGGACTGGGATGTATCAGCTGTCCTAATGAAGTGTAGAACAGTAGGACGTTTTGTAGATGGAGCACTTGAACCTCACCAGAGAGACAATTTGAGACACTGAGGTAAAGACACAAACATGTTGACTCATACATACCAGATGCTGTTTGCAGCCCCACCAAGCATGAAGTAATGAGTTAAAATTCTGGATGCTCTGCCACTCTTTCAAAGCCAATGCATTGCTAGTTAGAGGCCACCATTTTAGTCAGCAAGACAAAAAAACTTCTTTTGAAAAAGTCCCAGAATGTGAAGCATCAAACCAAGCATTGGTAAAGTAAGAAAAACGGGGAAAGAATGGATTGCAAAAGGACAAATGTTTTTTGCCGTTTCTAGCTTTGGGTTTTTCTTTAAATTGTCATCAGAAGCCTCATCCTGTTTTACAACCCTGTTACCTCATTGAAAACAGGCTGGGATTAGCTTAGCTTAAACCAAAAAATCAAAATAATAAGTGCAGAACTGTGTGAAAACCTTTTACATTGAACTCATACTTATCTATAAAAAGAACAGCAAACAAGTAAATTCCCCAGACATCAGACTGTTTTAACATAATGTTGTAATTCTGTCACGCTAACTTGTCGTCCCTCTCCTCTGCAGGCCTTGCGGGTGATGGCGAAGATAATGAGGGAGTGTTGGTATGCCAACAGTGCTGCCCGACTCACTGCTCTCCGAATCAAGAAAACCCTGTCTCAGCTCAGCCAACAAGAGGGAATCAAGATGTAGACAACACTACCAAACACACACACACACACACACACACACACACACACACACACACACAAACCTCTGACTGGCATTTATATCATTAGCATTACAGCATTATTATGAGCATTATTATTCATCAGTTGTTCCTCCCCTTTGCGTAGAGGGGAAGTGAAGACTTTTTTTCCTCGTGCCCTTTTTTCTTATCCCATTTCATCCACTGACAAACTGATAAGTCCTGCAGCTGAAGCTGAGGAACCATGGGTGTACTTGTGTGTTTCACTGGGGATGGATGGATGGATGGATGGATGGATGAATGGATGGATCTAAGGAGGAATGGTTGTGCCTGAAGGGGATAACAGACGCATTAAAGGAAGCTTCCACTCATTGTCCTCCAACTTCCTTTACTACCTTGAAGTCTTTGATAGACCCATTGGGGCAACTGGTTTCCATCTCCACCACTCATCATACATCCCAACCAATGCGAACTCAGACCCCATCAGGTAAACAAAGGGCCAGACAGGGAATCATCAGGAGGGCCTCTGAGCTGCCGGAGCTTTGCTCTCATATTCTCATCTTCTCATCATCCCTTCATTTGTATATAAGCATTTCATTCTCCAGATCAGAAAATTTAGCCACTCACCAGTAGGGCTGCAAGTAACTTATTTACATCTTTAAATAGTGTTGTGAGTCATGGAATATTAAAATTTCCACCCATTTGATATACTAAAAAAAAAAATGTTCATAAATCCGAAAGTGAAGTTCTGCAATGATCCAACTGGTTCCCCTGGTGAGGGAAAGAATTTTTTATTTATCTATCCAGCAGGACGTGTGGAAGTGAAAGAATTTCTTAGGGAAAAAAGATCATTTTGAAATTTAACTGCTATGCTGCCATGTTCTCATTTCATTGCCACTTAATTTATTGCATTTAAGAAATTGAACTCATCTGTTTTGAATGTTTACATTCTCTCAAAAAAAGAAAAAAATCAGGAAATCCTGAACAAAATCCGCTGGACCACTGTCATACCAGCCAAATTTAACAGACATCCAAGATGGATAAATAGATGGGTAGATGGATAGAGTCAGGGTCCACTTGTCAAAAAAGTGGCCTGATATTTCATTTTGGATACTGGATGTGGTGAATCATCAGCCCAACGAAAAAAAGCATTTGATCCCCAGACACACACATTGAGTTTCCAGTTTTGTCAGTGTAACTGTAGACAAGTCTGAAACAGTAGTTACAATTTGGGATTACCACAGTCCATCTCAATAGTAATTGCAGGGAGAAAAGCATGCTTCCTTGGAATACAGCTTAACAATTTACTGAGGAGGAACCCTTTTACCTGTTAGCCCATCAAATCAAATCAAGTTCAGTTGGGCTAAAAATCTTGCAGCTGTAATCAGTTTATGTTTTCTACATTATACAGTCTGAGACAGAAAGGTTCAAATGAGGTATTTCAAAGGAATAAAATTCAGGCACTGGAATTTTAAAGTAAAGTGTTTCATTGATGTAGATTTGATTACCAGTATTTAGTCAAGGTTACATTGAAGAATAAAGAATCAATTGCTTATTTAATTCTAAGCAACATAGAAACAAGCAGGCCTCTTATCAAAAACTTGTAGGCATCATGATTTTGTGTTTATTGATTACACAACAGCTGTAAAATTTATTGCATGCCAGAGAATAAATGTTTGCCTGTTTGGTGTTTTAACACTCAAATATTTTTGACATTTCAGTATTTTAAAAGGTGTCTTTTCATTTGGAAAAATATTTTCCATTTTGTGCTCTGCACATTTTAATCAACATCCCTCATAAAATATGCACATAACAACTACAGATTTAATTGCTATTGGTCTGCTGCTCCAAAAAGAAGCAGCAAAATGGGCAGACAGTCCCTGACTGCCTGAGCAACTTCATGCAGTTCCTTTTAATCTCAGTGTCAATAGTCAGCCCTGATCAGTAGTATGACACACCAGTTGGCTAAATCATCCACCAGCCACCCCCCGTAACAGGTAGTTTTCTCCGATTTAGAGACCCGCAAAGACATGTCACAAACCTTCTACCCCTCCCTTAAAGGACAAAGGAAACAGATTAATGTTTTAGTTCCTCGGAAATTTTTTTAGAAGGCTTTGAAGGAGCTCAAGGTTTATCTGGGTGACAACTGCTTTACTTCAGACAGTGTCACTTGTGAAACTAGTCTGTGTGTGTGTAACTTTTGGGATGAGTAGAAGAACACAGAACATTGATAAACACTGGATACTGACCGATCCTGTCATCCTGTCTGACAGATCCTGTCAGATTTAAAAAATCAGTTATGTTACACAGCTATGCACTTACCCGCAACCCATCCTTTAATGAGCAGAATGTTCATATTAACAAGATCTTGATTGATCTTGAAAATTTAGAGAGTGCGGATAATAGAACAAATATAAAAGTTCTGATGTGAAGTTGTTTGCAGCCCTACTCCTGAGTCGTGTTACAGTAGCATTGGGAACTGAAGCGAGGACTTTGGGGTTATTGGACAGACTGTAAGCTGCCCTGTGGGGTCTAAACAAACAGTGGCTTCATCTGTTCTTCATCTAGTTGAGTTGTAAGCAGAATATCTCATCTCTGCAACAGTTTGCACCTGTTTTTTCATTTGTTGCTGTTGTATTATCCCATCTCCCTCCCAGTCGGCAGGGAGTCGCACAGTTCAGTTTAATTTATTGTGTTTTTTAAATTTTCTTTCTGGTGGCAGGGGATCTTTTTTGCGAAACTAAACTGGACATGATGACCTCATTCATTTTTGGCATACATGCTGCAACATATGCAATATACAGTAGATAAATGTGTCTATTTTCTATACTCTGCTCTGATAACCACAAACAGCAAGAACAACAAAAAACATCAACAATCAGCTGCCACCATGCCTTCCAAGCCAGCTGTTACCGGAAAGTGCCAGTGCTTTAAAAACCCAACTCCTCTTATGTCGGCTTCTGTGGAGGGTTATTTGCTTTCACATGTATGCAGCTCTGTGCGTGTGTGTGTGTCAGAGGAAGCCTATGGGAGCCATGCCGAGCATACAGCAAGCTCGTACTATGCACACCCAAGACGTAGGGAAGAAGAGCAAGAAGAAGCACACATCGCACATCACAGCACCCTCAACAGCCGACTCTCTGGTGCCATTTCGTCGAACCCCCCCCGCCTAAACACCCAACCACCTCAGCAACACATCTTACAGCCCCACCCCCCACCCCCCCACCCCCCGGCAGACAGAGCCTGGAAACTGAGCTTCAGTGCTTCAAACTGTGTTTAGTTGGAAAAATGTTGCCACAGAAGTTCACAATAACCTTCAAAAAGAGACAAGAGACATAAACACTTTTAAGCATTACTGATGTTGCCCTATAAATGTAAACTCTTGGATTTCTGATTTTTCGTTCTTTTCATGGGTTAGCGCCTTTTGACAGCACAGCAGCGCAAAATCAACCCTTCAAGTGTTTTCTTCTTTGTAGGATAATCAACAAAATGAGGTACATTCATTTAAATATAGCAAACAGATATTTACTAAGCCATAGGTTTTCCAGGTTGTGTTTTTTTTGTTTGTTTTTTTTGTTCTTTTTTTGTTCCTTTTTTTTCTTGTGGCAAGGTCTTTTTCTACTAGAATGTACATTTCAGAATACAAAAGATAAAAAAAAGCATAAAATGGACGATTTTGTCATTTCAGCTTAGCAAGCCTTAAGGGACCAACGCATAAGAGTCAGGATCTAATCTAATATTATTTGTTTGTTTGTTTTTTTGAAAAAAGATATCTAACTGATTTCTGTGATAAAGTTAGTATCATTATTCTATCTAAAGGACAAAAAATTAATGTAGCACCTGATTTAAAAGTTGTTTCAGTCAAGTGTTTGTCCTGTTGCCAAAATTGCCATACATGTAAACCCATTTGATCTTATTTTAGAGTTGCTTGTATCTCTATTCTATTAAAAAAGCACTTGTCTGTTAGTAAAACGTTCAAAAACAAGTCTAACAATTAGTTCAATCTCAAATTCAGACAGTGATTTAATTTATCCAGTAAATTAGATCTCCAAGACAGTAATTTGTTTTTTATAAATCCCACAGAATCTCTTGATTGTTGAGTAATAAGTGCACTTCTGAACCACTGCGTGGTTTACCTGTGTGGCAATTTGGATGTCGTGAGACTGTCTGTTTCCATTGCTTTTATTTACAGATACATAATGTATTGATGTGCTGCTACTTAGTCCACCTCACCTTCCCAGTAGAGGTGAGAGCTAACGTTGGATGTAAATATCCTCTGATTGCCTGAATCTGTTCATTCTGTGCCATTTTGCTTCAACACAAATCCAGCACATCGACATTTGGTAGGCAGTTTTCTCTAAGATTTGCTGAAGTATGTGTAAAAGTTGTGCGTCACCATCCATGGACGTTCAGGGGTCCTCCCCACCACCCACTGCAGCAGCTCATTTCTCTTTCTTTCAAAGTGCTGATCGATTTAATCAGCTGCTTTAGTGTTCAGTCAGAGTGGAAGCTGCAGCCTCCATGGACCATGGTTGAAAACACAGTGCCAATCTATTGATGAGCATCATAGTAGCTTGTTCTCTCTACTTTGATGCTCACACTTTGAAATAGTTGGAAATGCTTTGAGACATTTTTTCGTATTTTGTGAAGTAAAAAGTGCTTGTTCTATATCAAAAAAAGTTGATGCCCTTTTAGCAGCTGATAATGTAATTACAAATGGATGTCATAATATTTAAAATATTTCAACTGCACCTCTGAAAGCCTTTTTAGTATTTCATTCACAAACAATGCAATGATTGTTCCAGTGTGCATCTTAAAGGCAAAGATTGTGAGTGGAAGCCTAGAGTCCAATAATTTGCAGACTGCACTTTTTGTTGACAACTTATGGTTTCTGGCAGCCCATATTAAACTATCACCCAGTAATAGTTCTTGCTTAGATTGAATCAGATTAAAAAAAAAAAAAAAAGGTTCTTTAGCTTGACACTTTATTCTTGAGCTCAGAGAGAACAGTTGACAAAGACAGTCACCAGTCAAGATTCCCTCACTCAGTTGTTCAAAGGATGGTTTAAGTTAAGTCGGCACTCTTTCGTAGAATGGAACATTATCTGAATATAAGTCTTCATTTACTGATGAACACTGTTATGTTACTGTTACCTTTATTGTTATTTTGTGGCATTTTTTGCTCTGTTTGATAGTGACAGCAAAAGAGAGGCAGAAAAGGCAGGGGAGAAGACTGCATGCAGGGAAGGGCCCGAGCTGGCCCCTGCTGGTTCACACTCTACCAGCAAGCTTATTGATGTGTAAATTGCTATTCACTGAATTAATAGGCTGTTACATTTTTGAAGAGAGAGACAAAATCTGCATAATAGGCTGAAGTAAAGAACATTTCATCAGCAATACCCAATAACCATTTAATTTATAAAAAATATTTCTAGTGTGACACATCCATTTTGTGAAGATTACATAATCAGTTGCTACAAGCTTTAATCAGTGATTCCCTTGACGTCCTTTGTTATAAAAAACACACAAAAAAACAAAAACAAAGCTTGACAAAAAAGCTGGCAAGTTGTGATGAAACCCACCCATACAGTTCCACTGTTCAGTTCTTGTGAATGAAGTATTCTTGAATATGTAGAAATGGTCAGCAGTGGCAGATAAGCCTTGTAAATATCTTGTGGAGTTTAAAAAAAAAGAAGAAGAAGAAGAAAGCTATCCTGATATTTGAAGAAAGGAAAGTGGATATCGCTGCTATGTTGAATACAAAAAGGGTGACAGACTATGCTGAATTAAATGTTAAATGTGTTCTTAAGTGGTCGGACTAGAAGGGGAAAGTGGGGCTTGCCAGGGAAGACCAGGGACAGGATCTTACTTTGTAAGCCATGTGAGTTTTGGAAGGAAGGAGATGTGGACGGTGAAAAAATTTAACATCTTAAAGTATCTCTTTAAGTAAGCCCTGGCTAGCCCTGGTGGGCCTTTGGGTGGGAATAAGACTGTATAGTGTGTGTATTCCATTAGCAATGTCATTCTCTGGGACATTAGCAACAACAAAGCTCAACTCAACACCACCTCTGGTATGCCTCTACTAGGACAACCTTCATTCTGTCTTAAAGTCACCAGCAGCCTTGTACTTTTTCTTTTCAAAAACCAAGATGACTTAACTGTAAAAGACATGTTTGCACCCAGCTGTTTTTTCTCTGGTGGTCTTTATACAGCAATTTTTTCTGTCCTTGATTCTATCTTGCCTTTCTCTCTTGTCATTCCATGTTCTCTAATTGACTTAACTAATATGTCCTAGCTACAAGGGCCACGCTTCACTGCAGCCGGTTCCCTGGCTTCTCAGCTCTGTAACCAAGTGGAACCAACTCATATCCATTGCTGCCAAACGTTACAGTTTCTCTCTCCAACCTCTGATATTCAGGCTGGATTATGTTTATCTAGTCTGTTCAACACAATAATTAGCAAAACTTGGAATAAGAACCTACACTTTCAGACAGTCTCTTCCCAAAGACTCATGCCGACAGATGTAGTTTCTGAGTAGTGATTAAAGAGCTGAAGCCACATATGCTTTTCAACAAATTTTTCTGCCTTATCAAAACTTGATGCCTACATCACCCATAATGCCACTCAACTACAGGCAGTCAATTAGAGAGTGTAATGTAGCATGCTTCAGTGGTACATGTTACCTGAAACTGCTAGCTCACTTTGATGTACATAAATTAGTCAAGCTCCCCTTAATGACTAGCAAGAATGCTCTTTAAATAGCAAAGTTTTATCTGACAGCTACGTCCTCCTTTGCCTTTCCAGTGTTCAAGTTGGGCAGGTGTTAAAACTGAAGTCGTCTACATTTCTGAGACCACCAATCCAACAACGAATATAAACACCATGACTGTCTTCGAGGAGAGACTGCGTGAAAGTAAACTCTGTTATCTCCGTGTCAAAACATTTGTCCTGCCCGTCCCTCTGGAGGCAGGCTTTCTACCTTTGATTGTGGCCATATTTAACAACTTCTGCCTCTGACTTGGTTGGCTGTCATGCTGCAACAAGTTGGTCTGTTTTGGGACATACATTTGTCTTGGCGTCATTAAAAGGCTATACTGTAGGCTGGGCTATCCCTCTCTTTATCTAGAAAGGTTGGGAGTGAACCTTTAAGTACTCTCTCTCCTTTCTGTATTTGTGAGTTTAATTTGGTTGCTGTACAGTTTCACATTGGTATCTCAATTACTATCTTGGCCATGACCCTGTTTAAAAAATTACAAAGAAAATGCTTTACCTCTTCTTTGAAATTTTTACCTCACCTTCTTTGTCCTCAGCTCAGAAGGAGGGGGGGGCACCGTTGATATGCAGCCACTGTGCAATTTCAAACCTCATCACAGTTTCAAGGTTGTCAATGGGAGCAGCAATGTGACTGAGCCATTTTGTGACTCAAACCCAATAAATGAGATGCACTCTTGTTTGTTAGGTCTGATCAAATATGCAGCCTTTTCATGCCATTGTTTTTACGCCAAGAAAGGTAAACAGCAAGCAGTTTTTTTCCTGCTCTGTGTGCATAATGGAGGGCAAAAAGAGGGAGGTATCAAAAACTATGCCAGCAACTCTACCGCTTTAAACCACGCACCGAGGAATTCCCACAGCTGTGAATGTATCAGCCCTCTCAGAGTCTCCAACCAATCCAAGCACAACCTGCGAAAGTCAACCCAAAGGTCATGGCAGCAACTTTGTGAGCATGCAAATATCCACCGCACGGGTCTGTTTCTATCTCTGTCTCTTTCTCCTGTTATGCAAAGTCTGGGCCAATCATGTCTGCCCATTCAGTCCCTCTGGATCACACAGGTTGAATGACCTACCTATGCTAGCATGATCCACACACTGTGATGAAAATGCGTTGGGGTCAGAGGATTATCACGCTCTCCCTTCATGGTTGCCCTCCATCATCTAGTAGACCTGCTGTATGATGTCTTAGTTGAAGCATCTGTAGCGGTCAGTGTTAGGGTTGATGTGAGGAGAGGTTTGGGTCACTTAAGGGTTCAGGCTTTGCTTGGTTGAAGCAGTTTTCCTCTCTGGTTCAATGCTGCAGTGAGGCCTTTGTGGCAACAAGGATAGCAGAAAGCTTTATCATGTTTTATTTGGTGCCTAAGTTTGACAAGACTTCTTTTACTTTCACCTCGAATGACAAGACTGCATGTGATTGTGTGTCTGCATTGATGTCTGCATTACCTGCTTTATAGGTGTCATCCAAAAGCTGAAAAGTATCTTAAAAAGCATAATTAACATATTAAAATGGTCACTTAATCAAAAAGAAAATACCTCCTTTTAAAGACCAATGTGTTTTACCTCACTGTGTATATATTCTGGATTTGTTTACTCCAAGTTTGCAATTTATCTTTCTCTTTTGTTTCTATGAAATACTTAAAAAAAAGAGTTGAGGAGAATTTTCTTTTCAATGGTACTTTTTTTGTCAGATGGCATTGTATTGTGTTTGTGTTGTGCCCAAGCAGTATACTATTCCTCTTTTACCATGCTCTGTATATGACCTGTTGGTTGTGTTCTGCGTGAGCTGTACAGTCAAAGCGCTTTACAAATGTCCAAGCCCCCTCCTGAGCTCTGGTACAAATGCCTTGTTCAATATGTTCTTTTGTTTTAATGAAAAAAATAAAAAAGAGTCGAAGTGGAGGTGTAGGAGGCTGGATGTGAAGGGGAGGGACTGTAAAGCAAGAACCCCTCAACAACTATCGAACCCTCCTCACCTCACAACCCTCTTGGATTTCTAAACATATTATAATCTTGACTTTTTTTATATAGTGTGTACAGATGAATGAGAGATCAACATAGGAACTAGAGGATTGACACTTATGTTAACTTCTAACATAGCTGGAGTAGAAAATGGTGTGAATAAAGAAACAAAGTTTCACTACAAAACTTGTGTTAGTCTGCTTTGTTTGTTAGTCACCAGGAAGTCCACAGATCTCTTAATAGCAAAATATCAGTATCTGATTACATTATCTCAAGCAAATAGAAATGGTATCCTGGTCCAGTGTTGTGTCACATGGGATTGTTTGTTCAGACTCTGGTCTCATGGGCTGTCTGCACCGTCCTTGCCCCTTTCACAGTGGATAACAAAAAACATTAATACCTAATTTAAATCTGTCTTCTTTACATTGTGAACGGGTACAATTAGCTTTAATTCTCTGGTCAACTCCCTTTGCAGTAGTCAGATAGTTTTTGGCTCCAGCCCCACAAAGCAATGATGAAAACATGACACCAGGGTAGAATTTTTTGCGTCTCTTTCACTGCAATGCAATGATGCTCATTTCATTTGATTATTAACTGGTTTGATTCAGTCTGGGAACAAAGTGTGACAGAGATGTGGTCCCTCATATCATGCAAAATGCAACACTGGGAAGATGGCAAGGTGAAAGCTATTGAATTAAGGGCAAGAGTAAATAGGGGGACAAGATACTGGTGCTGTGAAGGCCACTTTGATAAACAGCCACATACTTCAATCTTAAGCAGCACTGGAACATTGTTCAGACAGCTCTGATTTTGAAAATGAAGCTGAAATAAAAGAGAAAGAAACTGCTAAAATGTTTTCACCAACTCAATGCTGCATTCTAATATTTATTGTGGTTTCAGTCTCTGTAAGGAAATTTTTGTAATACTTTTTAATATTTTACAAGTGGTGTATACATGTAGGTACAGGGAACAAAGTTGTAAACTTAGTAAGTACAGTACATGTGACATTGATGAGCAAGAAAGCAGGAAGACTGGAGAAAGATGGTTATGGTTTCAATTTACTGCACTACTGAAGAAAATATCAAAAAAGAGGAAATAAAACCAATTCCATAGTTATTTTTATTTTTAAATATGTTTTGGGCACCTGAAACTACAGGGTACATTTGTCTTCAAAGTTGGAACAAAAATGACCCCAGATAGATTAGCTGCCAACTTGACAGTCAGTAATGGGGATTCAAATAAATATATAAATAACTTACTGGAGTAGTTTGTACATTACTTTTGGACACAGGCAGGAAACTGCTGATGCACAACGCATCAATGCTTGAAAGTTTGCCAATGTATTTGTAGCATTAGTTAGCCTGCTGCAAGAGTGTTGTTATTCCCCATGTATTTAGCATTAGCATTACTGAACTATTGAATTAGTATTACATAACTAAATTACTGTCCTTCTGTTAGCATTTAGTTGTGCAGTTAGAAACATGTATTGTAAGTTGAGAAAATATTAATACATTAAAGGGAAGGGGGGATTCTACAGTACACCAAATACATTTCAGATGTAGTTTACAGAATAGTCAGCACATATGTATGTGGAATAAGAGCAAATGGAAACTCAGAGCACAATGCATTATATTCTACAGTATTGATCAAAATAATGTTAAATTGTCTATGTATAAAAAATGAGAGCATCAATGAATTGCTTTCGACAATGTCACAAAAAAATAGTATAATTTTAGAGTAGCTGTGTCTCACTGCTTTACTATTTTTGTTCTGTCTGGAGAAAATGTTATCTGTTGCTCTTACAACAGCTATGCTACAAGTGGCAAAACATAAAAAAGTAAGAAACCAAATGCATAGTAGACAATCTGCACCTTTTAACCACCAACACACACATAGCCAATGTCAATTTTCAGGCTTGTAAATATAGATGGAGGTTATTTCTAAAATAGTACAAAAATGCTTATCCTACAGATATTGTTTTTGTCAGTGCACAATAAAATGTCCTCTGTTCTGTATTGTTTTAACACTTACATCAGTGGTGTTACCACCACCCTCAAATGGATTCTATCATGTCCAAATAGAAATCTATGAATACACAGCTTCTTAATTGGAGATGACGAAGCATTCAGAGAGGTCTGCCTACTTCTGTAAGCACGAGACACAGCTTCCAGATCAGGTGACACGCATGCCTACGGTTCATTCAGGGACACAAAAGTGGCATCAAGAGAGCCAGGAATAACCACAAGCTAAGGACCGATGACTACTTCAACAACAACTCCAACCCCCAACACGTGTGCCAAGGCATCTAAGCTCTCACCAACTTCAAACCCATCAACACCACCACCCCAACCACCACCCCTCCTTCCCCGATGAGCTGTACAACTTCAAGCCTGCTTTGATAGCAACAATCATCACCCACCTGCCCCTCATATTCTCCCCCATACAAGTGCGCACTGAGCGTCTCTGCTGACTTCAGGATCTGTGAAACTTTTAACCTGTCGCTGGTTCAGGCAGCTGATCCCACATGCTTCAAAGCCACCTCTGTTGAGGCTTGCTTTTACCAAAGCACTCAAACACAGCAAGCATCAATAACTCTTCACCCCACTGCACAACATAGTTGTTGCTCATCTCAAAACCTTCCTACCACCCACAATGAACCCCAGTTCCCCTTCAACCAGAATAGATTTTAAAAACCCTTTTCTAAAGCGTTACACCCAACCTTCCCCCACTTGGACAGCAACACCTTAGTGAGAATAATGGTAATCAAATTCAGTTCAGCATGAAACACCATCATCCCCTCCAAAATGATAACAAACTCTTTTACCCGGGCCTCGTCCTGTAGTGGAGGATCGATTTTCTAACCAATAAATCCCAGTATGTTCAGTAAGTTAGCTACAGCTCCTCAACCCTCAGTTAACTTCAATACTCCACAGACCTTTGTGCTGAGTCCTCTCATTTACTCCCACTTCACTCACAGCTGCATTCATGTACATTTTTCCTGTATTATTATCAAGCTTGCAGGAGACACAACAGCTTTAGCTTTATCAGCACAGATGAGTCAGCCCACAAGCAGGAGATCCAGGAGGTTTGGAGACAAGTATTAAATCTCAGAAAATCTTGTACCACAATTGCAGGTTTGTTCTACGAACTATGTCTGTATGTGTACATATGTGTAAATATTATCTTGTTACCAGATTGATCTCTGCTTGCTACGGAACTGAAAAATCTTTATTCATGCTTTTACAAATGGATTTATGTTTTCAATTTTAAAGCAGCATTTTCAAAAAAGTTTTAATTAAAGGGAATCAAATTGAGTGTATGATTGTGTATTCAGAGGTGCATGTCCTGAATCTCTGCAGCTGTGCTGAGCTCTTTAGCTCAACCCACTTCACCAACCCTGCTTAACACCAAACAGCAGACATGGTACCAGGGTAGCTGGTTATCATAGTGGGAACATTTAGCAGCAAAAGAGCCAGATACTTTTGTCAAGTTGGTGCAGATTAAACCTGAGGTAAAAGAAGAGCAAATGTTGGACTTGCATCCATCAGTTGGACACAAACACCACTCCAAATAAATGCTGAAGGTGGCTAAAAGGCACCTTAAAACACTGGTTGCCACCCAAAACCAGACATTAATTTGAGTGGTTGCGTTATTTTTTCTTTCAAAAATTAAATTTTTAATGATATAAATCTCTATATCATTATCAAAATTTCTTAGGCCATAATAATTGTGTAATAAAAATCATACAGCTCATATTTTGTTTGCTTGTTTTTTTTACTCTTAAGCTGTGGCAGTAGCCACATTAACCATCAAGATTACCACCAAATTTTACAAGGCTACCCACAAAAAAAGTTGTCTAAAAAACAGAAACCATGGCAAAATTTAAAGTTTTCAAGTCTCAAGTTGGGTCATGTCCAACATACATCCTTTCACCTTTGAGCCTTAACTGTTAGCAGCCATTGTCGACAAAGAAGGTTCAACATTAAAAAAAAAAAAAGTTTAAAAATTTTTTTTTTTTAATTCTCGTCATGGTGGCAACATTTTCACCATGTATTAACATCCTTAATTGGTGTGAAATAGATTTTTTACTTTAATAGCCGCCCACTGTCCTGATCACTATTCATGAAAGGCTTTCAAATGAAAGTTACTATTAAAATGTTGGTGAATACAAAGGAGTCAACATCTAAATATCTTCCTTAAAAGGCTCATTCTATCAATTTTTAATAACTCTAATGAATTTTTATTTTTCCACTGTTATACAGGCAGCAGCAGTGTGCAGGCTCCAGACTGACTTCCTCTGTGTAACCGGATCACCTGGATATCTATTAGCTCTGTATTACTTTGCATTTATCAGGAGACTAAAGCATTAAAACTGCTACTTCAATCTGAAAATTGATTCCTTTGACACTGACACCCTGAGGCCAGCAGCTCATTTGTGACTGAGCTGACTGCAGGTTGTTCTGATGTTGACTAAGCCTGTAGTGCAGTAATAAGGCTCATTTTGTTCTATCAGCTCCACTGATCTCAGAAACAGAGCTGATTAAGAGCAGCCCGCTGACAACTCTGAGCTGAAGACTCAAAGAAATGCTGGAAACAGACACATTTACACAGAATTATCATTTTTTTGGAAAGAGAAATTTAAACTGTTTTTTTTTGTCATATCAGTTTCTTTTGCTCTATTTGAACTCCTGCTTTATTTTTACCTTTTTGTTGCTATTTTTGAACATCTACTGCTCTTGATTTGTCTATTTTCTACCCCCACCCTCTTCATCCTACATGAAACAAGAAGTACTCATTGTTTTGTTAAGCATCAAACTTAATATCTTCACCTGCTTTTCCATTATACCACATCTATTTAGGCTGAAGGTCTGGCTCCAATTCTGCTTTTGGAGACTTTAGAAACCAGTAAGTTTGTATCCTGGCACTTTTTGAGACAGGAATGTTAATGCTCTGTGTGCAGTCAATAGTTCCTACATTTTAAATGAAAAAAAAAATTCCCTACTTTGGACATAATTTATAAAGAAGAAAGTGTGGGATTTTAGTTACGCAACTAAATACTTTAACAAAAACCCACGCAAATATATTTAAAATCCTTGAAGATGTTCATTACTAGTTTAAAACAAGAAAGACAAGATCTTTTTTAAGTTGAGAAAAAGGGTTAATGTTCATGACGTTTAAACCTTTTTGTTCTCATGCTCACAAGTAGTTTGTTGAATAACTTTGAAACAAAACAGAAACAAGTTGCAATTCTAAAATGAAAGAGTTTTTGTTTATCAGTTTATGGCATGTCCATTCAATTACAATTACAGCAATAAATTATATTATATTATATTATATTATATTATATTATATTATATTATATTATATTATATTATAATTTACAATTACTCTTTACACACTGGGGAAGTATGGAAAACACAGCTTATACACTGTTTCTTTCCCTTCCTTCTCTTCTCTCTGTGTTTTTGTGAGTGTGTGTGTGTCAGTTAAGGCTCAGAGCAAGCAGCAAAAATGAAAGGTCAATGGCAAAATGAGGAAATCGATGCAGTGAATCATTAAGCGAGCTGCTGCTGGCTACACCCCAACACACTGCAGTGCTGTGGTGTGATGCTGCCCAGGAGCCATTGAGCTGAAGACTGCAGCAGAACTTTAAAAGATATAGGTAGCAAAATATATTAGACCCTAGGAAGGATTATATACACTCACACACACACACACACACAGATTCTGTACAGGGTGTGGTATATTGTGGGGGCTGGGCAGATTTCCCAGGAGAAAGTGAAAAGTGCACCAAGATATATAATGCAGAATATTATGCAGACACACACTTCTGTGTCCCAGTGCAGATCTATGCGTGTGTCTTTGAAAGGGACACACAGTGCATGATGTTGTATGCACCTCCTCCATCATTCCTTGGCAAGCTTTACCATTTCTGTTTCCTCCTCATGGCCCCTGGCTGCAGCACCACCCATAATTCATTCACAAATGGTTTGAATAGCTGAATTGCCTCTCCACTACACTTGTGATAATGATGAAATGTTACCTGCATAAATTGCAACACCAAATATGCCGAAGGGAGGGCATGGGGACATGGAAGTTTCTTGTGAAGCAGAGAGTGCTACTGTATTGTGCTCCTCAGTGTGTTTGTGTGGAGGCTAAAAATAGCTTGACACACTCTCTGCAGATTGACAGTGATATACGGATATTGGCCTGATGCTGCTGCTGCACAGTCACAAAGTGCAGCATCTGTCAGCAAGCCAAGGAGCTGAGGCATGATGCGTCTCCACAACCCTTTTTAATAATAAATAATGTGTTTAGTTGATGTTTGTGCTGCTAATGCATTCATTATTATTTTATAATGTTAGATTATGTCTTTATCAGTGGAGTCCTATGCCATCAGAAAAGGTTCTTCCAGGAAGAGACAAATTGAATATGGTGATTCTGCAATATCTATACTTCACATTTTCTGCTGAGCACATTCTAATGCACTCTGTACCATATAGCAATTTTTCAATTTTCCAAACTGTTCAGGGCTTCCATATATTGTGAATAATTTCTCTACATTATTAATATTAATGAGCAAACTCTTGCATGAGTTGTGTAATCCATCACAGAGATTTTCAAGTTTCTCTCCCTATCACCATCTTGCCATTTAACCCTACAGGCAATATTATATATCAAGGACTCAGTGTATCCATAAAAAATTTAACACTTATAAAATCAATGCAAGATGACTATAATCCCTGGACACTATATCTTTTCTGGAAGGATAGCAACATCTTAAATGCTAAAAAATCAATTATTTATTTGCAATGATCCCTATTTTTCCCAGCAATCTCTGGTTTCAATTTCTTAACTTGGCTATTAGAAAACTTAACTTGAAACACCAAGAGCCAAGTTCAAAATCCTAGGAGGGATCCAAATGTGGAATAATAAAACCCAGCCAGTGTCTCTGGCACTTTATGAGAACAATGCAACGGCGTACACTTATCAGACCTTCCACTTATCAACCAAACTATTGAGCACTGTCACTGTCTTCAAGATGCAACCACAGCTTCAACTCTGACAGCTTGGCAGAAAGAACCTTAATGATCATTATCTTCACATGTGAGGCTGAGTCTTCATTTATGTGTTGCAATCACTTGGTTCCTGTTAGGCTCATTGCAGGCACAGTTACTTACCACTGGGTTGTGCTGCTGCCCATTACAACACTCCTCCACATCAATGTGTGTGGGTGTGTTAGACCATTTTACTGTGCCACACTTTAATCCCAAACTACAAAATCAGATGCAGCTACATTGCTTTTGAGCAGTTAGTTTTTTGCCATGGTTTCAAGTCTTTCGATCAAAATACTTTGAATTGAAAAAATCTGAGTAGCTAGAGAGATAGTCTGCAGTAAAATGGTAAAGAAAAACTTTTTCTAAACAGATAAACAGCACACAAAGATGTTAAATCAAACAGCAAAATACAGACTTTTCACACACAACAGTTCCTCTCTTTGGTCTTTATTTTGCTGATGTTAGCTGATGTTAAGCTGAAGATGCAAACAATCACAAAACAGTCTAGTTAACAGAGCATCAGACACACATGAGATACAGTCCCTGGAAACTGTAGCTGTGTGTGAAATCTGCACTTCATATTGCCTGTAAGAAGGTTCAAAGTATGGAGTGTTTTCACCGGGCAGCTGATCAAATGAAGAATACCCAAATCAATCAGAATCCAGACTAAAACAAGGCCTGATTTTTGACTCTGCTATTGGTGGCCAATGTTCTCTTGCAAGTCAATACACACTCTGATTCACATACTAAAATGGAGTAATTTCTTCTGACAGCAGTTTGGAATGACACAGCTTGATGATGGCTGCAGAAACTGACAATATTCAGTCTATCAAGAGGTAACTTAACAGCAGAGCTTCAGTGCCCTCTCTGGTTCAAACCAGTAGTGGTTGGCTTGTCTGATTACAGTGGTGAAATCTATGTGTACCTAAAGCCACCACACCTCTCAAAGTATATCACACTGATATTATGTCCTTACAGCAAAAATATGATGGACATCATTTACCTTTTACCAAAAACTTGACATGTCTGAATGTATTTCTAACTTTTGGACACAGTGTTATGTTTGGATTTTCTCTGTCATATTCATTGATCGTATTTTTCTGTGCCCAGTGTGATTCAGAGTTTTTATATTTGTTTCAGTCAATTAAAGCAAAAATTTAATATTTGCATATTGTATACAACTAGGATACAATATGGAATTGGGACCCAGCGTGTGATGTATAGCAAGCTATCTGGAATTTGTATTGTGACATACTTTTCTCTTTTTTCTTGCTGTCAGTCTTTTTATCACAGTAGACATTTGACTTGTCAGAACAGGAAGGATCACAGGTGGAATCAATAAGATGAATAATGGCCCCGTCCCATTTTTATTGTCCTTTAAAAATGGGAGCAGAGAGTGAGTATGCATGATAACTGGACCCTGAAAGTGGCTCAACTAAATAAAATGCAGCCATTAATGTTTTTAATTACACATGCCTCATTTCTGCTATGCCATGTCAACATTCCTGCTCTGACAAAAGGCCTACATCTGTCATCCATCCCCCTCTCTTCCTTCTCATCCCTTTCCCCACCCCTCTGCTGTTTGATTGGATTGGTCAGGATTAGATTAAAATTGATTGTTCTCTATTGATGTCTTGGAAGGAAATTGAGTTGCAATCTCCTGCTGCTTTGCTCCACAAAGATCCATTGTTTATTAAGCTAAACCTCAAAGGTGCATTTTATGAGCAGGCTCTTTTCAAACACTATGTGCAGTAATTTGATGAACTTTGAATTACAAAAGCTTTCATACTTTTTTTTTAAATGTGTGTTTTGCGTACGGGACACTGGAGATAAACAAAACACTGATTTGTTCATAGAAAGACAGCACCATGTTGCAACTAGTGGTCAAGATTTCCATAGAGAGTCTTTAATTTCAGAGACAGGATGCTTTAGAACCACTGACTGTATAAAACACTGGACAAACCCTCCGTGACGTCACCCATTGGTTTCTGCGCCTGCCTCCACCAAGAGCCCGCCTCAATGATGAAAAACCAAATATGGAAAAAGGGGTGGGGCTAAGGCAGGGTCGAAGGACGGACACCACACCCACTCAGCTAACAGCCCCCTTCTAGCCGTCAACGAGGCCACGCCCTAATTTATGCAGAAATTGCCGAATTTTAAGCTTAAATATAAAATAAACAAATGAGTTGCTCAAACTCTTGAGCTCTTGTGTGCTGAAATGTTTGTCTCCATTCCAAAACAATGGAGGTTCTTCCAAACATGCCACATAACTCTGAGATGGAACCAGTCAGTGGAAATTAACAAGTCATCACTGGCCCAGTTTGCTGGATTTCCACAAGTTCACGACTCCAAGTTGTGATGAAAGCAAAAATGTACATCAAACAAGCCCTGTTTGTATGTCTGTGGGTGTGTATGCGTGTGCATGTGTGTGTCTGCTGCTCTAGTATTAGCTCCTCTAATGTAAATGTGATTATGTAGCAACAGCAGTGTTGTTGTTAGTTATTAGATGAGAGATCAAGCAGTGCTGTCTGCTGAGACTATAAATTGTTGAGTCTGACATGACACGTTTCCTGGAAGTGTTTCCATAATTGGAAGTCTCCGTCTCAGCCTCTTTGTCATCAGTCTCCTTGTCCTCAGTGCTCCTTTCAACACAAATGATTTGTTGGAGGCTTTTTATGCAGCCCTCATGACTGCAGTCAGTGCAGAAACAGGACACAGTGCAGTGTAATTTCAGCCTGACTTTTAAATCTCCACATTGCTGTATTTAAGGTTAACAGAGGGATGTAGTAGAGAAAAATGACCTTGATGGCAATGATTAACACAAACAAAATTTGTATTTTGTAATTTGTAAAATGGTTTTAAAACATGAGTGAGGATTGAGCCATGAACAGAGAAAATGGGGTTTAGTTGAAACAGAAACACTCTGTATCAGGACTGAACAGAAATATCTCTTTTAAGAAGTACAAGGTAATCTTTCATCCTTCTGCAGCAGAGGGTTGCACAATGAAATGAATTTTTGCAGTCCTAAATGAACTATATGCAATAAATAGAGGGAAAAAAACATATTCATTTACATACATAAACACATTTACACCCAGGAAATAATTCTGTCCTGTTTTGAATTTGCATTTGGTGAAATGTAAACAGTAGCAACAAGATAGTGACAATAAAATATATTTAAATTAAAGCTCTTTATCTGAGAAACAATGTCCTATTGCTATAACTCTATAAAGCATCTAGCAACATTTAAGATATTCCCACTCCCCTTTTCCTGCCTTAGTCATGCACTCTTTTGCCTTAGACCACAGTTCTCCTGTGAAGTCCTGCTACTTAATCCAGGATGTGGAGGTGGAGACATTTCTCTGCAAAGATGTGGGCCCAGCAGCCTCTGATTGTCAACTTTTGTTTGGCCAGCAAGAGTCCCATTTATGCCCATTTTCATTTTCCTGGGGGCAGCATTAACCAGGAGCAGAACTGAGTTCAATTTGGCCTAATGGCTCTTTGCTTAACTTGTTTCATAACATCACTCACTGCACCATCTATAAGGGAAAAAAAGCCTTTCAGAGGGAGTGCTCTGACTTAAAACTTAACAGCTGTTGTAGGCTTGTGAAAAATAACATGCTGCCTGGAGACATTAAATCAATAACAACCACAAAGATATAAACTGATTCTCTACCTTCAAACTCACTTTTTTAATAGTTTCTGGTTGATTCTGATGAAATATAGAACCTTGATGCAGACACACAAATATTATCCTCATAGGGCAAGAGAAAATTTTATAACCTTGTGCACACAAAATCCATCAGTTTAGTGTTAATATTTGAAAAACAATTTGTAATTTTCTTTGTTAAGAACAATTTAAAGCAAAAGATTAAAATGCTCTCTGATACTCTCCAATTATATTAGTCATTTTCCTTCAGCAAAAGATAAACATGCATAACATTTCTTCTGCTTCACATTTGTCATCCCAATATGTTTTTGTGCAGTCTCTAAAGAGATCCAAACAAAGAACAAAGGGAGACAGTACATGTACAATCAGGGTCATAACTGACATACAGGATGCTGATCCCTTTTCCTTGGGTTTTTTTTTTTTTTTGAACCTTGTACCTGTCAACCCCCCTGACTTTTTGGACATTTCTTATTCATGTTTTCCTGCTTATCCCGTATTATATTTTTAATATTGTCTTGTTTTATTTTTGACCCTTAGTTTTTGGATTTTCTTTAAATACTTTTTCTTCTTTTTGTCTGCTTGTAATCAGCTTAACTTATTAAAGATTGTCCTTTGTGTCCCTTGCCTGTCAGTGTTTGATTTTTTGCTTTTGAGTCCTTTTTTTAAAAAACCTTGACACGTTGAGGGTTTGACAATGCAGGGAGAGTTTGCTGTTTAGAATTAAAAGTTATACATTCTATTTAAGCATTCAGTTGGCTGATTCAATATATTTTTAGGTACCTTGAGGCAAATAGCCATAGAGATCAGTGTTCTGTGTTCAGGGTTCTGTACCTGATTTTCAGAAGTGTTGCATTGAAGTTTGGTGATGCACTGTATCAGTACTTGTAGGATTAGCAGGTAAATGTTTTCACATTAGCCTGTCAGAAATGTGCTAGCAGTAACAGTAACAATTATGAAGTCTTTCTCAATGTCTGTTTCATCTGTACTTGTATTCTTGTGAAACATCAACAGTCACAATCACAGCCCAACTACTTTCAAATTCAAAATGTCTAGCTAAGTACAGTCCAAATGACCTGCAGTTTTCTTACTCTGACTATGTTTAAGTCAAGATACTCCGGCTGACTGTCCTCACAACAGCTGCCAAGTGTTTGCTCATGCAGGAATTGCTTTCAAATGTTGGGTCTCGATAAAATAAATTATAGAGTGTGATGTAATCTACTTTATATGTAAAGCGTCTTGAGACAACCAATTTGATTTGGTGCTGAATAAATAAAACTGACTTGGCCTGACTTGACTTAAGACTAAAGGAGCAAACAGAGAAATTTGAAACCAAAGTGATAAACTAACACAGGACCTGGAGATGGAGGCAGACGAACTGACATAAAGAGAGGAACAAATATAGACCTGAGTGCAGTACAAAAACAGGCTAATCACGGACAGGAGAATCAGAACCAAAAAGGCAGGAAGACACAGGAAACGGAAAGTAACACAAACCATGACACATGAGGAGATAACCAACAAAATAAAACAGGAAATGACTAAACTAAAAACCATGAGAGAATAAAAAAAAAAAGAAAAATCCATATTGATTAACAAAAAAGTCCATATTCATGAACAATTAAACTTACTGGTAAAACTTACTGTAACACAACAGCTATCAACTCTTCGGTCAAGTTTAGGTCAAGTTTGGGTTCAGTGTTTTTATATGTAATTTATTCCAAAATTTATGAATATATTTCTCCCATTTGTCCCCCTCAAACTTATCATCTGTGGCAATGTGTACTATGTATAGGACCTTTTGACTGAAGAGAGGAAAAAACTGAGCTAAGTGCCGAATGCTTTGCACTAGCCTGCCAAGCCTATTATTACTAATTAACTGCACTGAACCCTTTTATTACTGACCTCATTGTTTTGTTAATTCTTGCTGTGGTCATGTGTTCAGTATGTAAACATGCCAAGGAGGCGTAACATAATACACAATAATGAATGAAATGAGCTCTGTCAGTGTTGCACTTCCTCCATAACACCAACAGGGGTCACAGATTGATTAGGGGAGAAAATAAAGAGGAGGGGAGATGAAAGGAGAGATTAATACTAGAAGATTAGTGGAAATCACTAAGTTCTGGCATTTTGGTATAATCATTACATGTGATGGTACCATGAAGGGAAAAGCAAATGATTTATCTTTTGAATTACTAGATTTTTCTTTTAATGCACAATATGTAATTCCAGCTGCTGGTTTTTTTTCAGTCAAACCAATAACAAAAACTATTTCAAGATGTCTTGAATGAGGATGAGTCATGGAGCTCGGTACCTTCACTGTTAAAAAACACCATTACAACTGAAAAAAAAATATGTGCACTCCATCACAAGTGAGCAATACAAACAATAGTAAACAACAGAGTGGCTTCATTTGGTTAGTAGTGAGTCACACACAGTATTTTCAGCGAAGAGACCAGGCTGTGGTCCAAATGGAAGTGATGAACCAAAACTTCCCCTGAACCAAAACTTTTGTTGCCCAAGCCAAATTTAATTTTAGTGCCTAAAAAAATACAAGTTGAAGATATGTTTAAAACTATGAGTATTTAACAACTTTGATAGCATGTTTAAAATCTGACCTTTATACACCTCTACCATGTGATATAAAGGCTCTCTGACAAAGGCTTTGTACATCCCACATAGAGTCAAGAGGGGTTAAGGTGTCTTGAACAAGTGTCAGTATTGACAAGTTTAAAGTGAAAATTTGTAGTTTAAACAGAGCCAACTATGAGAAGGTAAGAGCAGGTTGTACACAGGTAATGCACATAATTTTAAGTACTGTGGGAGTTAAACAGTGGGGTGAGCTTGAGAGCTGAAGAGTTGAGCAGTCTTATGGCCTGGAGGACGAGGCTTTAGCTGTGCCGTGTCTGTGGTGCAGGGCTGGATGCTGCTCCATGTCTGCCAGACGGTACAGCAGCATGTCTGGCACGTCTGGTTTCCCAGGCACCAGACAGAACAGGTTGTGGCTACAATGACTGGGGTCATTTAATTCATGTAAACACTGCTAACAAAAAGAAAAAAAAGGAAAACACTTCCATTTTACCATTTCCTTTAGGTTTTAAAGACAAGCGCATTCAGTCTGTTCTAATTCACTGATTGGGTTGCAGAAACAGACTTATTGAAAAGAAAGACCACTGTTAAATGAGAAGACCCCTGAAGAAAAAAAACATACCAAATGATACATAAATTTATCTAGCTTTCTTATATAATGTGTGTTTTTTATTTGTATCTTAAAAACAGAGCCCTTCATATCAGATTTAGTCTTAGTATCTGAAAATATTGGCTGTTATATGTCAATAATAATATTTCAATAATGCACCTCAAGATACAATGTGGTCACTCAGAATTATGTTTTTATAGTATGCGTACAAACAAACAAACATGGGTCAAAACTTAGAGACCAGAGACCTGATTTGTATTATACGTCCGACATGTTTTCTGGTCCAGGCAACAAACCTTAAGCAAAAAGTGTGATTATGGTTCTGTCTCCTTTTTAAAGTTTTAGTTCTTTTGCTTTTGAGGCTTTTTTTCATTTTCCAGCATTTTTTAGTCAAAATGGTAGATAGATGAATCCAGGAAATAATCTGTTGAGTGATTCATAAAGAAAAGTGGCATTATTTGCAGCCCTTATACACAGCCTTGTGTATCCTATGCCTATGTATCTGTGAGCTGTTTTAAAGTAACCCTAACCCCAGCATGAATCAAAGGGATTTATTGAAACTTATTTTAAAAAAGAAAAAAAGAGGATAAAATCAAAAAGAAATTATAGCACAGAATATCCAGACTTTACAGTGAATGTCCACACTATTGCTCTGCTTATACCACAACAAAGCTGCAGACTATGTGAATGTCAATGTTATTAAATGTCTAGGCCTGGGGAACGATCACTGGGCAGAGGTCATTGTCTTACTGCTTAGTTTAGCTGGCGACCCACTTTACTCTCTGATTAATTCCTCTCTCTCTCTCTCTCTCTCTCTCTCTCCCTCTCTCTCTCAATGTGTGTGTGTGTGTGTGTGTGTGTGTGTGTGTGTTTATGGGTGCAGAGCAGAAATGGTAGGATGCAGCCTGTTATCCCTTCGTAAAGCTAACAGGCTGCAGCACATTCTCACATGAATTCCTTCATCCTGTCATGATGTCAAGTGGTTGCCATAGAGATAATCTCCCTCATCTCGTCTATAAACTCTGTTAAACTATCACAGGGCTGGTAGACAAGGCGGTGCTTGCTGGGAAAATGGCACTGTAGGGTGGGGTCATTGGATGCACTTTTGAAAAAATCAATTTAAAGTTGTTTAAATAGATAAAAAAAATGCATCATAGGATACAGTATGGGCAGTAGGCAGCACTGACCTTTGATTTTAATCTCTGTGTGGCCTTTATATTCTGCTGTTTAAGTTACATTCATATTATTAACATTAATCTACATAACAAATTACAAATTTGCCTCGTGGGGCTTTGTAATCTGCATTGCATATGACACCATCCAACAGACCCTCTCAGAACAAAACAAGAGTAGCATTAAAGTAGGGATCTTTCCCAGACCACACAGACATGCAATGGATATTGCGCAAATAGATCAACATAACAAAAATGTAACAGTAACGACAGTTGGGATCATAAAGTTATAGATTAAAAAGAAGTATGGAATCAGGAATATTTATTGATATATTTAATTCTCAATGTGTTTGAAAAAAACAACAAAAAGTAACAGAAAAAGAAAAAAGAAAATCAAAAACAAACAAACCCATACCATCAAATCAATAAACAAATTCTCATGAACAACATGAATCAGATTTTACATGTCGGAAAGGAGAAAGAAGAAGTGTTGTCTTTTTGATCCCTCCCTGGATCTTGAAGGATGTTGAGCCTCTTCCAAGTCCCATCAAAAAGGACTACACTGATTCTGTTCCAGTTCCTAATCTGTTTTTAACAGACAATCTGTGGTTCCTCTCTCAGTCTTAAGATAAAGATAAAAAGATGAAAATCCATTTGCATGGATGTATCAGGTATCTATCAAAGTCAAATATAGGATAGGTTATTGTTGTGTGGTAATGCAGTTGATACTTTTTAAAAATCAATAAGATTTCTATTTTCTTAAGGAAATTTTAACTTTAAACAGCCTTTATGTGTAGTCAGATTTTTCTTTTTGTTACTTGAGGACAAAACATGCACCGTATTTTAATGTATGCCTTGTACTCATGAGGTCAATAGTGAATTGATATAGGTAGCTGAGAAAATAGACAATAAATACTGTTTTCATTGTAGATCTTTTCAATCTTGTTTGTGTGCAAAACTCAGTGATGAATCACATCATGAGGGGAATATATAGTCTTCAAAACGCTGTCACCATGAGAACTGTAAATGTCAGTGGCCCCTATTTCCCTGGAGCTGAAGCTGAACCCCATAATTCAGCATTGACAAAGGTCATTAACAATGAACTGAGCGAAGACAGCAGCTGGATGTGCTCATCCAGATGAAACAAAGCCCCTCAGACACAAATCAGAAAGAAAGACTACTGAAGAAAATCCTTCTGACAACACCCTGGCTCTCTGAGCTCTGGATGGCAGTGTTGATCTGGGTTCCACAGAGCTTCAGTATGCATACATACTCTGGATTAGATATAGTGACAAGCCATGCCTGTCTTGATCTCAAAAAAAGCTGCAAAACAGTGTGCATTTTCAGCAATGGGCAAAGACTAAAAAAATGGATTTATATTGAACTTCAATATCCATGCATGCTGTAAGATCGTGTCATTCTGTTTGGTGAGGTGAAAGAAAGTCTGTTAAGTGACTAAAGACAAAATTTAGATTATTACACCACAGAGAAACGCTTAAAAGTCATCGGTCATCTTGAGGCCCTCATGTTTAACATAAACAATATAACATTTCTGCATTAAAGGGTCTAAAAGGAAAGAAGATGGCAAACATTACTAAAGGTAATGTGAATACAAAAAATTCTGCCTGTGTCAGTCAGATGCCAGACCCACAGAAATGATCCAATAGTGTTTCTCAGTTACCATATGATGAAGGTGATGTTACAGATTTTTTGATGAGCAGAGCATTTGCAAGATTGCAAGCCGCTCTTTCATTCAGAGTACAACTTGTATTGCACAGAGGAACAGAACTTTCCACTAAATAGTTATTTTAATTATCGTTTAAGATAAAAATCATGAGGAAACAGAAGAAGAAGAAAGATACTGACAGAAGAAGAAAGAAGAGAACACTTGTTTTAAAGGTGGACATATGCTTGCCTTGGTCAAAAATCCTCTCCAAGAAATTCAGTGTCAACAATGTCAGTTTTCACTAACAAGCCCCATCATCTACATCAAAAGTAAGCTCATTTACAATTTCAGACTACAGCCATTTGTTATTTAAACATAATTGTTTATTGGGGTCTCTTTGTCTCTTGGTGCCACAACCTAAACAGGAATTGAATGTAGTGTCATTTCCAATTTGTGCCACTTCCACCTGTTGTAATTTGGCAAGCTGATAGAAGTGTAAGAACTAGGGTTAGGTTTTGCAAAAATGGCTAAAAAGCACCCTCCACAAAGTTTAAACCAAGTAACTTTCACAGGATATTCACCCATATTCACAGTATTTCACCTACACACACACATAATTTGGTTGGCACATGTATTCTTGCACTACTATGGTAATATTATTGAATTACTTTAAAAAATACCTCTTGGAGTCATCTACTCACTCACTTTGAGTCACCTTCACCCAACAGGAAGTTGCCTATTTTGAGCTTACTGTCAATTTTTTTTGCACAATTTGTTCCATTTCTGTATGCTATATTTGAATCAACTCCTCCCAGTCATTTTCCCACAACAACTTTAAACCTGGTTGGTTCAATCTAAAGACTCTTAAAATGACAAGTTGCTAAAGGTTTTTGTTTTCAGTCAACAGTGTGTCTGTGGCACGGTGGCCATCTTCTGTTTCGCTGTGAAAGAGAAGGTGGCTGTAACTTGAAATGTACATTGACCAATGTGCACCTCACCTCAAATAAATGATAAGGGTCCTGGCCTGCAAATATCTACATGTCTATATTCCATCAACAACAGGAGACTACATGTTATAAGCTTGGATCTGCTCCTCCTTGCAGATAGATAAGATCTTTCATCTGATTGATTATGATGGATCAGGCTGTCAGATATGCTGTTATGGTTCATATGGTACCAATTTAACCATCCCTGAATATATAATGTTTGTATGATAACTAAAGTGAAGTCACGCAAGTACATTTGTAATGGTCTGTTTTGGTCAGCATATGCTGTGCCTGTTGCTCTGTGTGTCACTTCAACATCAATAATGGTCTGCCCCTTTTCCCTGGTGGATAGAATGAGCCGGTGGCAATCAATTGTGCAGATGACTGGTGGTTTGTATAGCCAATATCTCCGGATAATGCTGAAATTCTCGAAAGGCTGGATTTTTTTAAAGCTACAAGGGTAAGTTGGGCCTTTACAAAGGGATTTTCAATACAACCTTATTGTATTGTAGTACATCTCCCACACTGGATAGCCTAAATATGAACTGAAATGGCTAAAATCTAAATGTAGTCAAAATATAAATGGGATAAGCATAAATATTAATAAGAATCCTGAGAAATACAGTAAATGGCCTCTTTTTGGAAAATTCAAGGACATATACTTAAAAAAACAAGTAAAACATTGATTTTATCTGGTATTGTTATAATATCCTATTGTTTTGGGGCGAGATATGGCTTTATTTTCTGTGCCATTGTGTTTGGAAGCTAATAAGTCACAATTATAGTTATCAGTAGGCATCTGTTTGCAAACAACAACAACAAAAAAAATGGTGTAAATTTAAAAAAAAAAGTTTTCAGTTGTGTTTAGACCTCTGTTTCTTATTGCCAGCAACACTCACAGTCATTCTGTTATGATTTAGCAAATGACACAAGTGCAGGGCTCCAAACAGGCAGGTGGAAAAAACTAAGCAAGCTTTAATAAAAAAAGGCTACAATTCAAGACAAAGTAACAGATGTGCGCAAACTGAAGGATCAAAAGACAAGTAAACATGGCTAACACAACGTCTGTAAACACAGCACTGAGGACACACTGCTAATCAGTGGGAACAGACAGAAGAACTGACAGCTGAAACAGGAAAAAATACAGACTTATACGCACAAGAAAGAGACAGCATACACGGGACAGGTTTAACTAATGAGCAACGAAAGAGGGCGGGAAAGACCACTGACACACATAGTTACCTCTGACTCTTTGTGTTTAAAGGCAGCAGTATGTTACTGTCCCGCCCCTTCATGTTTACTGATGGGAGGAGCTAAATTACAGTTATATTCTGTTATCTTAGAGAGCTCTCATCATGCTGGTGCATGTTCAGGTGTTCATTTTTCCCATATTTGTGTGTTTTTTAAAAAAAAATACTTATTTTATGTTTAAAAAATGCAGTTTAGAGCATGCTGCTGTTATGTGCTTTATTAAAATTAATTTCTCAAAAAAATGAAGGTCTACTGCAATTCTAAGATCTTTTAAAACTGTGCTATTCCTTTTTAAAAATGAATTTCATTGTTTACTTCCAAAAACTTTTCTCAGTAGTTTTTTTTATGTCTAATGTGAAGCACTTTCAGTAACCTTGTTGTTAAATGATGCAGTACGCAAAAACTTGCCTTGCCTTATCTAACAACAAAATAAGAGGAAGGTTCATAAGATGCTTCTGTCTACATTTCAGGGTCTTCTCCTACTCCAAGACTATGGATGAATAAACACAGAAATCAAGAAACGCATACACACCTTAATGAAGAAACATGTTAACATCCTGCAGCTATGTGTGTGTGAATGATGGCTTAGTGTGTATGACTGCTGTGTGTGTTGTGCTTGAAGAGACAGGCTCATGAATTAGCCTTCAGTGAAGTGAGTTCATGAGCAGTTTCAGGCTCTGTCATAATTCTGTTTGCACTTTAGTTCCCAGTTTTTCAACACACACTGTACTGCAAAGCAATGCTCTGCCCGATTTAAAATACAGCAGAAAAATTAATATTTTTAAGGATGCTTCTCAAAATGAGGTTCTGGGAGACCTCAAGAACTTGAGGTCAAGGGGTCTCTGAAAATGCTCCATGGACTGCCCAGCAAAAAGAGAGGTAATGTGTTTTCATTATGATACCATCCATTACATAAAGTAAACACAGTGACACAATGGTTCACTATTTTTTTCATAGTTTTTTTTTATTTTTTTTTTTATTTTTTTACAATATCTGTAACAAAATATTTAAAAAGGGGAAATCATATCACAGTGGTAAAGATGCCATTAAATGGGGTCAATGGTCTAATTTCTGTAGGATCAGGGGTTGATGTAAAAAACTTTGAGAACCACTGGACTCATCTCATTTCACACACACACACAGCAAGAGAAAATGCTGAGCCTGCAGTTCTTGCTATTGCCCTGCAAGAGCTGCATATTGTTATGGAAGAGAGAAGCAAATGCATGTCATTGGCACAGGACCACAGGCAGGCATGGATTTCATTTTCCTCTGGGAAAAGAGGGGAAGAATACAAAATGGTAATGTTATCAGATAAGTCACAAATGATCATGACCTTTCTCTGTTTCTGTCATAGTCTGTCTGTTTTATTGTGTTAGTTTATTTCCTGTTTTATTTTGGTAGTCTTAGTTTCTGTTGTGTCTC
>JAQMCX010000032.1:15899241-15927207 GCA_029814765.1 Acanthurus leucopareius
CAGGTTAAGTGCCAAGGTGTTCTCTAAACAATTGGGTCTTCAGTTGTCTCTTGAAGGTGGAAAGGGACTCAGCAGAATGCACAGAGTTTGGTAGTTCGTTCCACCATTTGGGAACAAAAATTAAAATCAATACAAAAATCCTTGTTTAATATCATCAACTTTATTGATTAGTGTAAATATAATATATCTGATGCCATCCACACATTTCAAATAAATTAAAATGGGCAAAAAAAGTCTTAAAGAGTTGTAGAATGCTTCACAACCCTATATCACACAAAAACCTAAAAAGAAAAGAAAAGGAATCTTGTTTTGAAGTACTACTCAACCACCATGAGTAAACAATGGGTTTGAGTAGTCCATCAGTGCTTTATTTAATATTGATCCTGTTAAATCTCTTAGTTAAACTTTTAGTGTTATCAAAATTTACAAATTTTCAATTCTGAATAAGACTAAGTATAAAAGTTAGGTGGTGACACTTGTTTATTTCCTTGTGTCAACACAGTTGTTGAACAAATTTTGTCAACAATGACCAGGCTATTAAAAAATGCAGTTCAATAAAACATCATCTAAATCAAATAATTGAGTTTTGCTCAGTGTAACTTTATGTACTTGCTGATGTGAAAATCTAAACCACATGACCACTGACCCTCACCAACCTCTTCTCGGGGCCCTGTTGGCTGATAAGTGTGGGGATGTTTACGTCTGGTTATCTTATACATTTTTTTACTTTCTTAATTTAAATTAAATTTGTTGTTCTAATAATAAAGTTGTTACATACACTACAAGTTTTGCTCAATTTTTTACCTCAATATGAATTCAGATTCCAAAAGTGAACTAACATTCTGCCAAGAAACTGCCAGATCAGTCATTTACTTTTTAGATCTCATTCTCTCTTTAACCCTGTAGGTGGTGACAGCCATAGTGGAATCAGGGAAGAACCTGTCTGCAGAGCAGAAGAAGAGCGATCGCTGCCCCCTGCTCTATGAATGGCATAAGAAACAGTACATTGGTGCTGCCCATGGTATGGCTGGCATCTATTACATGCTCATGCAGGTAAGAGAAAGTGGGGCAAAAAGGGTCCACTGGTTGTTGTTGGTGTTGTCCTCTCTAATACTGTAATTCTCTGCCAGCTCATTTCTGTGACCCCGCTTTGACATACATGTAAATAGATATTGATGGTAAATGGACTGCATTCATATAGCGCTTTTCTAGTCTTTGGGAAACCCAAAGGGCTTTACAGTGTAGGTCAGCACTCAAAGGTAGATGATGTCTCTACAAATTGCTAGCCTGCTCATCAGAAACTCATGCACAAAATAATGGAGCTGACAATTTGAGCAATACAGAGTTCAGTATTGTGCCCAAGGACACTTCAACATGCAGACTGGAGGAGTCAAGGAAAGGACCACAGATTAAGTAATAAATAGATGACCTGCACTACCTCCTGAGCCACAGTTACTCCGATAAACACATTTCACATGTGTTTCATATGTTAGATATGTAAGGAAAATGACAAGGGTAAGACAATGTAACTTAGGAAACAGAGCAAATAAAAAATATCTACATTAACTGTAAAACACATCTAAGAACGAACTGCAAACACACAAATGTGCTGCTGATATAAACAACCCAACACTGAAAGTTCTGCAAATACAGGAAAAGACAAGGGCTACTTTCAGTGTTTAGGATACTCAAGCTTGACATGGCTTATACACAATTGTTGCCATGGTTTTTTAATGAAGTTATTGAAGCTGGGTCTGTGTATTGTAAGTTTATGCCTCCATTGTGCACTGGCATCATGCTACTGCTGTAATTCCCACAAAGTGAAGTGACTGCTACCACTTGATTTAATAACTGAGCCTCTAATCGTTTCTTTTACTGCAGTGTTCAGCACTAGCATCCTCCAGAAGAATTTCTGTTTTCTTTCTTTTTGTATTTGGATTCTGTATTGTGTTGTATTGTATATTTTGCAGCACATATAGTGTTGGGGAGTTGGTATATGCTTTTTTTGGATGGTTTTGCAGGATATTTTGTTTTGTGTGTGTAATTGCTGCCTCCTCCCTAAATGCTGCACATGAATTTTAAAATTGATTCAGTATTTTCTCAGTGTTTCTTCCTGCGTTTTGTCAATGTGTCCATTTGTTTTGTCCCTCTGCTCTTGCATGCAATGGTACATGCTGTAGTGGAGACACTGAAAGGTCTTAAATGAGCTGCTCAATAATAAGGGATTTCTTTTTAAGGCAGGCTACTTTTTTAGATCTCAGAGGTTGTTTTTTGCTTTCAACATGATTTTTTTTTTAAGTCAAATCATATGCTGAGATTTAGTGTGTTAATGATAAGATCTAAAATATAAGAGCAGAAAGATTGTCTTTTTTCTGCATCTTACACTAATGCTGTAATTAGTGGTGGGACTCGATTAAAAAAATTAATCTAATTAATTATTAATCTCAATTAATTGCATATCAATATTTGACATTAGAAGCGACATTTTTTGTCATTTTGTTGTCTGTGCTAGCTGCAACATATTTAGCATTGGGTGGTAATGGAGGTTGGAACAGCTCCGGGTAGGCAAATTCTTTCTTGGACAATTTGTGCACACATCCAGATTTCCACCCGGTAATTGTTTTCCAACAAACCCAGCAACGACTTCTCCTCTCTTTTTTTGTCTTTTTTTTTAATATTTTATATGTATATAAAATACATGCATTAAATGATCGGAGCCGGAGTCGAACTCGTGTGGGGAACGAAACTTCCGCACATGGGATGCTGCCTTACCGACTGAACTACGCTGGGAACTCGTGCAACGACAAACGTTCCGTGCTCTTTGGAGTGCACAAAAAAATGCGATTAAATGCGTTATTTTTTCTGTAATTAATTTATCGTAATTAATGCGATAAAGTCCCAGCCCTAACTGAAATGTTTTTCAGTTAATCAATTTGCAAATGTTTGAAATAGTTAATTAAATCAATTTTTCTGTGCAGTTACACATTTTCGTCTTTAGTGCTTCAATTTAAAGTTTTGAAATATTGCACTTTGACTGTGAAGCTGCCATTTTGCCTGAGTTAGCATGCTTTTCCTCTTTGCCACCTTATATTTGATTTGAGTGGTCTCTTTTAGCACCAGATCTGTTACAAAATGAAATTTTTCATTTCACTTGGAGGACATTTTATCAGATGGCAGAAATGATTATGAAGCATCAGGAAAACGTGGTCTAGACTAAATATAGACTGTTAAAATATTTAAACTGGCTGTTTCCAGAATTTCTATGAACCTTGTTGCAATGAAACAAGTGCGTAGACTTTGCTGGTAAAAATCTGTTTCATTTACCCAGATGATAATATGTCAAAGCATCAATCAGTAGGTCAGTCAAATTTCTGGTGTGGAGTCTTACTGTCCTGGGCTGAGAGCCAGTGGAGGAGCTACTGACTCCTCTAGCCACATATCACACTAGTACAGTTGGAAGCTGAACCAAATCAGCCCTTTTGTGACATTTGATCAAACTGTGGCATGCAAATGAGTTTGAAGTGGATCTTAGTGTGAGTGCTGGGGCTGCTGCACTTTCAAGTGCCATTAGATTTATCATTAGCAGCAATGAATGGGAGCTCAGGTGAAATGCCCAAACATGAAATGCAGATGTACAGAAGCTTTTGAAGGAAAAAAAAATAGAAGCAGTGGGAGCAGAAGCATGAATAGTCAGAGTTGTAGTAGTGTACACTGGGTTAAATGCTGGACTTTATATTCTTTCTACATTAATCTATGTTTGTGTGTGTGTGTGTGTGTGTGTGTAAATACTACAGCATCTAAGCATCCTACAGCAGCAAACTGCAAAACAAGACCTGCAACAATTACAACACTGATTACAATAAATATTTCTTTTCTTATGTAATCTTTAGTAATTGTGCAAACTTTGCTTTTAACTGACTGACAGAACTTTGTCTTATTTGGGAGAACATTTTGTCCTTGTTAGCACTTTGGTAACTAATGAGTTCATTTTAGGAGCCTGTCCTCTTCCACTAAAAGCTTCACTTCACAGAAGAGCTCCTGTTATGTCCTTGTTCTTTTTTGTGTTTTTTTCCTTTGCTAATTAGCCACAGACCAGTGCTGATAGTTGTTTTGGTTTAGATACAGCTCTACTGCTGTTTTAATGCCTTTATAAGAGAACTGTTTCACTGATAATGAGACTCAGGTTATGCCGTTGCACCATGTAACAAAGCTCTCTGTCAGACCTCTGTCCCTCTGCAAGAACATTCTGTTAACAGAAAATATATAGTAGTAATGCTGTCAATTTTTTATTGAAATAAAAGTTTAACCACAAAGTATTTGTTTGCAAGCCAATCTCAGATGAACTGCAAAGTCTATCCACTTTTCATATTTTACACAAAACAAGACAATTCACACTAATACTCCCCCAGGACATTTAAACTACATTGGAACTATACAGCAACCAGAACGCAGTATCGCCACATTCAGTGGACATGATGTGCAAGTGTGGAGTCAGGCTCAAACAAAACTGGTTCCTCTGACATGTTTTCAATGTTAAAATCCAAATTGTTCCTAAACAACTACTATTGAAGAGAAAATAAAAAAGGTGGCTGTCATTGTTTACAAGGAAAATGGCGAATACAAAAAAAAAGCTTGAGAAAAAAGTTCGGACCCTGGCTTTTTTTTCTTTTAGAAAAATCAAACTGCCTGTGTAAAAGTTACATTTTAAGTTTGGCACCTTGGCTTGCTTGTTTAAGGAATAAGTCTGTAAACATGCTACATTATTAGTTTTAATATTATCGATTTATTATTTAATCATTATGAAATGCAAAACTCTTTCTCTCGCTCTCTCTCTTTTATTTTCTGTGCAGATCTTTGCACGTTTAACATTAAATGGACAATAAACATGAGGTTGTCAAAGGAGAAAAGCACTGAGTGAACCACAGTTTACAGGCAGAAATTAAACTGGAATTTGTCTCTCCAGCCAGGAGCAAAGGTTCATCCAGACATCCTCTCAGAGATGGTCCGCCCCAGCATCGACTACGTCCGCCACAAGAAGTTTCGTTCAGGGAACTTCCCATCATCACTAAGCAACGAGAGTGACCGGCTCGTTCACTGGTGCCACGGGGCCCCAGGAGTCATCCATATGCTCACCATGGCTTATAAGGTGAGACTGTTTTATGCTGTGGTATATTCCTTGTACTGTATCTATGTGAAGAGACAAGACTGAAGCTCTGTCTTTATGGAAACTGGTCTATCTCAAACACAACAACAACACTGGCACCTTGTGGCATAGCTGTGCGCTGCAAGGACAGTATGATGTGTTACATGTCTGAGAAGACATGAAAGAGTGGTTCATCTAAAGGTCAGTATGCTGATTTTATCTTTTACCAGAGAATAGCACTGTAAAGAAACAGAGTGTGTTATGCATGTGTGTGTGTGTATCTGTGCTCCTTGTGTCCACATTTGATGTAAACATTTGATGATTCTGTTAACTACACACTCTTATTTATGAGAAAAAAAGCTTTTTAAAACAGTGCAACAGGTTTGAATCTGCTTGCAGAAAATGTTGCTACTCTGTAACTTACTATTTTTCACTCACTCATTCACACACACTGAGAACAATCTGTGACTTAGCCTATCAATTGCTACCTTTTATTTCCATGTTGTTTACCTTACTCATACTTGCCACCTGCTGTATAACCACAAAAATGTTGATTGACAAATTGCAGATTTTGGATGTGGGACTTGCAGGTTTCGAACTATTAGCAGCAGGGAGGGGAAAACCAGATTACAATAGGTTGTAATTTTTGCTTGAACACTGTGTTTGAAACTTGTTTATCCTTTTTTTATTCATTTCTATCTTGTCACTGAACTTGAGAGAAGATTATGACAATAGGATCAATGACTGGATATGGATACTCCCCTCCTGACTAAACACAAGCTGTCTTTCAACTGCCTGGCTGTGTATACACACATACACACACATAACTCAGTAATGCATTGCAGGCAAATTTCTTCTTTTCTTGCCCCATTAGGGAGCCACTTGGCAGCTAATGTGTTGCTATTCTGGCATTTTCATTCCTCTCACTAATGCAGAGACTCTTTGGAACCACACAGAGAACAAAGCACAATGGGAGACATGATTGCATATCGCTTTCTTTCTAATAACAGATCCTCCTTTTGTTGTGGCAGGAGGAGCTTTTCAATGACTGCATATATTTTGTCAGTGCATTTCAGGTCAGCTCTCGCAGCGCATGCTGTCTACATACTACAATATTAAATAAGTTTTAATTCGTTTTCACATCCATCAAAGAGTGATTTGTAGTGCAAAATGAATTTAATTTTAAAACATTAGCAAATTTGTGCAATGATTTGTTTTTTGAATAATAGAGATCTGTTATTATTAAGCCAAGTTACAAACTGTTTGGTCTTGTAATTGTTTTCGAGACAAGTAAAGGTGAGTAAAGGGAAGAGTAAAAGGCTGCATGTTGCTATGCAATAGCTTATCAATATGACAGAGATTCGATAACTTAGCTTACTTCTAAGGTGCCATGAAAGAGTGGTGAACCTCCTTTGAAACAGACCAAAGAGAAGTCATTGTGTATTTTTCTCATCTTATTCCTGAGGTTCTAGTTCTTAACTACTCACACTGTATCCATCCAAGCATAGCTATGTTAATCTCAATCTTGTGTGAGCAATGTTTCACAAAAACCTGTAGGAAATCTTTCTTCAAATATTCCACAAAGTCCTTGATTGGACACAAGGATGAACTGATTAGTGGGTCAAAGGTCAAGTTCACTGTGACTTCACAAAATACATTTTTGCCCAAATCCCTAGTACTTGTATATAATTATACAAAAATTCAGTTCTTCTTAACAGCCCCAACTAAACACATACAGAAGCATAGCAGATATTACAAATTTACAACTAAAAAACACACACACACACACACATTATCAGGCTGACATTACCGCAATGAAGTATTTTTAAAAATAGCCCTGTTCCAGTATTAGCAGTTCAGAGAGATTATTCTTACGTGTGCTCTAGAATTGATTACACTGACAAGAGCAGGGCAGAGCTACAACCTATAATTATATTCTTTGTCAATTTAGCTGCAGATTGTTTTCACAATCAAGTCATTGCCAAGATTGGTTTCCCTTTTTCCAGCTTACTGCTGTGGCTCACTGTGCATGTCTGACCACAGAAACGAAGAGAAAACACTGACACGCCCAATTAAGACAGGGAACAGAGACACAACCAGACACGTGCTGTGGTTAGCCACTATTACTTGCCAAAACTTGCTGTTTGAAAGTACCAAAAAGCTCCAACTTTGTTTTGACACATTGGTTGGCAAAATTGATTAAGTTCTGGTGGTAACAGATCATTATTTCTTATCTCACATTCTAATCAGCAAAAGGCAGTGTTGACTGCAGTCAGCTAGCAGCTTGTCATTTGTAGTCAGTGGCCATGGCTTTCACTAGCAGCAGGTCATATGCTGTCACTAATTGATTGATTTCATTGATTTGATTTCATGTCAGGTCAAAATATTGGACTTTGGGGCAATTTGTCGCCTGTCAGTTCTCTCTGTTACAGCTTCATGAATACAGGCTTTTTTCTTTTAAAGCACTGCTTCCTGTTTGAAGCCAGTGGGGACCTCACACTGCTGTGGAAGGATGGTTTTTTATAATCACAACTAATCAGGCGAACTATGCTCACACTGTGTCTGTTTGTCTTGTCAGCTTCATACATATCTGACAGGGCATCTGTTAGCTCTGGATTAGATATATTACCCACTAATGAGGTCTGGGCATGTGGGAACATCTAGTCTTTTATGTGCGCTCAAATCTTATCTGTTCTCCAGGGAAAGATGTAACACGTTTTTGTAAATTGTAAGGCTTAAATGGTACAAGGATTTTTGGCTCATACTGGTTGTTTACAGTTGAAGCTGATGTTTTGTGCAAATTCATGGTTTAATGCCAAAATGCACCTCATTGTTGCTGTAAGACATTTTTTCATGTCCCAGTATTAAGTAAACATTGATTTTTGCAGAGCAGGTAACTGAATCATCTAAAGCAGGCAGTAATACTAAAGATGGTAACAACAATCTTGTGTTTTTCACATAATTCTGAATTTTCAGAATACTACTATTTGTTCAGAATTTGAAGTACGTGGGTAAGCACACACATGTGACAACCAACTGTGGTTGTCTTCAGCTTCTCCTTTGTCTCTGGTTGAATATGCATATAGCTTCACGTGTGTCCTGCCAGGTGTTTAAGGAGGAGAAGTACTTGAAGGAGGCTGCAGAATGTGCTGAGGTGATCTGGCATCGGGGCCTGCTCAGAAAAGGTTACGGTATCTGTCATGGCACCGCCGGCAATGGCTACGCCTTCCTGTCCCTTTATAAGCTCACCAAGGAGAAGAAATATCTGTACCGTGTTTGCAAGGTAAGAACAAGAGCAAGTCTACTTCCAACAGCCTTCCCACAAACTAATGGAATATTTAATCTCTCCTCTCCACCATAAGCAGATCAGATCAGATTAACTTTAAAACAATGGGGGAAATGATCGATGTTTGCTTATTTTCAAGCATATGACAACAGATATGTGTTGCATGAATGTTTTCTAACACTTCAGTTTTTTGTTTTTGTCTTTTGTAACCCTCCTCCAGTTTGCTGAGTGGTGTTTGGCCTACGGAACTCATGGCTGTCGCATCCCAGACAGACCCTACTCTCTTTTTGAAGGTATCACATTTTCGATCAGCTTTCCATCAGGTTAACCTTAAAACTTCTTTAAAACGTTTTCCCTTACAGACACATTGTTCAAATCAATGTAATGACATGGCCATAATTTATGCTGCCAACATCTGTTGCTGTTACATGTTCTTCCATCAAAGGCCAATTATATAGTATCCTGTGTAATTGTCTCATTAAGAAGCACTTGTGGCCTTTCACAAAGCTGTAATGAAGAAACTAAGGAACACAGATGGTAGCATAAAGCAGCAGAAAAGCTTCTTCAAGTAGAAATATAATATTGATTGCACAGAGGCAGGTGGTCTAATCAGGACCTGTAAACTGCAGGCTAATGGAAATACAATAATATTTAATTGTTCGTCTTCAAACTAATTCAAGTCTTTCTAAGCAGTAAGACTTGTGACAAACGTTTATTAATGAGCTGAACAGTCTTGTCAGATTAAGCAGAAAGTGCCAGGTTCTGTTCGAGGTTTCTGCCTGTAAAAAGAAAGTTTTTCCACTCTCACCAAGTCCTCACTGATGTGGGAATTGCTTTCATTGTTGGATACTAACAAAAAAATTTATAGAGTGTGTTCTCAACTTACTCTATATGCTAAATCTCTTAGACAACTTATGTTGTGATTTAGCGCTATGTATTATGTAAATTAAATTTACTTGAAAATTGATTTTTCACTAGTTGCTTTGCCTCAAGCTGACTAGTAACATTCGCTTGTGTTGAAGCAGACTTTTTAATGTCACACTACATGGCTGATTCATGCCTTCACATTTGCTCCCACAGCTTCCTCCACCACACCAGCCTCCTCCTTAAACACAAATTGTGTTTTTGTTATTGTCTCTATTACACAACATCCACATCCATGGGACATACATTTCGTCATGAATTTCATCATTGGTCCATGTCCTTAACTTTCACTGAACTGTCTGCAATCCAGAATGACATCAACAAATTGAGAGACTCAGGAGACTGTTTTCATGCTGTTATTTTCCTGGCTCAACATGAACCTGCCTGCACCAAAGTAGGTGTCGGTAAAGATGTGCCCCTGGGTCACACTGCAATGATGCCCTTGTATTTATGTTCAATAAATAAAAAAAAGCTTGGCCAGACTTCCATGCACTCCCAGCACACTGAGCCAAGAATGCATTGTTAAATCATATTGTTAATTGATTTACTTAAATTGTAACTCTGTTCTACTCTATCTTTTTCTTTGACATATTACACATTATTGTTAGTTTCATCTTTTATATTTTTACTTGTTAAACCAATTCTGGAGCAAGGCAACCACAACCCACATTCCAAAAAGTTGGGCTGCTGTCATTAACAAACAGAATGCAATCAGAACCCCTAACCTCTCCATGTGTATTGTTTTAATCACATTTTATGCAGCATCCAAACTTTTTGGAACTAGCATTGTGAAAGTTACACAATATGACTTACTGCCAGCGATCCTGATAAAACTTAATTATATACAAGTCTTCCCCTTAATGAAAACTTTAAAGTTTACTTAGGCTAAGTTTGAACTACAAATAGTTTTATAAAGTGGTAAGTGTCCCTGTGTGAACAGACTAAACTTGGTAGGAACAATTAGTTAGTGTTAATTGCAAATGTAAGCAACATAAGGAAGGAAGTGGAAAAAATGTTTTCACCCTGCATAATGTCTTCAGTGCTTTAAGAGAGTAGATTAAACTAAAAACTTGTAACTAGACTAATGACAGGGCTATAAATCTATAGCTGACACTAATGGATATGTTCCTCTCCTCAGGTATGGCAGGGGCCATCTACTACCTGTCAGAGATAGCAGACCCTGAAGCTTCCTGTTTCCCTGCCTTTGAACTTTGACCTGCCAGCTGATGGGACTGAGGATGTTGAGGAAGGATGGGACAAACTAATTTGGATGTGGAAACTTGTTTCTTTGCTTGAACACTGGACATGGATGTATTTGTGATATGGCCCTTAACCTTGGTCATAGGGATGTAATGACCAGAATAGACTGCAAAAGAAGATCAGGTTGGAACTGAGCAGCATGTTTGTAATTAATTATTTGTTGCGATAAACATGATTTGGTTTGTGAAATTGAAAAAAAGTACCAGAAGGTAAAGGGATGAATATTTCTGAACAAAACTCCAAGTTGAATGTCATTGATCCATTGAAAATAAAAGCAGAACATTGGCTGTAAAGGATGGTGTTAATGGCTAATTCCCTTTTCGAAGATGGACGTAGCACCCTTGGGCCTGGCATACGAACATAGTCAATTCTTCTGCATTGTGTTGGGATGAAGACATGGACCCCATGTCTCTTACACCCTCTTTACAATTTCTTTCCAGCTGGCATAACACAGAAGAACACACTGTACGCCCTCAGCCTTTAATATCGTAGCACTTAGGCCGAGAAAGAGGGTGTGTATGTGTGTAAGTGTGTATGGGTGGATGAGTGTTTGTGTGTGTGTGTGTGTGTTTGTGGATGTGTGTGCTTGAACTGAACTGAAACTGTTTTGGTATTTCTGTGTCTCTGCATGCTCACTGTAATTAGCTCTTGGTGGCTCATATCCTGTCAGCGTAATGCTTTCCATTTCCTGTATTTGTACATGTTATGATTGAGTTCTTCATTCATCACAGTGTGGTCGAGCGTTTCCCTCTATTCTTTCATTTCATTAAGAAGTCAATACTAGCTTTTTGTGAGTGTTAAGATTGCCAGACTTATGTCAACCTAACCAGAATATCAACTGCAACACTGAAGTTAAACTTGATTTCTCTTTAAATCAGCTACAAAGAGCTCTCTCTTTTTGTTGTTTTAGTAACATTTTGGCGTGGATTTTGAGGAGCCGTCCTGTCATCCATCTCATTCAGTAAATGGCCACAATGTTAAACATTTTGGAGGATCCTTTGTGATGTTAAGCTGTATTTCACTTATAACGCTTATTACCATTAGATCCATTGTTTCTTTCATATTATTTCAGCATCTGCTGAGTCACTTGAGGCTCTTGCTGTTTTTTGTTTGTTATACATCATACAAGAAGGAAATGTAGTTAGGGTTAGCTGTCTGTCATTCCTGGTTTGTGGGGAGTATAATGTATAGAGTCATATAAGGATGGCTGTAGATTTGGGCAAATGTTCAGCATCAACAATGTGCCCCTTGGATTTCTGTTTTGACTAGCTACAGTTGAATCCAATGGGTTATTTTAAGTTGTTCTATTATGAACCCACAAATTGATGCGTGCGTAGTCAGTTGAACAGTGGAACACTGAGTCAGTATAAACTAAACTATAAACGAATTAGGTTGTTGCTACCATTGAGTTTTCAGTAGCACATTACTCTGAGGAAAGGCTGTAAGCAAATAAGAGTACAAAGCCATTGAAAGAACTGACAGCTGCAACCAAAAGAACAATAATATGTTAATGTATTAATAACTGACATAAGTCAGTTTTCTTTCTCAAAAAGAAAAAGTTGATTTTATGCATGTATCACAATATACACATCTATTAATAAAAATAACACCTGCTAAGCCAAATCTGTATATCATGTAAGGTGTTCTAAGTTTTTAAGTTCTCAGTTTATGAAAGCATTTTATCAGCCAAAAATTTTTTCGATCTACAGCACTCACACTAAAATAAAATTAGAAATTTTATTTACTTATTTTTATTTGATTTAGATTAGACATGGTGCTTAATTTCTTAATTAAAAATTACAAGTTATTGATAACTTCAAGCTGTGTTGAGACAGTTTACATTAGACAGTTGGGTGGTGTATTCCCTTCAGAACTCCATATGTCACTTTACGGCAAGGTTTTTTTTTTTATAAAAAGAGCCCTGAGCGTTGATGGCAGCCATCATGGTCTGTGTGGTACCAACAGGGAGATGAAACAACATCAGTTTGTAAAATTAAAATAATCCCGACAGCACGTGAATGCATATTAATGGCTAGTTTTCTTGCAGAGATCTTGTCATGATTGTCTGTGCATGAGAATAAAGTCACATGTAATATTGTGTTTGTTCATCTGTCAGAGTGTAGCAGTCCATTGGTCCCAGTGTGTTTGTGTGTTGTGATTTGTGTCCTGATCCCAGCGGTCAGGAGTGTTGAGCCTTTCTGTGTGTTTGATTTGCTCTTTGCATAACTGGTGTCAAGATGTGAATGTGTGTGTTTCTTTTTTCTTCATTAACCTCCAGGGGTTCAGTGACAGCAGCAGTGACAAGATGTCTTTCTTGTTCTTCACCTTCTTTTTAACTTGTCAGTGCTAACATAGAACTCGTGCAAGATTTGATATTGTTGGAAATAAAGAATTATTGGAGCTCCTCTACCGAAAGTTTCTTCTTTTTAAGTGTTATTTCACATTAACCTACTTGATATATTCTTTATTCCAGAGGTTTTCTAGGTCATGCTTGTATATTTTTGTTCACAAATGAGGTTTGTATATAGAAGTATGGATAGTATATAGAAGTCATATTTGTACCCCAGCTATTATTGATGTAATGAGCACATCAGATTTTCAATGTTCACATATGATGTTTGTGAATAGTATGAAAGAAAAAACTAGAAAATAATGCTCAATAAATCTATTTGCCTGTTTGGTATCACCCACAGAGGCATGTGTGTTTTATGCCCTCTTGAACTCCACCTTAAATACCGCTCTAAAACCTGTCCTCTCTGATTCTCTAAAGACATATCTGATATATCTGCAACCAGATTGGAGACAACACAGCTAATGAGCCCTTACAAAGTCTCTACTTTTTTCTTGTGACACACGATTACGCTTAGAATGTTTTCTGTGGAATATTTTCTTCAAAAATAGAACTTAATTTGTGTAACTTTTAATATCACATTGTGTATAAAAAAATTTACAGTGTTAATGCTGTGCTATAGGTTTTAATACTTAAGTTTCAGACTAAATATCAGCAAAGTATTGATAATCCCATCAAAAGATTTCTGCAGGTATTGAAAAGTATTTAAAAAGTTACTTCATAGATTTCAGTAGACTGATGGGAGATGTTATACATGAGCTAACTACAAGGAATATACAGTTACTTTCCTCGCAGAAAGTTTGGTGGGGGTTGGGGGGCTGGGTGGGTGGGTGTGTGTGTGTGTGTGGGCCTGCCTACCTCTTAATATAATACAGCCAACTGTTGTCAAGGCAGCAAAAGGGGTGTTTTGAGAATGTGATGACAGCATACAGTCCATTTATTTAACAACACAATAACACTGTAAACAAAAAACTTTCAGTAAAACAATTAGTCTGTGTCAGATTTTTATCAGAAGTGAAGTTTATTTACATATTTCACAATGTATAAGGAGAGAATAAAAACAGCCAAGAGACATGGAGACCATATGGTTAATATGCTAGTGCCTGTTGCATAGTTTGATGTGATAAACAAATACCTTCTCTAACATTGTGCTATGTATTTCTAAAATCCAACAGCCTGAGATCTAAAGAGATTGTTGCTGCACAGGGCCCTGGTCACATTCTTAAACCTGTTACTGGTTTCTTGTTGGAGACCAGAAAGCAGACTGGGGTCAGAAGAGTCTCTGAAGTGGCCTTCCATCAAACCAAAAACTTGTGTTCTCTCACTGTGAAACATCACAAAAAGTGTCAAAAGAGTAGGATGAACCAGGACAGGAGTGAAAATCTCCTCAGAATCACATTGAACACAGATTAAAGTGAAAATAGGCACAAGTTATAAACTAAACTATCACAACAAGGTGCCGATAAAAGCTTTGCAGTTGTACTGTTCTTTTACAACCCCATCCATCATTAACGTCATCGTTTCATTTTGATGGCTAAAAAGTTACAATTATGAGACACCAAAACAAAATGATTCTGTGTTAATAAATAAAACCTCAAAATTATAATTGGTGACTCATAGTGAATTGGTAACTCAAAAATAAGTTTGTTTTTTAACTTCATAAGATATTGGTTTCTCGTCATAGGATACACTAGTATCTCAAGATACTACCTAACTTCTTGTTTTCTTTTTTTGAGATACCAAGTCATTATGGCATCCTGTCTCAACATTTGAGATACAGAGTCAAAATGACATGCTAGTATATCATAAATGGTAATTAATAAATAAAAAATTAAATAAATAAAACATTTTTATTTTTAATGGAAAGTTGTCAGACATTAATATTTAGCACTCCAATCATCCGATCAGGCTAACATTTCTACTTGTGTTAGAAATGACAAAGACATTCTCTTAAAAAGCAAATTTTCTCCTCTAAGGAGCATAAAGTGAGAGATATTTGTGCCATAAAAATGATGAACACTTCTGATTTTACTACACTATATTGGCAATGTTTTGTCCTTTTATTATACTATTCCTCAGCCATGCAAGCTACAAGGTTGTTTACATCCCCTAAAAAAGACACCAACCAATTCAGTTCTGTTGAGACAGGTGATTTAAACATGGAAATACTATCAGTGTGAGGATCAGATGCAGTGGAACCCATTACAGTCAGTAGATGTAAATACAATAAGTCAAATTCCTCATTGTACATAAAGGAAACCTGGGCCTCATGTAGGAACCAAACAAATAAACAGCTTTGTGTGGCAGGTAGTGATGATTAACCAGTCTGTCCATTCTCATTTTCACTATTTTTGCTGGAAGGTACAGTCTGTAGGATTTGGTGGCATCTAGTGGTGATGTTGTAGATTGCACCTGACCACATATCGTTCCACCCAACTCTCCCCTGTCAAGCATGTGGGTTAATCTATGATGGCAAAGAAATCTGCAAAAATGTGAAAGGCCCTCTTCAGAGCCAGTGCTTGGTTTTTCCATTCTTGGCTACTGTAGAAACACAGTAAGGGCAACATGGCCAGTTGTTGCAGGGCCAGTTGCCTCTGTAGATATGAAAGGCCCATTCTTTAGAAGAAGTCAATTTTTGCATTAGTCAAACTGAAACTGCCCTTAATCGAATTTCTGAGTGGGACTAACACACCTAAACAACACAGTTGGAGACATTTTTGGACAGATGCGGAGACACAGTTTATGTTGTCAGCTGAGTTAAACATGCGACATATGTGACGTAATAGGTCAACTGGAAAAGGGTCCAATTGTAACCAGCTGTAGGAGGCATATCTCAGGGGTGAGACATGTTTCGTCAATAAATTGATTCTTTCCTGGTGCTTGTATACCATGACAAAGGTCCAATCAAATTGCCTAGTTGAGCTATAACAGTAGTTAGGTAGCTAAACTTAACTGTGTATGTAAAAGTACTGAGTGACTCTCATGTACCTCTTTCAGGTGATTATACACATTAAGACATACAAATGCATATTATATTTAATATCTGCCATGTTCTACATATAGAGCTTCCTAAATCTACACACTGGACCTTTGTAGTTACCCTCCAGAAATGTTACTCTGGCATGATGAATATTTTGCTTAACATTGTTTTCCCACACATGAAAAATAAAAGGAAAAGGAAAAGTCTGATTCAGTCAGACACACACTCATGAGAAATCTTGTTAACCAAAATCAGTGACTAGTTGAAACATTGGAGTGTGTATGTGTATGTGTAGTTAGCATAATTAATTTGTTTATGATGTGTGTTAGCTTGTAACTGGCAGTTGCTGAAACAGAGTAGTAGTTGTGCTAATTCAAAAAGTCACTTCCTTTACTAATAGGCTCACGATCTTAGAGTGTAACTGCTGTAGACCTGAACTGTTGTACCAGTCAAACAGGTGTTGCCTTCTTCCACAGGGAAGAAACACAAATTTGACTGAACAACTAAGATGCAGTAATCTGAACAACTTTGAAGTTAAGCTGTGATTACTGAAATAACAGAAATATTGTGTGAAATTAATATTTTTGTGCTGTTTAAATAATTAATTATAACCTTCAGGTTTGACAATGAAGTGCAATGTAGCAACCATCACAGGAGAGAAGCTTCAGAGAAAAATCACGCAGTTGTTCTTGCATGAGGCCCTTTGTTTTTTTCAGAGCTGCTGCGATGGGATGGGAGTGAGGACAAAACTGTGCTTCAGACAGAGCTTGGAAAATGCCACATCGTCACCTAAGTGTTTATAGCAGGACAAAAGTCCAAAAGAGAACCAGTAACAGAAGTCACTATACTATACTAAGTCACTCTTTACGTGAAGTCTAAAAGTCACCTTTTTACAAATACACTTGTTCGCTCTGTCTAGTGATATTTAAGACAGTTTGTTTGATGTTTTAGTCTGTTAATTGATCTAAACTAATTCAAATGAGATAATTAAATAAGATTTAAGTTTTAATTAACCTATTGTCTCCGTGGCCTTTAGTCTGGCTCTCAAAGCCTTTTTTCAGCCTGATAAGTGCAGATTTATGCGGTAATTCTACATTTTTTGGCATGAAAATAGTCACATTTCATCACTGTGCACATGGCCTTGATCCAATTCCTTTTATTTTTTTTTTATGTGGATGTGCTCATAAAATTTTCTACACAAAGAATGTTGAAAATACTCAGTGGAAAGTGAGATTTTTTCTTTAAGACAATAAAGCTCTGGCAGCTGTAATGTATGTATTTATTCTGTCAAGGGACCTTGCCTCAGAAAAAGCAATGACACTAAATTCAATGAATTTAATGTTTTATCCAACCACAAATTGGACATGAATAAGCAAGCTAGCGATGACATATAAACAGCTAAAGTGAATGTCCCTGTCTGATCTGTGTCGTCTGCCCATCACTTGTGCGTGATTGAAAATGCCACCATACAAGGTCAATGTATGAGCCATGGTTAGGATTACAATCACACAGTCACACAGTCAGCTGTCAGCACATGACCTATACACATGACTATTACTGATCTAGTTGTAAGGACTAGGATGGCAGGATGTGTATCAATAACAATAAATTCTGAACCGATAAAGGTAAGTTTATATTATTGGCTTTTATCGGCTTTAATCATACCCAGTAAATAATACTGATATTACAAAATGCCAAAATGCTTTCACCAAATTAACACGCACCATCTACAAATTCTTAGAAAGAAGGTAGAAGTTAGAGGAGATGAAAAAAGTGTAGAACGCTGTCTTTGTGCTCATGACATTAACCTGATGTCGCTGGATAAAGCTAAACATCACTAGTGTGGAAGTTTTTTTTTAGCTGTTTCAAAGTGAGACAACATGATTGCAAATTGCAAAATGTGAATCACAAGGGTTCAGAGAAGAGGGCAAAACGTTTGTATGCCAAAAGCAACAGCTTGTTGTAGTGACTTCCTGACATTTTCAGCATGGTACTCCCCTTACAACTAATATCAGCCTGTCATTTCTGTTTGCATACAAATTCAACATTATGTCCACCTGTAAGCTTTGGAAGTGTTGGTACAACAAGTATACATATTCTCTTCATATTTTTTCTCCCATAAAATTTCAGTCAGAGACTTAATGAGCATATTTCCCACAGTATTAAACAATTCCTTTGCTCTTCTGGATTTGAAGCACTTCTTATTAACCTTTAAATTTGCAAAAGGAGCCAAGTGAGATTGTATGGAGGCAGGTAAGGTGTGTACCTGTTTTTTCCCACAATGTTTGCAAAAAGCTGGACAGTTTTTTTTGTAGATATGAATCAATGACACTTGAATAATAGTTGTGTCTTCTCTTGTTGTTTGGCTCTTTTTGCCACTGATTTTTATCAGATATCTGTACTACCTGCTTTTAAAAAACTTGTTGGAATGCAACTGTTAGATTCATCCAAGCGGATGCCATGTCACCATGACAACTTCACTGTATTCCTCCTGGCTTTGGGAAATTATTTAGTAGTTAACCATTAATGCAAGTGAGATCACTTAGATGAAAATAAAGATCTAAACATTAAAGGTGAAAAAGTAAAATCCAGTCAGGTAGTGCAAATGATCATGTCAGTTTCAAGCAACTCATTTCCCCTTAGTGCATTTTCATTAAAGGTGCATGGACTCAGGATGACAAGTAATGGTTTCACTGATCCAGCAGGGATGTCAGGTAAGATGCATGAATCACTGCTGCAAGTCCTACACACTACAACATTAACCTCATAGTCAGTGAGCAGAGGAATGACCATTTGCATCCACATTTCACCTTCTACTTCCTATTATCTTAATATCACTACATGGATTTGTTTGTGGCAAAAAGTCCCCATAACTATTTAATTTTTTGAACCATAATATTTATCCATATTTGGTTCTGGGGTGCTGCGTCACATCATGTCTGTACATCTTCACAGTGCTGCCGAGACAGAACAGTGGCTGATAATATGATGCTGGTCTTTGATGTTTGAGTCTTGTGACTTTCTTTGTCCTATACATGCTATGCTAGCTATAGAGGACAGATATGTAAATGATGATGGCCCCACTGTGTTAGCTGTGTAAATGATGATAGCCCCACTGTGTTAGCTGTCTAAAAAGGGATAGAGTCAATCATATGACTGGCAGACAGGGTTGGATAACGTTCATGTTTGAACTGCTATGGGTACCTGGATTCGGTAATGGTACCCAGTGGGACCTTTTTTCAGCATTTTACTGTTTCTGTGCTTACTAAATTGCAAATACAGTTGTAAAAATAAGCCACAAATAGGGTGCAACACCAGCACTGCTTCAATGAATAAGACTGTCTCCAAAATCTGGGATAGGTGAAAAAAACTGTTTTATACTGCAAACTTTAGTCAACTTGAATAACTAGACTATAATGAAGAAACTGATTGAATCTCAGCACAAAGGCCAATTGGATGCCGTGGAACACAAGACACATCATTTTTATGCCCCGAGTGTCAACCGGTCAGCAGCGACAGGCCAACCATCAATCTCATCAAAGTGACACATCACCAGGAGAAAGGCATATGACACTAGAACTAGGGGCACATATTATTAGCCACTTTTTCTATTTCAGCATCTCTGTGTCCATGTCTATCTCATCTTGTGCTGAGCTGAAGCCTTGGCTGCTGTTAGCAGGAGAACGAGCTGGAAACTGCTGGAGTAGCTTGTGATATCATGACTAGACTGTATATACTGAAACAATAAATAGTAAAGAGTCAATTTTGCAGTAAAATGCTGGATTGAACATAAGAGAATTAGATAAATTTTTATTTTTGAAATTGTAATTACGAACCTTTGTACAGTTTATTAAAATGTCTTTTCACAATCATATATTTTAACTTTGTTACATTTTTCGGCTGTTCAGTTGAAAAAGTATCTTCATTGCTAAAACATTCTATTATGACAAACACTATCCAGCATTTTATTACAGCTTGACTGTTTCACTCTGCACAGTTACTGGTGTGGTTGCATTGGGAAGGTGGAGTAGAAAGGTGACAGTGGGTGAATCCAAAAACCTCAACCTGAACAGGTCCATCCTCACCCTTCAGTCCAACAAGGTTGGAACAATCACTGTACACAGAGATCCACATAAATCAAGAGTAAATGAAGCACTGCAGGTGTAGCAGAGTGAGTCAGTGAATGAGTGTGTGTCTGTGCATCTAGATTCTGGTTACTTTGCCTTGTTTGGTCTTGTCCACAGAACAAGAAATTTTGCGTGTTTTTCAAGTCTTCCATCCACAAACAGGAAAGTTGCAAACGATTGGCTGCCTTTCTTCTTCCTTATCTCTAACTGAGCTTCCTGATGGTGAACCTCCGGCTCCCTCCTTCCTTCCCTTTTCCCACCTAAAGTCTCTTGCAGAAGTTACTTTTTGTCGCTGTTTTGAAACACTTGTTCATAGGGTGGAGGTGGGTCTTTACAGTAGGATGGAGGTGGAGGATAGCCCATCATCATGTGGGCAGAGCCAGCCTGTGCAGGATATGGAGCCGGTGTCATGGTAATGCCTGGGTCACCAGCTGTCATCCCATTGACCCCAAAACCCTGCATACTTCCTGGCTGCTGGGAAACTGGAAAGACCAACAGGTCAGAGTTAGATTTAGTATTAAATCATGTGCTCACACCTCAACAATGATAATCATTGTATTTAACAGCATTTGGCTTGAAATGAAAACACCAGTTTTACTTAAGAAGCCAGAATTGGTTGGAGGAAGTATTGGTCCCACAGACTTTGGTTCTGCTCGGTTTAGGGACATCTTCAGTTTCACTTAGAACAGAGCAGCTACTCTGTCGGGAGTGAAACGGAACTGTTGTATCCGGCAGGGGCTCCACCCTCTGACCACTGAGCCAGACCAGCCAGACTGCTCAAGATGGAGAGAGAGGAGAGCCATGATAACAGTCATTAGCCAAGCCTGGGCCCAGGATTGCTCCTGGCTAATGTCCAGTTGCAGGAAAATGACATAGACAAAATGGGAATCTTGCAGAAAATCAGAGGCTGTAACCACCACAGCATCCTGGGATAAGATGCTGCAGTTGAAGGGCAGAATGTGTTCAGAGCTGACAGAGAGCAGGACTGTGGCTGGAGGAAGGGAGGTGGACTCTATTTACATCAGCGTTGCTTCATGCTCAAATATGTTGAAGTTGATGGATACTGTTTTTAGATGTTGATGATCAATTTGAAGCTGCTCGAGCAGCCCCAGTTGCTGCTGTTTGCATTCCAACTGATGCAAATTCAGAAAAGCAGAAAAAAATATTTCCTGGGTCCGTAGGTCTAATAGTGTTAATGTTGATTGATTAAAATGAAGAGAAATAAATTGATTCGTAGCACAGTTTTAACAACATACTGTTTTAATATTTGGGTAGATTTTAAGTTTTTGAGTCTCTGTTGTTCAAAATTCAAGTGGAGAGTCAATTCTCTCTAATTCTTTTTTAATCGAGTCTTAATTTATCAAATTTATGACTTCATAAATAGTAAGAAACTGATTAATGTTTGATGAATTAAACATCTTAAGGATTTGAACTCTAATTTTTATCCTTAAACTCTGTGGTAAAATTATTAACTACTGCTCAGCCTACAGTACAATTCCAAAATGGCAGCCAAATGGATCATGAGGTAAAAGGCTAAACTGAAACTATTCTATTCTATACTAAACTTTACTATTCTATTTGTTGCTCAACTAACAAGGCAAAGTTACATCTCTGAGATTCTTCCTCCGTCTCTAATGGGATAAGATGCTTTGCTGTTATCCAAGGCCCCCAAATGAATTTTATTTAATCCTTTCATTTTCTAACAACAGAATGTCAGAAATTATTCAAACAAGCAGCCTGTGATACTGATGTTATTTTGGAAATTCATTGTCAGGAGAAACTGGTTATGATTTTCCTCTTTTGGGTCACTTCTCTAGCATTTAGTTTGCCTACAGAGTTTAGTTTTCTGCTTTTGTTATTAATAGAGCGCTCCATTCAATTTTCTGCTTGGGTGACTGACACAGAGTAAAATTCCATTCATTCAAAGACTTAGAGAGTTTTACCAGCTGCCCTACTTTCTCCCAAAATCTCAAGTTTTAAACAAAGAAACCTTAAAAGGCCACAATGTTGATTGCAAATAAACAGGATTAACAGATCCAAGACCATGAAGATTCAGAGCTGCTTTTTAGATTATTCCATAGGCTGAGCAGATAGCAGATGGTTTGACCAAACACTGTAAATCCATCCCACTTTCTTTGTGATTCGGCCAGTTCAGCTAAAAATCTAAAAGATCTGCAGCATTTTCAGGGATTTGCCTCACTGACTTATGGGACAGTGCTGTCCGTTTCTAAGCTGCTTAGCTGAGTTATAGTATTTCACCTTTTCGAATTTCCAGAGTCCCACTCAAGATTTTTGGACAAAATATTAACTGTGCAGAGAGACAGGTGGATAGAAAAACACTAAAGTGTTTCTGGTATAGACAGCTGTATTGATCCCAACTATTGCATCAGATGGATGTGAGACTGTTGAGTACAAACAATTCTTAAACTAAGGCTTAATTGTAACCAGGTATTGTTTTTTATTCTGAACAGTTTGAGGCAATGCTTCAGAGTTTTATACCTGCAGTTTTTTTATTCCTCTGAGAGGGAAAAAGTCCTTCAGACATTCATTAACGCACGTTCCCATTATGAGAGATTGTGTCATACATGGCGCAGGATAGCCAAGTTTTTAAGGCACTTTATACACTGTTTTTGGCATCATTTCCTTTGTGTATTTGTCTGAGTCCTACTGTACCTGGTGTGGTGCCAGGGTGCCTGGTGAAGGAGACATTAAAGGTTGGCTCGTCTCTCAAAGGTGATGGATACATCCTTCTGCGGATGAAGAAGCCAGCACCACAGCAGAATAATACCCCTATCATCAGCAGCACCCTGAGTGAAAAGCAAAGGACATCTCAGACCTTCAACTCAGCCAACATCAACAACCCACAAATGCAGGTCCAGCAGGAGCAGAAAAGTCCAATGAGGAAGGAACAGGGATGGAATGAGCCTCTAATGATTAACCAAAAATTTTATATTATCTACAAGAAAGCAAGCAGACACCAAGACCAGTCACAACAAAAAAACCCAGAAGAAATTATTGTCTCCTCAGACAAAATTTGACCCACTCTGCTGTGAATCCCTGATCCCACAGAAACATGCAGTTCAATAATGAATGCCTTCCCTGAAGGGATGTGCTGACACTAAGCATATTTTTTTGGTTCAAGTTTCTCATTTCTGGTGCATCTTTAGTGTTTTTGTCCTGTAAGCATCACTGAGCTATAGTCAGAATAATTCACTTTCATACATCTATTAATCAGACAGATTCACAAGCTCACACAGTCAGTCCATCCTTCCATTACACCAACTGCAAAGGTACTTCAACTGTGCGTCTCAGCCAAGAGGTTCAGTCCATCAAAGATATCAGCACCCATTGGCTCAGATTTGCAGATAACAGTGACAGCTATAGCAAATGAACGATTGTTTTCCACACACTGACAGGCTGACAACACTCCATCATAGCTGAAGAACACGTATACTTTCTGTGCTTCTGTGCAAGACAAACTCAACAAATAAGATTCCTCTCTATGACAGATGACAAATGGCCAGTGGTAGTGACAGATAATGACAGCTATTAGTTGTGCTCCAAAAATGGCAGAGCTGCCACAAAATGCTCTGTGATTCCCATCCCCTGCAGACACATTCCAGAATGTAACTCACCAGAAGTACCATAGTCTCTGGATGGAGAGGGCTCTCACACAGCAGCGAGTCCCGCAGCAATCCTCATAAGTGCGACATCTGCAACAAAAAGGCACACAGCAAGCAATATAGGTCAGCAATAGCACTTATATAATAAGCCTCAAAATATACAGTATACACATACAGTGCATTTTTAAGGTCTATAATTAGCTATTGTGAGTGAAACATCAGTAAACTGGCTAACTGAATAATGCAACTTGCTCTCTATGCTAGCACAATACTCTTTTTATATTTTACAAAAGATTAAAAAAAGATAGCATGGGAAAAGTAAAGAAGAGCTGTGTAATTTTTTAAAATCTACTTGTGGACTATTTTCACAATTAAATGTGATCATTTGACCATTTGTTATTATTTGTTATATTTACTAAAGAGATCTGAATAAAGTGTTGGAGGCGGATTTCCCTTCATTCCTGTAGAAACATGACATGTAGTTTTTCATAGCAAATAAATCGAAGGCAACTGGACTTAGTAATATGTCTGTGAAGACGTTTCGCCTCTTATCCAAGTGGCTTCATCAGTTCATGCTCCTCAGACTAGGCTAGGCCTGTCTGAGGAGCATGATGCCTTCGATTTATTTGCTATGAATAACCATGACCTGGATGAATGAGAACATTCACAGATGACATGTAGTTGCAGTGGTATAAAAATATACAGTAAGGTATAGCAATGAATATGTTTTTGAGATACCATGAATACAAAAAGTGTTCATAAGAGTATATAATAATAACATAGCAGAAATTAGAGGAAGAAGAAAAGGAATATAGTATTTGTTTGATGCTCCTTTCACATACATTATGATCTATTAAATAAGTGCATCTCAACCAATATCAACTGAGGAATAATAGCCAAACCTCTGCTTGACAAAATCAATTTAAGTTCCATTTGACAAAGAATTATCTTCCCTCAGGGTGTATTTGGCACACATGATTTCCATATATCGATGTTCCGAAAATTTATATTGTTTATATTTTTGTTTTCAACATAAAATTGTGTCTAGTAGTTAATTAATGATTCATAATGTGATAATGTAGAGCCTGGCAGTTCTGTGTTTGAAATTCACTACAGGCCTCTGTTATGATAAAGTCTGTGTGACAAAGCCTGTTGAAACATTATCTGTAAAAAATGACTGGACACAGGTACTTTTTCTGCTAAGCACAATGAGGACAGTCAGCCCTAATGAGACAGAAGAGATCATTGGAGCCACCTGAGGCTACATGTAATTACACTTAATTCCCCATAAACCCTATTATATATACTATATTATATCTATATATCTATTATACTTAACTACAGCCATTGAATATAATTTTCAATTTAAATTATCATTTTTTAAATCTCTCATTTGAAACAACTAAATGTTTTTTATGGTGGGCATCATTAAGAAAATTACCAGTGAATGAGACCGACAAGGACACTGGAGCTGCTACTTACAGGTAATTAATCAATCATTTTTTTCTACTATATATTAAATGTATGCTGTCCACTGCAAGCATATCTCAAAACTTCATAAGTATATCATATATAAACAGTTTATTAGCTTATGCATGAACATTTTAACAATATCTATCCAACCATACTTTGTTTCAGTAATGTTTATTGCACCATGGCTTCCTTTCATTATATTTCCAGTGGCTTTCATACCATCCAAACACTTTCAGTGGGGGAGCAGCTGCTCAGGATGGGTGCCAGTTTGTCTGCTGGATCACAGAATGTCTGTTAAACAGCCTTTAGTTTGTGTGGCAGGGAAACTGCTTGTCTGTTGTGGTTAGTAACACAAAATCACCTCCGGGGACTGTTGAGTCTCTGTCCCCTCTGCACACCTCAGATTTTTTGATTTTTTTTTTACGTAAATCAACATCATGCCACCTGCAGGTGATTTTTTGGTTGGGGAGGGGGGCATATTAGAGAGGAGGAGTAGAGAGTACTGATAACTGTTGGATAACTTGCTGGAGTGGTGCAGCAGGAATCATCTGCTCCAGATTTAGACCAAGGCTGCAGTGATCAGTGTTAGTTAGACAAGAATTGCAGCTTATGGCCATAAACATTATCTTGAGGAAGTTGGAAATGCAATAAAAGTACTTTAATTGTCCACTTGAACAACAGGCTGAACCAACAGATAGAGCCACTCTGTGCACAAGAAGCAGAATCTACTCTCTGAGGAATCTCATATCTTTCCATGTATGAAAAAAGATGCTGGTGACCTTCCACCAGTCTACTGGTCTGCTGTGATCAGCTGGAGGAGCAGCATCAGTGCCAGAGACTTAAGCAGGATCAATTCAATTCAATTCAATTCAATTCAATTCAATTCAATTCAATTTTATCTATATAGCATCAAATCGCAACAAAGTTGTCTCAGACATTTTACATGTAGAGCTCAATACATCAATAAGGCCAAAACTAACACTGGTCAAAACCTGAGGGTGTCTAAGTCAGTGAGGAACAAGAGGTCACTGAACAAACTACTCTGTGTCATAGATAATCCATCTTAACACAGCAGAGTTGATTCTTTCAGCAGACTCACTCAGCCTGAATAAATTAAAAACATTTTAGGAAGTCATTCTTATCTTCCCCTGTTACACTGTACACAAGCTCACCTCTGTGTGGCAACAGGTGAACATGCTGCCCTAACATATGTTCATTCTGTTTTTATGATACATACAATATATTGTATATATTCTTTACTGCCATTTTGCACACATATGTTGTTTGGTCTTTTTTTCTCTTATTGATATTGTCTTGTCCTGCAGATCTGCAATTTTGCTTTTAGTTCTCTTGTTTTTCTTAATCTTTTGATTTTTCTTTTGTAACAAAACAATTTCCCTCAAGGAATAAAGCATATTCCTTACATCTATCTTGAACATCAGGTAACATAATGAAATAGTGTCTTGTTGTAGGATTGTCTGTAACAACATAGTAGAGTTCAAAGGACAAATTAGAGATTTAAAGTCTTGTATGGATTTTGTTTCCCTTTTTGTTTCATTTTTACTCTAGCTTTTTAATAAAATATATCTCTATCCTTCAACTAATCTGTTTTGAATAAGAGGGATTTAGGGGGTGAAGGGGGTGACAGAAGGCATGATAAGTAATTAATATGAACTTTAATCTACATATGAACAATATTAATATTACTGCACTCTAATAAGAGTTGTGTGAATGTGTCCATGCCTTTCACCTTTTAACACATTTCTTCAAATTGACCATGAATAGTGCTTGGAGGTCTGCTCTTTGCACAGGTTATTTCTAGGGGGTAGGGCTAGAAGACAGTTGGGCAAACACAATAGGGGGGCTGGCTTACAGGGGGGAAGTTTCTGGGGGCAGGGAGGGTCAAGGAAAAAGTCTGCAACTCCTCAAGAGCATTTTATTCTAGTTCAGTGTGATCAAAGAATCTTTTATTTTGTTTGATCTGTTCAGTTTTGATTACTTTCAGGTTCCATATGAGGCAGTGGCTACTTCCTTTGTCTTTACCTGTAAAAATTACTACAACTAATGATGGAAACCTTATTTTAATTTGCCTTTACTCAGAGAAAGCAAGAACAAGTTACAGAGGGGGAACAGAGAGAGAGAGTCAAAAAGAAGAAGGGGGAGAGGTAAAAAGAGAGAGAGAGAGAGTAACTGAAAGAGAAAGAAGGAAAGAGAGTCTGTGGAGATTCTCAGTCATCCAGATCATGATTATCTTGAAGAGTCATTAAGACAAGGCAGAGAGTGAACACTGAACAAGGAAAGAGAGTGAACACATCGGAAAAAATGTTGCCGTTTTCCAGATTTTTTGTTCAGTGTCTGACATGTTCTGCAGATATGAACATTTAAACTGTAGTGACAGTTATCATGCTGTTGGTGTGATGTTAACATGATTATCAACACTTTCACTGCTGAGAGCCATGCACGCTACTAAAGAACAAACTGGCATCACAGTGAATTTCTTGTTAAGTGCTGCACTGGCTGGCACAGTGAGGCTGCTCTGTTCTGTTAACGTTAGGACCAAAATGGAAAACAAGAGGATCTGCAACACACACGTGCTACAGACACAGGCAGTGAGTTCCAGGCGTCAAGTACCTGCAACATGCCCCAAATCTACAAACACAACTGTCAACACAACCTCTTCTTTGGAAACAATTTAAAAAAGCTTTCATGTGAGGCCAATCAATACAGACAGACAGATAGATAGATAGATAGATAGATAGATAGATAGATAGATAGATAGATAGATAGATAGATAGATAGA
>JAQMCX010000032.1:15927307-15938465 GCA_029814765.1 Acanthurus leucopareius
TGAGGTCTCTCTCCAGTCTCTGCTGATGCCTTTGCTTTGCCTCCTTGATGCCAGCTTTCAGTTTTGCTCTGGCAGTGCTGTAAGCTTCTTTGTCACCTGACTGAAAGGCAGCTTTTTTGGCTCTAGATAGAGCTCTCACCTCTCCATTCATCCAGGCTTTCTCATTGTGGAATGATTTAACTGTCCTTATTTTTACCACATCATCAGCACATTTGCTGATGTATGATGTCACTGATGTCACTTCCCAACAACCGTAAATTTATCATATAAATATATAGATTGGGATAACATCATTTTAAACTGGCTTAATGCAAACGAAACAAAAAGTAAACTGGAGCAGAAAAGACATCTGCTGGTATTGGAGAAACACCAAAGAAAACACAATGTGTAATATAGAGACTTTAGTACCAAAATGACCAGTGCAGACAATGAGAATGCATAACTAGTGATTGCAAAAAAGGTTAATGTAAGCTTTATTCCTGTTTTTTATATACCCCCCCCCCCAAAAAAAAAAAAAAAAGTGGTGTAACATCTTTTTCAAGTAAAGGTTCAAATAAAATTCAGAATACCCTCCTCTCAAATTTCTTCAGCTAATACAGCCTATTAATCATCTTGGCTAATAGTAATCTAGAGAAACCTGGAGTTCAAGTAATCTTTACTTTTATTTCTCACTCAAGTCTAAAATCTTTTAAGATTAAAGGCTGTGGATATGATTCAGCCATATCTACAGCATGTGATCTGACTGAAGAGCGAAGCTCTAGGGTGGCAAGCCAAGTCGAGCTGTTTTGGTGGCAACATGGCAACACAATAGGTTATTTGTCAGGCAACTGGTGGAGGATGGGACCATACTGTGACACTTGGGCTGAGAGGAAATGGCAGAACACACACACACACACACACACTGTGAGAGAGACTAACAGAAAGATGGCAGGGGAGATGTTAACAATGTAGAGTTGCAATAGAGAAAAGAATCCCAACCCTCACACCAAGACAACGTACATCTACACTATTTGTCTAGACTGTGTTATGCTGTCATTGCAGTCAATGGTGGATAATCTTATCCACATAGGAAGTATGTAATCAAATCTTCACAGATAAACTGTGGTCTGAGGTACAGTTAGTCTCTGTCTTTGTCTCTATCCCCTCTTTTTTTCATTTTGACTGAAAACACAAATGTTGCAAATGTTGCCAGTGTCGTCCTAACATTATCATGAAAACAATGTTCACCATCTTAGCAAAAGAACATATTAGCATGCAAATATGCTGACATTTTCTAATTAGCACTTAATACTAGGTGCAGCTGAAGCTGAAGGGAATTTTATTAGTTCTGCAGAAATTTGGCCCTTAATCTAAATATTCAACTAATTAAAATCTTATCTAACAGCTTTAGATGAAAATTTGGAAGATCAACAGATAAATTGGTTAAAATTCTTTTTAAGTCAAACAATTTGAATGTTTCTTTCAAATCTGTCAACCAGTTAAAAGAATCAAAAAATATTTTTCATTAAATTGAACTGAAATGTAAAAGTAAAGACCATGCTCACTGTCTTCTAAATTTGTCAGATTGAAAAAATTGCTTTTCTTTTATCATGCATATGAGTGTTTTTTCTAGCCTGCAGCCTACAAAGTGAACGCATTTCTAATGTTTCTTGTTGAGTTTTCACCCAAGGACACCTGATAAAGTACAGCAAATGCTCTCAGTTTGGAAAGTCATGTTGCTCTGTTGTGTTTTATTTGTTGCCATAGTAGAGCAAGCTGTTGTTGACTAAAGTCAAGTATTCATAATATTAGCCAATTATTTCCCTTTTCAAAGCTGCATGAATAGGTAATTTTGTTGCATAGGAAGCAGTCTATTTAAGTCTGGCGCAAAGCAAGTCACTGCTTCCATATCGCTTTAGCTGAATGCTGCACATATGAAATGTGGAGACAATTGTTTTGATGTTGTTTTCTTTTTTTGATTATTGCTAAATGGATAATGAAAATGTGTGTTTATGTGTTCTTCCTTCAACACCTTCAATTTGCACAATTTGTTCCCTTGGAGACGCTTTAGAGAGGTTTGGGGGCACTAGCAACAACACTAACCTAAACCTTCCAAGCTCACATAAGGTCAGCTTAGATATCTGAAATGTTAAACAAGGTCTGTTTGACCAGATGCAGAAGAAACATTGTTACCTCTGGTACATACCTCTGACATAACAAATGTCCTTGCTATGGTTATTTAAGTATGACTTATAGATGAGAACAAAAAGGCTTTTGTCTTTGAATTGATGCACTTGAGGCTGTTTATTTGTATGAGGTCTCATACATGTGTTTTGGCCTCAAGTTTCCTCTGTCATCTGCTTTTCCATTTGGGGATGCCAAACAGGCAAAAAATTCCAAAAAAGTTAGATGTTTATCAGCCACAGCTATTAAATAAGCAGAGTGCAATGGCTTGAGAGGACATACCCACTCACTCTCATGCATGTACAATCCATTTATATGTGTCTTCCTCTCTGCTGTAATATTTCCACTTTTCTGGCTGCAGTCAAATGCTGAGGCTGGCCTGACTGCAGCTAAAGCAGATCAGGCCCTGATATGAACACCCTTGATCCTTCCTCCCAATCCTCTGCAGAATCTAATATCCAATCTTTTGGCCTCTCATCTCACAATATTAAGGCCAACAAAGGCCTTTATATGATGCAGCTACTAATGTCAGCTCTGACAGGATGGATATGAGTGTAGGTCAGATAAGTGAGGATAATTTCATTAGCATACTACAGTACAGTACATCTAATGAAGCAGGAGAAGCTGCAATGGAAGTTGGTAATGTAATATTTTTTCACATTGAAACACAAAAATTACATAGAATCACAAAGTTTTAATTTCACAATTCTGAACTTTGCAGCTATCAGTCTACACTAGTTTGGACCCTAATTGTTATCCTGTTCCCAACACTTTGCCAGCAGTGGTCACCATCCAGCTCTGTTCATTGTCTTTCTCTAATTAGAGCTCGGTGAAAGCGCTGACAGCGGAGGAAAATGTCCCTCTGTGCTCCCGCAGGACATAAATGACCATTACGCAACCAGAGAATGTGTTTTCCTGCTTTAAAAAGCAGCTCAGATGGGTTTTGGCGAGAGGACATCGGGGGGATGAATAGTTCAAAAGGTTCTGCACTGCACATTAAAGCTTTAGAAGCAGGAGGGTGTTTGTGTTTGTGGCTATCACGATGTGTTTTGCCTTTGAACTTGCAGGATGCTGTAGATGAAATTGTGAAAGATGGGTCAATAAAGAAGCTCCCTGTCAAAAGTCAGACATAGCTGCACACCTTCTGTTTGATGCAGGGCACTCATTTCATGTTTTTTAGCTTGCACTGTGTTACAAAACATTCTTAATGGGACATTTTGAACATGCTGTGAACAAAACATGAAAATGTTTTCTTATTTCTTATTATCCTTGATTTCAAGACAGTTTAGTCTCTCATTACAGTCTAAATAAGTTTCCACTCTGCTACAAATGAACTCTTAGTCCTTGTGTTTTCTTTAACAACAAACACTTTGCCCACTTGGAATTATCATTATCTTGGTATTGAATTTTTTTTTTAAAAGCCTCTGAATGTCAGCACAATTGCACCAATGTCATCCTTTAAAAACTTCATTTTATAAAATCTCTTCTTTTGATTTAACATTCTTTTTCATCTCTCTCAGCCTTGACTCCTTTCTTCCTTTCCTCCTAGTTTCCATGCATCCACCTCTCTCTCCACTTCCTGTCTTATTGATCTCTGCTAACCACAAAGATGCCATTGCCATTAGGAAACAGAAACAGGACAACAAGCACCATTTGACGTCAGAGTGTTTCTGTCTGTACGTGAAAAGAACATTTTAGAGGGTATATAGAAACCAGATTAAGTCTCTGTGTGTTAATGTTCAGTTTTTACTGTTTCTCTACTGTTAGAATGACAGGTTTTATTATGTTGGTCAATTGTTATATTATTTAACTGGATTCTTGTACAGTATAAAATCTAAAAAAGGGAATTTGGTTATGTTTATTCATGACTATATTCAAGTTATCTTTCACAAAAATCTTGCATTGCTGTAGACAAAGCCCTGTTACAGTAAGTGGCACATGAAAATTTGCACAATAACTGTAACTCTAATGCAAAATTTCCTTTTTAAACTGATTTGAAAATGAGTATCACAAGGATCCTTACTCTCAAACAACATTTAAAATCTTAAATAAAAACTAAAAAAAACAAGAGTTTAGAAAAATGGTTGATAATATTTTCACCTGCAAATCACCAATTAACATACATTGGGTTATGCTGCATTCCTTGCTGCAACAAAGAACCTACATCAATTTTCAAGAAGGAAAGCAAAATTCTACCCATACACAAGATTCCAAATGCCTGAGACAAAAAAATATTCAAAGACAGTAAGGGAAATAGCACACATATATATAATTTCCTTGTTTGTGTGCATTAATGGCATTGTGCCACTGTTAAATGAAAAAAAACATGTTAAAAGTACAATAATAAACAGAATCTTGTTTTGTGCATGTGTGTCAAGCGATAGCAGCATGAACTTGCTAATATTCATATTAATTATTTTAAAAGGAGGTGCAGGAAGCTTCTTCACTTTTTTTTTTAAATTTAGACACATAATCCATGCCAAAAAGCCTTTAGGTTGAAGAGTGGGCAGAGCTTAAGGTGATGGCAGCCACGACTTGTTTCTGCTAAGCCATTAGAAATCTTCCAAATTCACAGGGTCAGTGTTGAGAAATAAAAACCATGAGCCAAATCAGCAAGTGCCTGCATTCTGTCCCCATCAGCCTTGCTCTGCGCTTAATGTATTTTAAGCAGACATTTGACTTCCTTCAGAATCAGATACCCACTAAATGATGCATTTCATCTGATAATTGAAAGCTTTTTTATTACAGACAGGCTTTACTGCCCAGTTGGCATAATTACCCCATTTTACCCCACATTTCCACCGTTGAGGTTAGACAGAAGTGGCATGTCACTGTTATTTTTCCCACAGTCTGTGTCATTTTCACACTAGTGTTTCACACATTCATATCAACAGCCTTCCTCTGCTGGGGGATGTGACTGTCAGCTGTGGTCAACCCAAACACATCTGTTTTCACTGACAGCAAAAGTTTGGGTCGGCCACCCCAGTGATGGCAGTGTTACTGGACAGGCAATTTGTGGATTAGCTGATAGACAGTCTAAGTCCTGGTTTTACTTCCACTCTAGCTGCCATTCAACTAGCTTCTGTAACACTGTGTAATCACTCATGGTGTGTGTCTCACATAAATTTATTACAGGTTATTTTATTTAAGTATTAGTTGTAATCATAATTGATAGATATAAGCAGGGGTAAAAATAACAGCATATTTTGGTATTAAAATTTAGATTTATGGCTCAAGTTTAACTACAGGTCATGCCATCTTTTTTTTTTTACCTTGTCCATATATACTCCTTAAAATGTCCTGTCATGTTGTCTTTTAAGGTTACAAATCATCTACACTGTTCTGACCTCCATGTCCATTCTCACAGCTCTTGACTCATCTGACTTCAGTGTGTCAAGATGGTGATATTCAACCTGTACAGTCTTAATGTTGTGGGAAATTGTGATTATTAAATTACATTAAAACAATAATAAATAATTATTAGATAACTCTTTAAAATTGAACTCTTTCTCCAGATAAATGCAGTGAACTAACTTTTCAGAGCTGGAACTGTAGTAATTTACATTAATTTAAATGCTGATTTGATCAGAACAAAATGCAGATTTTTATTTTCACTTTAACTCTCTATTGGGATTCAACATTCAGTTAAAAGTTATTTCACATTCCAGCTATTGAAAGTTTACCTACATAGGATTCTGTAAGCACCAGATGCAGAAATTAATACTTGTCCTTTTCTAATTCAGCATGCTAATTCATATATTCTTTACTTTGTCATATCTGCTTTTTAGTGGAAATTCAAGATAATCAAATCATCACAATGCAGGCTATTGGTTTGTTTTCATTTTCAAAGCCATAAAAGAGAGCAGATGTGGCAGAACAAACCTTGATCTATAGCTGCATGATAAGCAATCATTTTCTAATTATAGGCACAGAAACAACATCCATGCAGGCTGGAACTGGACTGCTGATTAACCCTGCGGCATCTCACAACAAGCTTTCTCTAGCATGATTGAGAATCAGTGGCCTGAACAGGTCAAATCAAGATAACAGCCTGTCTTTTTGTGTATGAAAAAGGTAAATAAAGAATAATTACATGTGACCCTGCCGTGGGATCAGACCAGCTGTGATGCTGACACAGTCATTATTGTATAATGTCAAAAGCACTGAGCTCTCATGGGTCCCTTAGCCTTTATTTTGACACCATCTACACACCTGTTGTATTTTAGTGACTGCATCTGACGCTATAGCTTTGACAAAATTTGTCACTAAACAACTGATTATTTAGCTCTTCAAACTCACAATGCGCATTCTACATTCACAACTGACCATATTTAAAAGAAAGTGCCACTTTCACCTTAAACAGCTTAAAGCCATTTAGACAGCACACCTCTGGGTGATTCAGTGACTAACCCAGACCTGGTGACCTCTGGTGCATACTAATGCTACAACTTTATCACATACACTGACTTAAGTATGGGTTTGCCTATCTTATTGTAAACCAGAACAATATTGAGAATTAATCCTCGAGTTTCTGTCACCTTTCAATATTTAAAACCGCTTACACACTGAACTTTTGCAATAAAGATAAAATGTATCATGTTGAAAAACGTTTACACATTGTGCACAATATTTCACTGCAGGAAGCATCTTTATATCATATATCATTTTTAAAACATGATTTGGATGCATCTCATGTTAGCTTGCATAATTGTTTAATAAAAAAGTGTTTTAGTACATTTTAATCGTAAAATAACAGTGTGAGGCTGAAGGATATAAGGACACATTCATTTTAAGTTGAAATTTCACTCTCAGAGAGTTCACAAGGGTCCAAATCAGTTCCTATTAGGTAACTGCAGAGTGACTTTAAAAACTGTAAATTTGAATTTTTTTTTTCAATTCACACAAGACTTAGATATTTCAAATAATGTCACAATTTATCCTACCCTATCATTTCAGCTGTCAAATGACCCAAAAAGGTCAAAAGCTTTTAAATTAATCCATCACCTTTTAAAATTTGCTTTGATACAGTACATGGAAACAGCTTTTAGAAACTGTTCAATGTTCTTCAGATGTTTAGTTTGTTTTTTGGTGTTTTTTTTAGTAAACAAAATCCAAATGCCCAAATGTCCTATGACTAAGATTAAAGTGTCTTTCACACAATAAACTTCTTTGTATTGTAGGGTTTGGCCAGCCAGCTCAAAATGCTTAAAAACTATTGAGCCCTATTGGCCAATAGAGCTTAAGGGTTAGACTGAATCTCTCCCTGTTGGTTTGGCATACTCAGAACAGAGCTTTATTTATCGGGTTTTCAGTTGGACAGAGATTTATTTAAAACCTTTGCTTGTGTGAACAGGATTTCTGGGGAAGAAAGTAGGAAAAACTTTGTATATAAAAAAAAAAAAACCTGTGTACATGTGTACTAGGCCACAGTGTCTGGGTAACTCTAACCACAAGGCTAAATGCAGAGTCAACAAGCTAACAAAGTTATTATAATACATCTTAAATTAACAAGCCTTTTCCTTATAGGCAGTTTAATTTGAACTCAAATTAGGTCAAACAGTATAAAATGAGTTGCAGTGGATCTACTTTGTACTCTCTTTCCTATTGGGTGCCCTCCTGACCATGTGACTCACACTGATTTAACACTGACTCCCTCTAATCACACAAATATCAAATACAAGTACATGGGGGTGAAATAAAAACTAAATAAAACAATAAAATTCATGAATTATCATCTGAGTAGTCAATCAAGAGTCCTCACAAATGTGGCTTTGGCTGTTTGTATTTGATAATAACTGTAGTTTATTGTCAGGTGTAATATTTTCATCATCAACACAAGATGGACATATCGTGGTAGTGTTAGCAGAGAGGGTTCAGAAATGTTACCACCAACACCACTAGCTTCATTAACTAGATGTCGTCAATTCTACTGTACTAGTGCAGTTCCACTGCTCCAGTTCTAATGGTAGCACTGTGGCAAAAAGAGGAGCAGCCAACTGCAAGACAGCATGGCAGGCTAAACTACAGGCTGTCGCCACTCTTTAACATTTCCATTGCTGCAATGTGGTTAGTGCTTAAGTAGTAACATAAGCAGTCAATCTTAAACTTTTAAACAGAGAAGCAGAATATGACAACAGATCCAAGAAAAAATGTATTATGTTTATAAAAAATGGAGAAGAATATACATTCAGCATTTATGTCTACCCTACTGTAGAAATATATTTTATTAAAAACTGAAAAGCAGCCCTGGACTTGTGTTTCAAAATAATCAATATTAAAACCATAATATTGATAAAAAAGATTTGAAATGTTCCTACTTTCTACTTCCTACTACTTGTCTACTTTTGTGCCTTGCATCCACACCACAAGGTCATTTTAACTAAAACATAGTTTCTTCTAAAATCACCCACGTGTCAAGCTTTTAATGAGACTCTGTCGAAATGTTGCAACTTAACAACATTCTGCAAATGCTTTGGTTCACTTCTCAGGACAAAGCTTTACTGTACAATTGTGCTAAATTCTTGACCTGACACAAAATCCTAAACTGACCTAAAAATCCTGACTGAGAATCTCCACAGACATACTTTGGACATTGATTTACTCACTCACTCACCTATTTCACAGTACAAATGCCCACTTGCTTAGCTGTGGGCTAACAGTGATTATAAAAGACCTCTGCCATTTTTGTCCTTGAAGAGGGCAGTCAGTATTGTATCCTAATTCAAATTACAGTTGCTAAAATTAGCCCATGTAATGTACACAACATTTACACGCTTCATGCAACACCTGATGTCTCCTTCTCTTTCTTTCTCTTTTTAATAAGATTTAAATTGCAAACTAAACAGCTGAATAAATGATTTTATTTTTCTCACAGGCGTCACTGATAAAAGTGATATAACAGATAACAAACTGAAGTGCCACATCCAATCAAATAGTCGCAGGTCCCAATCTGGATGGTCCTCGAGCCTGCACGCTCCTGCACAAATGAAGCCCGGAATCTAATGAAGAACAATCACAATCATCACTAAGCCCTGTAAGACTACATCAGCTATATTTAAAGTAATAGAGAATATTCGCTAAATAAAATTAAATTAAAAAAAAGACTTCTGCAACAAAATATGTGTCCATTTTTTATGCTACTTTTAATATTGAGGAACAAATCACTGCAGACTCACCTTTGATAATATAGTTACTGTTAAGCAGCATGATTTTCTAATGACAATTCTATTTTAAATTGCAACGGTAATTAAAACCCTAGTATAAATATTGGTTTGATGTATCACATCATTTTGATAGAGTTTTTTTGTGTTAAAATTTTGTTAGAGTTTTGTAAATTAAAACTCAAAATAAAGGACTTCATTGAGTTTCTTTTTACAAGGTCAAATGAACATAGTTCTGTGTCTTTATCTAGTAATTAAAAGGACAAAGATTTAAAAGCTAAGATTTATTACTGCAAGACACTGCATGACGAATGGACAATTTGTGACAGTTGTATTTGTTCCTCAGTATCCTTGCCGTTTAGAATGTGGGTTGTCCTTGTCCCTGTTGCTGCTAGGCCTACTGCTGATCTGCTGTTGACAGACGTGTGCTGCTGCTGTGACGCCAGGGAACAGATGTATGAAACTCCTTGTGTACACAAACATAGAAAAATGCATACTCATTCTTTTCAGCAGATTTATAAAGCTGTACATATAAAAGTATTGTTGTGTTTTGCACATCTTGGTCTTTGTGAAACTACTAAGCTGTGCACACACAATGAGGATTTCCATACCTGCAGAAAATGGATATGGACACACCCTTAATCTCTTGTGTGCATATTAACACCTCTGTCCACTCCATCACTTGTTAGACCTGTCGATGAACTGAGCAGCAAGGACGAACGAACAAGTATGCAGGCAGGTTGCATTGTTGAGGTTTTCCAACAGCGAGCAGCTCTCATTACTCACAGTTGTATCATTATTTCATCACAAGGACATGAAGTCCACATTACCTTTTTATAAAGTCTATATGTGTGGGAAATGCTGTATGTACCACTGTGATGTCACCAGCTGATTCCCACTGTAAGCTGACGTTTGGGGGATTGCACATGAGGGGATTAAAGTAGACCAGTTACACCACCACCCCTACACACAGCACACAGCTCCTCCAATGTGCAACCACACATGAACACTGTTGAGCTTGGCTTTCACTACAGATATAGCTTGTAGGGCACATATTGCTACAAGCATCATTGAGAGAAAGTTGTTCAATCATAAAAATGTGGAAACTGGTAAAAAAATGTTTTTACACTAAAACATTCTGAGTATTTACAGGTAGTTTGCTATAAACCAGCTCTGCACTGACATTCTACCTCCAGCAATAAGAGGGTCAGACCATGGATGGACAGCTATTGCTTGAAAATGCTTGTCTCTCCAGTTAGCTTTATCACATGATCATGTGATCACATGATCATGTGATATGTACCTGCTGCCCTTTAACTAGATAGAAAAGCTGTCATCAATATTTGACTCAAGCCACAGATGTTACAGGTAGCCATTTAAAGGTTCCCTGCAGAATTTTTGATATCTAACTCCAAGGAGCTATCTATGAGCAGATCCCCATCTTGTTTATCATGCATGTAAGTATGAATGTTAACAATGAGGGATGTAAATCCACTTTGTAAATGAGTTAATAAGAAAATGGATTCCACAAGAATGAAACACACAATGTGTTTTTAAATGTGGCACTGACTGTAAATATGGACTTTGTTTACAAGAAAACTCCACAGGCCACATTCAGGCTCTGAGTATTCATCAGCTCTCTTATTAACAACGAATAATGCTGCATGACAGAAAACTTTGTCATTGGCCCTCATCACCTCGATGTTAACAGTTAAGTTGAAATCAGTGGATGAGGAAAAGCTTTTGTAAGTTTTTGCCAAGGGGCAAACTCCCCACTTCCACATTGAAGCCAACCAGGAAGTACAAAAACTTGCAATTCCTCGACTGACCACTTG
>JAQMCX010000032.1:15949787-15964845 GCA_029814765.1 Acanthurus leucopareius
AATAATGAGTCGTGAAATACTGCAGATGTGAATTGAATGCGAATGCTGGTGTGTATGTGGTATGTTTTTGTTTTTTTATTTTTCTCTGTCATGTGTTTTTTTAATGTTCTTATTTATAAGTATGCACTTTTAAGGGATTGCACTTTCAATTTCGTTGTACTTGTACAATGACAATAAAGACTATTCTATTCTATTCTTTATCATTTGATTTTCTCTGAAGGGATCTTGTCCAATATCCCTTCAGGTACCAATACAGACAAATTGACTTTTTTTATTATGATTTTAAATGAATGTAATTGTTATTGAGAAATCAACAAGTTGATCAAATCATCAAATATAAAAATGTACATCCTAAGTATAAATTGTACACAGTTAGAATAAAACAATTAAATTTAGTACAACTGAGTTAATTTCAGGTCAAGGTGAATTACAGTCGATTGACTGAAGTTCATTAATCATTAAATTCAATCTTTAAAGTTTTAATCTTCTTAATGCATGATTTTGGCAGGATTTCATGTCATAGTTAGGATATTTTTAAGCTCTTTATTAAGTCCTAATTGGACTGCTGAGTAGTTGAGTAAAACCATTAAAGCATATAAACTGAAATGATCAAACTATTAAAAATAGACTTTGACAATGAGGGTTTCTAAAAGATAGAGGCTTAGGGTTATTTAAAACATGCAGTCACCTTAATATCCTCATTGTTTCATTGTTATTGGAAATTAAATTTTTATATTACTAAACACAAAATTGTCAGCCAGGCCCGAGGTGCTTTTTACTTTGCTTAGCTATAGTCCAGCCTTGTTGCAACACATCATAGTGCTTTATCAGCCAATTAGTCACTCAGAGGCTTTGGTTGCCTTTATTTTAAGGAGAGCAGTTATTCAAGATAATTTCATCCAAGATGAACATCTGAACAGCTGTGTTTCAAGAATCAGCTAGGCTGGATGAGAATTAACTGGATCAACTGACGGATGAGTCTGATGACAACATGTTAGCCATGTTTGAAAAATGGGACCCTGGTTAATGAAAACACAGCAACGGTCTATCTGTATCAACAACTCACTGATTACCTTGATGACATATTCTATAGCAAAAAAAAAAAATTTTATTACTAGTACAATGATCAAAAATGATAACTTAAAACTTTGAACATACTTTTAAAATGTTTATTTACATTACGGGACATTTATGTACAAATCTGTTCCCATTGTAAAAGAGCTTATTGTTTCATAAACATAAATTTACAGTACAGACCCACTGGAGGTGTAGAGTGCTCCTTCTACATGTACAGTTTCAAATTATCTGTCTTTATTGCTTCTGAGAGAACTGAACCAGGGGAAATTCAGCGAGCACTGTGGGAAGAATATGTGAAATGGCTCTTTAAACAGCACTGTTATATAGTAATTTATCTCTTAAACACAACACAAAATTGCATTATGTACACAGAATTAGAAAACTCTTCAGAGATATCTGCAATATTAAACAGAAATACTTGAAAAAATACAGCAAGAGCTATTATTATCAATATTTTTTTTCCAAATATGGCACCAAATACAAACTGACACAAAACACAAAGAGGGTTGACTGAGCAGGAGCTGGTTCTGTTTAGAGCAAAGCAGCACAGACAAGCAAATGGACTTAAATGAACAAACATTTGGCTTCTGAATTCAAAAATCATGAAGTAAATTAGTGAGTTTTACTTTCATTGTTTTGCAATAAATCCGAGTCAACATACAGTCCTAACTGCAAAATCAACCCCTTCAGCCATCTGCCATACACATGCACATACATGATGACTGGACCTGCATGTGCTATATATACAACCTGCACATACTGTAGGAGAGTTCAGCTAACATAGGAGAAAGCTCAGTATTCGAGCATTTCAGCATACATATCTGGAATCTGTGGCACGAGTTAGTTTGTCAGTTTCACCCAACCTGACGTCTTTTTCTAATTTAGTCAGAAGTGATGTCTTGAATCTCCAAGTGATGTCTTGTATTCCAAAACAACTTTTGCCCTGTTATCAAAACATGTTAGTTCTATCATGTCTTACTAAGGACTGAAACCTCACTGACAAACAATGTCACCTGTGAGACAGAGCTCCAACTGCAGTTGCAGGATTAGGATTAACAGGATGAGTGTGATCAGTGTCTTGTACCTTGGCCACTTAAACCTCTGTCTGACCAGACACCTATGACAGTAGTTTTAATGGCAGTGAAATATTTTCTCCCATCACAAAAAATGATGGATCTTACAATAACACATTTTCTGTCATAAGTCAGAAAAATGTTCATTTTACATTGAATATTTATTTCTGTTTGTGCTTTTTGCACTGAGTTGACATAGGCAGCACTGAGTCAGATGCTGGTGATGTAACATCTGCTGTGCCCCCAAACAATGAATATATTAAAAGAGATGAATACAGCCAATATGCTGCCAATGTGTGCTGGGAACCTTTTTTTCTCAGAACTGCAATATAAAAGAGATCCTTAACAGTACACTTTAACTGTAGGCAACTGTTTCTCTTTTAGTCGACTAATTAACCTAATTAGTCGGAAAACTGTTTGAGTAATGAGCTCATCAAGTATTGTAATTTAAGTGAATGGTCACCATTGTTAAGTCCAGAATCAACTTATTATTATAAATCCATGTCCCAAACTAGGATCTGGCAATATTTAGAAAAACAATGTGATGACAGTTGTGGTGGTGCTAGCTCATTTTGGAGGGCCATTGTCAATCAAATGTGATCAAATTGCACAGTCAGAGTGTGATCAAACTGTACAGCTTTTGGAGAAGAGTTAATCCCTCAAATTAATTATGTTTTTTTTTTAGTCAAGGATTTTTACACAGCCTTGTGAAATATTTTCTTTCTGGATAACCAGATCTGCCAAGTAATGCAACTACTGGCAGTACCTCTGAGGTAAAGGAAATATTTAAAAACAAAAACAAGCTAATGAGCAACTTCTATTTTCTTTTCTTTTCTTTTTTTTCTTTTTTCCAGTATCCCCCTTCTGGACCTGAATCCAGAAGGGGGATACTGGATTCAGGTCTATGGAGATACCAAACTGTCAAAATGTAAAAATTAAAGAGAAAGCTACAGGACTCAACAGCCGTGTAAGTGTGCCACAAAATACATAAAAAAGTAATACTGAAAGTAGATGTGGTCATTTAGCGTTTTAATGTAACATAAATTGTTAATTCCTGTTTTTAGCTTTAAATTTTATATTATTTATGTAACTTCCTTTTAAATTAATGTTATGTTACTTACTTTTGTATTCATTTCCCTTTTTATTTCCTCTTATTTATGTTATTCATTAATTTATAAATATTTCTTTTTCATGTATTATACATATTATTTTCCCTTTGTTACTGACTTTTTACTTTACTAATTATTTAATAATCACTGGGAATCAATACAAAAGTAAATAAAAACATAAGCAAATTTGAACAGATGTATCAATGTATGCACACATTAAAATTAATTTGTAATCTTTTTTTAAATTATACTTGGCATGTTAATTTATATTTAAGTTATTTCTTTCTTTCTGTAATGTTTCTGTCTCCGTAATGTTGGTAGTGTTGGTCTTCCATACAGATTAGGTTGGTCTAAGTCTGCTCTGAAAAGTTGACCTAACAGCTAAAGTTCAATTTCCAAAATCAAGTGGATCTTACAGAAATATCTCCCTGTTTAAAAATGTCTAGGTTTGGCCATCTGTTCATGAGGAAAAACAGCAAACCAGATGAAATACAACAGAAATAAACCTACTGTAACTTCTTAAGGAGGTGGGCCTGGTGGATGTTAACCAAGGTGAGCAATCACTGGAGAAAACAGGTATTTAAAAATGCACTTAGAAGTCAACTATTTAAATAATATCAAATTGAGTTATCATCATCTGATTAAAAGAAAAGAATTGTGTAATCAGGAGGTCTATGTTCGTTACCCTGACAACACTAACTTTTCCTCCTCAGACAGTACCCTTGTGTGGTGAGTGGGTTTAGTAGATGAACTCTCCAGGGACCTCCTGCAGGGCACTGAAAGGCTCCTCAAACTTGAAGCGTTTGGAGATTGCCTTCTGCTCAGCAGCCAGGACCTCTTTTTCTGAGGTTGAGGTGGAGGACTGGCGACACTGACCCAGAGTGTAGGCAGCCATGACTATTAGCTCCTCTGTCACTGGGCCTTCCACCTCCTCCTTCTCCTCCTCCTCCTCACCTGTAGTGGTGCTGCCTGGAGGTACAGGGCTACTAGTGGAGCTACTAGTGGAGCTGGATGCCTCTTGATCCACCACTGTGAGGATCTTCTCTGCCATCATGGTTTTTTGAGCCTCTGACAACTGAAGCCAGGGGTGTTTGAGACACTGCTCAGCTGTGGCCCGATCCCTGATGACAGATACACACACAACAAGTGAACATCTCACATCATGCCTCTGCTCAGTGCTGAACACATGGTTTTAAAATGGCAGAAAAAATGGCTCTGCTGTCCATGATGGGGCACCATGGTAGTCCTGTCCTGAGGACATCTCAGCATCTGTGAAATTCAAAACTGATGTAATCTTCCCTACCTGAGCATTCAGATACCCACTAGGGGTCACCAAAGTTTCACAGACAGTTAAGAGGTCTTTTAAATTTTAGGATTTTAGGGACTGTGAAATGAAAATTGTGGCACTATGTATTGTTTTTTATGTTAAAGCAAAACTTTATATTCAAAGTAAATAGAAAGCATTTAGAAAACCCTAAACAGTTGTCTATCTTGAGGAGATAAAGGTGGACTATAGTGTGCACTTGACCCCAAATCTTTTTTTGGAGTCCTACGCAGTATGTACACAGTTGCTCCATGCCCACTGAAAACAGATCGAAGAAAGCAGCTGCCACAAGAGTATTTTTTTTTTTATTTATAAGCATGAATAATTTATAAACAACATGCTTTGTCGTTATACTTGAATCTAAAAATATTTTTGTTGCTTTAAACTTTCTGTCCTCATGTTTTTTTGATGTGATCGTAGCCAACAGGACAGCATAGCTGTTGTCATGAGCATAGCTGCTGTCATGAACCTGTGAACCTGTTTTTCATTTTTTATATTTTGTCCAAACATCATAGTCATACATGAAGCAAATTTTGTACTTGTTCCATTATCTGATAACATAACACAGAAAATTATGTAAAATTTATGAGCTAGTTGGGTTAAAAAATGTAAAGCTTTACTGGAATCAAATGAAAGGCAGAAAAAATGCAAATAACAAAATATACACTCCAAACAACATATGTGGTTACTGCTTTTGTGTTCATAGTTTTGAACGTTTGTACACTGTTGTTGTACCTGAGTGACCTTTGCTATGTTTTTGTAGTCATTGTATTCCTTTGTGAGTTGTAACACTGGTTAGGGGACTAACGCATTCTGTGTGTGTCTTTTACACTTTCAGTTGATCTTTAAAATGAAGAGTTTTATCATACATAAAGGTACCATATCTCTGGTTGACTGGGTTTACTCTCAAAATGAGCCATGAGAATTTTGATTAATGAATACCTTCTTGTCAAAAAGGCAGCCAATGGTTTTGCTTTGTGTTAGTGAAGTATAGAAGTCGATTTATAAATGAATGGAAAGTGTTTGCCTGTGATTCTCTCTGTGCCTTCTCTAAACACTGTTACAAAGTACCAGATAAGTTTATATGTCATGTATACAACTGCGGTGTGGACTAACTGTGGCTGTTTGCGGAGCAGCATCTGGATGAAGGACAGGGCAGCCTGGTCCAGGTGCTGCAACTCCTCGTCAGTGTAGCTCACATTGAGCTGGGAAATATTGAGAAATGTCTCTTGCTTGTCTTCGCCCAGGAATGGAGAGATTCCTGTCAGCATCACATAGGCCAAAACACCAATACTCCTAAGCATACAACCACACAACATGGAGGACAGTACAAACTGAGTTAGGGCAGGGCAATATGTAAGCGCATACAAAATGTGTAATGCATTAACGATGAGTTACACAATAAAATGTGCATCTTTGACCACAATAACTACATATTGTATTATCCGTAGTGAGTAAAGGCTCACTGTGTTGTTGTCATATTCCCAACTGGGCTGGAAGTTTACATAATTTCTAGAAATCAGTGGATAAAGCAAAGACCACACAAATGATTAAGCTCATCAGTCTCAACTGCCAATCATTTAAAGGTGTGTGTACTGCGTGCAAAGGGACACTTTCACTCATTTATCATAATATCATCAAAGGGTTTTTCTTACCACATATCTGTTGCTGTGCTTATGGGCTCATAATTTAGAATCTCAGGAGCTGAAAACAAGAACACACACACATATTAGTTAGTATTCAGAACAAAGGTAGTGCGAAAATCAGTGCAAGGTCATAGGAGTGAGGTTAAGTACCAACTTACCAACATACTCTGGAGTTCCCATAATCTCTCTGAGCTCCTGGTGGCTGCTGACCATCCGGGACAGACCAAAGTCCACAATCTTTATGTCACCCAGAGGGGAGCTGCTGGTCAGCAGGATGTTCTGAGGCTGATGGAACATTAAACACACATTTGTTTTTAATAGGAAACACACTGATTTATTAACTGGTTGTAGCTTTATAGGTTTGAGGCCTTTATTCATGTATTTTTTGCTAGTGCATTGGATCCAAGCCACTAAAACATTCTGATTATAGCAGATTTGTCCACTGTGTCTCAAAGATTACATGTTTCGACCAGAGTTTGAACTGGTGTTTCTCATTTCAAGAAGAGCCATGTAAGTGCGTGCTGCTTCTGCTGCAAAATGTAATTAGTAATGTCAGCAAACACGTGGTCTGTTCGCTTGAGTACATACAGTATTGTCATGTACTTGCTGTTCATATTCTTACATTATTTGTTAGTATTTTAATGTCAGTTGGATGCCATTTTCTGAGAGAATGCATTATGTTTTATCTAGATGAAGTGGCTCTCATTTAAGAAAATGTGAAAAAACAAGAAAAAATAAATGCACTTTATTAGACATGCAAAGAAATATTTGGGGGGGGTGGCATCTTGTTTTTTGTGTGTGCACTAACATTTAGGTCCAGGTGGACTATATTGTTCTCATGGAGGAAGGAAACTCCCTCAAGGATCTGCCTCATGAGCCTCTTAACATCTTCTTCACTGAAAGCCTCATCCTCCCTGTCTGACACACACTGATTAAAGATCTCACCTCCAGCCGCACTGCATGAACACATAAAGAAGAAAAATAATCATTAATTTATAATGCAAACACGTTTGCTTGCCCCTCTAAAATTCTTCAGTTTGAAAGCATTATAGATTTGACAGTCAAAAATGAAGCATTTCCCCTGCCTAACCTGTATAAAGTCAGGGGAACTAAACCTATACCTACATGCACTCTTGTCAAGAGGTAGGGCTAGACAGATCACTTGTCTCACACAAAGACAAACAAACATATTCATCTATAATTTAGAGGTTATGTTTGGAATGGGGGAAGAAACCAGGGCACCTGCAGGAAACCCAAACTACATTCTGTGTTCCTTTTTTCCTTTTTTCATCCACAACTTTACCAAATGATCATGAGATTTGTCCTACGTCAGGTTTTTTTATGGAAAAGCCCATGAGACACCATGAATATAAATCACTATCTAACCTCAGTGTATAAATGTGTGTGTGTGTGTGTGTGATATGACTTGCTGGAGGTAGCAGCAGAATTAGCAGAGTACCTCCAAATATAGCAAACTAATTATGAGTTTCACTTGAATGAGGCCATTTATACTGTTGACTTACTCTCCACCTCTCACATGAGGAAACAGGCTTAGGGTTTGAAAAACAAACAACATAGTGAAAACTGTGTAAACTGAAAGCTTAAACCACTGCCTTCTTTAAGGGACCTTTAATTTCCTCTGATCTGAGATAAACTTTGACGGGCAAACCTAATTTGACTAGGTGCAGGATTGAAAAGAAAAAAAGAGAGGGGGCAGTCAGGAATAGACAGTGTTCCCTCTGGATGCTGGGTGAATTAGGCTTTATCTCAGAGGAAGGTGGAGAGAGGGAGGAAGAGGAGGGGCAGTTGAGTGTGTTTTGGTTTTTCAAGGTGAGGAGAAAAGACCTTTAATCCAACTGGAAAGAATAAAAACACAAGCAAACCAGTCCAAAGGTTAAACTAGTTGCATGCTAAAGAAATTCAAATAGTTCCCCACAGAACCTCTATTCTTCACACAAGGTAGGTGTGACAAAACACGTAAACTTACACCTGTGCTACATGCAGGTTTTGATCCTGCTGTACTAAGCGATCAGGTAAAAGTCAAGGAAAACTTCATTAAACTTTATTTTTATTAACTTTATTAAAAGATAATTCTGCCTTATCATCTGCTTAAGTTTCTTGACTTCTTATATTTGGTTCATGCAAACTCATGTTCATGATCTGTTTTCCCCTCTTGAAAGGAAAGTCTTGTGCAAGTTAACAAAGCAATCCTGAGTGTGAGGAAAGCAGCAACCCTCAGGGCTGAAAGATGATGCCATGTTATGCATGACAACTGAAAGGGGAGTACACTTTTATACAAAGTGCTATCAAAGATTTCTGAGATTTTTTTCTGTTGGGCAGGAACACAGCACTGCACAGTAATGTGTGTTACAGGTACAAAAAATAACTTTAGTCACTAAGTATTCTGAGTAAGATCCCTTGATTATCATCATTATTTATTTTACATATGTTCTTGCGGAAGGGATGTCAAGGATATTTTGGTGTTGGGTTGAATGAGACACTTGTACCCAGTCAGTGTCTCACCTGTCGTAGATAATGGTCAGCTCACCCTCTGCCTGGAGAAGCAGTGGGGTACAGGAAACAGAACATAGTAAAACTGTACATGATACCAACAGCAGCACATCCGCACAAAGTCCATGTCCTTATGCATGGCTATGCATAGAAGTGCGGATGTTGTGCATGGCTGTGTGTAGAAACACAGACATTGTGGGGTTGAAGAATGTAGTCCCCAAAGGAAATGACTGTCTGACAGGAACACAGTGAGGCAAAAATTTTAAAAGTGTAAAAGGGACATACATTCTTTAGGTGGGTGGTCTTGTTGATGGCTCACAGAGGTTTTGCTGTTGGTACCATTTACAGCAATACTATGCTCTGTTTCCTGCTGGCGCACCATGCTGCTTTTCCAGGCAGAGAGTGAGCTGACCATTATACTGTATATGGCAGGTAAGACACTGACTGGGCATGAGTGTCTAATGCAAGCACACATCAAAATATCCAAACTATTGCTTTAATTTTATTTTAATCTTTAAAATCAGACAGACCACAATATCAATTTTGCTGTAAAAAAAACTATACACTCAGTGTTTTTAGTGGCTACCATATGTTGTTTTATGTGTGCGTGTGTGTGTCTGTGCGTGTGTGCATGTGTGCATTATGATCCTTTTTTGTTCTACTGCCCCCTGGGGAGAAATTGTATCAGACTGGATGAAACTGAAAAATCTACAAATTTTGTACCATTACAACCAAGACTTTGTTGGGTGTCAACCCAGAGATCATGACCTTTTGCTTTTATGAGAACCCAGCATTTTAAAGATGATGAAGTTCAAAATACAGTCAGCACAAGAAGAAGAGAATTATGATCCATAGTATGGTCAGTTAAGGGGATGTGTCTGAAGTGATAGGTTTCCTGGTCCATTTCAACTCTTCACACACACATACACATACAGACACACATACAGGCACACATGCACACAAGCACTCACGTGCAATTACTGTTGGAATAAAAGTTCATTCTTTGAAGGATCAGACAGAAATTAATCCAGTCCGACAAGCAGAAAACAACATGTAAACACTTCCTAATATACTAGCTTGGCTATGGAAGGAGCTTTACTTAATGACTGCAAATGCATTAATGTACTCACATATGCAGTGTGAGAATCTGCTGCCAGGCATATGTTTTCAGTATATGATTAGTTTAATATCTGAGTGATTTGGCCCTATTATTAAAAACTGGATATAGTCCAGGCCCTACAGTGCATGCATTCACTTGTATCTACATTGCATTTTTCCATTGATATGATTCCTTTCAAAAGAAGATTGGCCATCTGTCTGTGTTTTGGCCCTGAATCCTGATAGAGGCTTTGAGGCCCAGTGAAAGGGTGGGTTCATGCAGGCCACAGGGCAGTCAGAGTTTGATTGGTGAGTTGCTAATGTAATTAATGAAATCAGTGCGTGCACCACTGTGGGAATGGATCAATTAGCTTTGATCAGCTACTCAATATGCTCATCCTCATATGTTTTGTTCAAAAAAAGGAAAAGAACGTCGACCTTAATAGTCAGCTTCATATCTGACCCAATTCGGGCCATAAACCCAAGACATAATACAAACAATGGGGGGAATGGGGAGGATCTATATTTGTGGTCTTCAAAAGACCTATAATTGTAGGAAAGGGCAAATTTGAAAGCACTTGATATTTCACAATGAAGATGCCTTACTAGGAAAATAAGTATAGAAATGGGACTGAGTCAAACTCTGCCTGTTCTATTACAGCTAAGTCAAAAAGAGATGCACCAACAGAAACAGATCAGTGCAGGAAAGCATCTCCACACAGGACACCAGAGACAAAGAGACAAATGTGCGTGACAGAGGAGAGGGGGTTGATAAAGTCAGGATGAGGTCAAGTGAATGCCTCAGAGCAGCCCTTCATCATGCACTCATAATGTATTCATGTCTAGCAAACTGGAGTTTCCCACACAGCAATGGCTTAATTTAGTGCAGAGAAATAACAACGTGCAGTTTAAAAATGAACCCATATCATCCCGAATGCCTGAAATCTGACATCACCATTATTTTCATTAAGGGTTAAATTAACCTGGTATGGGGCCCCAAGAAAAAAATGAGCTGTGGGCCCCAAGCATGATTACTGAGACCAATATTGCCCAGAGCTGCATGAACTAATAAGTATTTCTATGCTGGATGTCTTTTCCATATTAGTGATGGTGCAATTAAAAACAAATTAATGAAGAATATACACAATGTGAGAATTATATCAACCATCCTTTTTTCACACTGTTGTTTTTATTGTGCTTTAGTGGTTATGAAAAACAACAGGGAAAGTTTTTGAAACTTATGAACTTCTTAACAGTGTTTGTGAATGTGCCGCTATAACTATACGTTTATTAGAATCATCTATCAAACATTAAGTGCGGGTTAGGGTTAACCCTAAGCGGGAGGTGTCAAATACTCTTAGCAAACTAAAGATAAGTGCAACTCAAAAGCAGTGTCATCACTTTTTAATTTTGCAGCTGTAGATCAAGACTGAGTTTACAGAAAACATCTGCTGATATTTTATTAATTTCTTACCATTAACAAAAATCTAAACTAACAGTTAATGTATTTCATAACAAATATTGTGTGTATCCAAAGCCTAATATCTTCTTCCTCTGGACCATAGAGGTCCATGATTGTCCAAAATTTATTAAAAACACATTAATGAGCCACACGGTTCATTATGTCTCAGGTTTCTTCATTAACATGAACACACACATTGTCCTGCTGTTGTGTACACACACTTGAGAACAAAATGTGGTTTAATCCATCTAACCCTACTACCTTCTGTTGGGTAACATCTGACTTAAATATCCATGCACAGGTGTTTTATATTACTTTTACTCCTTAAGTGACCTTTTCATAAACAGTATATTTGTGCCTCATCCTCAGACAGGGGTTGAAAGCCACAGTAATAGAGGGGAAGCCATTTGTGGAATAGGCTAGTAATTTTGTTGGTTTGGGTCTTTTAGTGATTTTGGTGATATTATAAAAACTATAGAACAACACCAACCTTATACTTTATGTATGACAAAGCTGACCAGGAGTCAACAGAAGTTTTCAAAAATAGAATCCTTATAGTTCCAAACCAGTTGGTCAGTTTGTTAACATGTGGATCGGAAACATCAAGTCAATACTATGGTTCTCCCTCTCTCTCTCTCTCTCTCTCCCACTGGGCGAGCAGCCATGCTTTGGCTAGTCACGTGCACTCATGTGGCTCAACTGACATAATGAACTCCCGGCTGGAGCTCAGTCAGCATTGAGGCCATGGAGCTCTCTATTGCTCTCATTTACTCTCTGTGGACAACCCTCCTCTTTCTGTTGGACTGTTTTCTTCATTACCCTCCCATTTACACTATTCTTGCCTCTGTCTCTCTCTTTTCTCATCTCTCTCACTCTTTATCCCTGTCTTTCTTTTGGTCCCTTCCAACCTCTAAAAAGCTTTGGCCTCTTTGCCCGTTTTCCTCACCAATCCCTCCCTCCATTCATTGCATGAATAGTTTTCTATGTCAAGTTGACCCTCATTCGTAGAATCTCTTCCCCCATCTCCCCCACTGCCCCCTTCCATCTAACCTTCAATCCTCCGTCATCACCACTTGCCCTACTGCCCGAAATATCTGTCAGCTGTCAGCCGAATAAAAGATGGGGAGGGGACAGAAGACAAGAGAACGTTGTCAATATCCCTTCCCAGAAAGAATGTAAGCATTCTGCTCTATTTCCCTTAGATATAATAAAAGCTTAGAGTAAAATAAAAAAAAAGGCGTGGTGGTGGTATGTGTTTAGTAAAATTGAATGCTGCCTCAGTGAGCTTTTTGTAATCACACTGGGATTACTTCTATTTGCAACTCAACCTTTGTTCATGAGTTACATTATTATCATACATTTATGGATTACTACTGCACTGCAATTTTCATTCCGTTTGATGTTTTTGAGTGTTTAAGGGTGTGATCAATATGACAGTTACCTGCTAGAATCAGTTCAATAGAGCCCAATATTATTAATGATGACATTTTTTTAATATCTATTTAAATTAATAATGATCCAGTCTCTATCTCTATCTAAAACTACATATTTAATGAAGACTGAAAATTGTTCACAGTACTCTGATATAAATTATACCTATGAATACACACACACACACACACACATATAACAGATTTATTAAACCAGCTTCTTCAGGTCTGCCTGCATTAGCTTAGTTGGACTGAGTGCGTATATGTGACTCAGACTATGTACCTGTGACTGTGTGTGTCTATGACAAAGAGCACTAGCCTCATTCAGGGGAGCAGTTAATTCAGGGATTATCCATTTCATGAACAATGGCTGGGATTGGGATTATGGGCTAAGGTGGGAGCAAGGGGGGGCAGACTGGAGCATTTAAAGGGGCATTTATGGGATTACCTTAACAGGACAGATTGCATTGTATGGCATGTGCTGCTGACAGCACATAATCCTGTAAAGCACTACAATCCTCACAACATGGGCAACCTCTCTACTCTACTGAGGTCTCAGTGCATGCAAACGCAGAGTGGAATCAGAAAGGCAGTATTTGGCATAAAATACTAGGTCAATGCTGTAGTTCCTGGAGGCATGGGAGGGGGAAGGGCTGCAGAAAAGTTTGGGGACTACTGAGTCCATGAAATGGTTTTATAGCAAAAAAAAAGTGGTGCAGCCTCGCACCCATAGCTGTTTAAAATCAACAAAAAAAAAAAAAGAGTTGTGGAGTAAGAGGAGCTTTTAAGTAACTTTAGGAGCAATATAGCTACAAAGAGTGTATTTTTTTTTTCACTAACTTGGGTTTTTTTTTTCTAAAGCATTATTGGGTAATTTTGTTTTTTAAACAGACATGAGGATCTTTAAAGGAAACTTTTGAAACAAGAAATTACACTGGCACAAACTTTTAGAACTAGAAGCTTCTCCTGCTTTACATCTATTCACTCATCATGAGGAGTCTTCCTAAACCTGTGAAAACTTTCCCTTCATCCCTTTAAACACATGAAGCTCGACAGCCTCCAGTTCATAAACCGCATTACGGATAAAGGACAGATGACAGCTGATCCAGAATGTGTCGATACCATCCAATCAAGTGCTGTACCCTGAACTGTTTGAACACAAACTATTTGTGTGTATGTCTGTATGTGTGTGTGTAAGTGGAGGGGTCTGGGTGTCACTATGATTAGGGATGCCGGCAAAATCCAATTCCAATATGGCATGTTGAGGCAGAGTGGAAGTGAGAGGGCCCTTAATCAGACTGACATACCATGAACGCATGCATGCACGTGTACACACACATACATGTACTTCCATATTTTGTCCACTCACTAACTGTCAAGGAAAGATCTGGTCAAAGATGAGCTTGAGGAAATGAGGAGGTCAGGACACCTACTAATAGTGCTTCAACTGAGTAACCACCGATTGTTATTGGCTGATTCTTCATTCTTAAAAGTTTGATTGTGGTCTGCATCAGTGCAGATCATTAAAGCAGATCAGATTATGCAAAACTTAAGAGACAGTTTATTTAAATGCAAATAGCATTCCATCATTGTCTCTGCCCTGAAGAAAATGTTGAGATAATTGAGAATATGTGTTTAAGACAAAATTCCAAATTCCCTTTTTTTCTTAGTTCCTAAAAGATACATTTATTAGTTTTGTTTTCAATGTAGTTCTTTGAATGAGGCAAAACAATCATTTATAATAATAACTATTACATTTATCAACATAAATGTTGTGTTTTTCATGATGGCACTAATAAAAACAAGTATGGATTTTATAAATAAAATAAACAACATTTTTGGGTTATGACTATCATCAGATGATACTAATTCCAGCGATCAACCCCCAAAAAATTCCTGATCAGAGCACCCTTAGTCACAATTACGTTTTAAGTACACTAACACACACCTTAACACTCACACAGTTGTGTGTCTATCACTTTTGGGGACATTACCCAGACTTCACTCATTTTCTGGAGACTTACCCCACCCATTAAATCTACCTGCCAAACACAGACCTTAACTAAGCTTTCAGCATAAAAATTAATAATGCATTATAAGGAATTATGTTTTGTAAGTAATGCAAATGGCTGTATCAGGACTATGTGCACAGATTTATGTATCCACAAGGTCAGTAATAAATGTTTGACCACACATACACATAAACATAAAAACACAAACATGCACACAAACACACATACACCCACGCACGCACGCACGCGCACACACACACACACACACACACACACACACACACACACACACACACACACACACACACACACACAC
>JAQMCX010000032.1:15964945-15976244 GCA_029814765.1 Acanthurus leucopareius
GCACCATCTGATTGGTTACATGCAGAGCCAAGGCATGGGTAACAGCCAATCAGCAGTGAAAGCTGTGCATGCACAGTGCTCACACATGGCAGAGAGGAGAAAAAGTTTTGCCGAGTGGAGAAGCTCTCAAGAGCAGAGATGATTATTGGCTCCAAACATCGGTTATCAGCCTCCTTGACTACTAATAATCGGTATTGGCCCTGAAAAAAACGTATCGACCTATCTCTAATCAATATCCCTTTTTTTTTTTTGTCTGTGTGCCTTTTAAAATTAAAAAAGGCATTAAGAAGAGGTGAAGAGATTGGGAAGACCTTGAGACAGGTTTCCTGATAATTGTTAAGATATTTGATATTTATTGGATCTAATATATATTATGTAATACATATGCATTATTATTATATATTATGTTGACTTATGTCACTTGACTGAAGTCAGACTGCAGTCAAATACTTGATTACTTTTCAATAGATAAAATCCAAAAAGACTTGCAGCTCAACTTTGAACACAACACCAATGATCCTGACTCACCTGATTCATTCATTCATGAGAACACTGAGACCTGAGCCTTTCAACTTGAAAATATCTCCCCTGAGATTTAAGTATATGTGTATAAGTATATGTGTAAAACTGTGTTATGAATAACTTCATTACCCATAATTTCTCAAGTCACTTACATTAACACTGAGACCTTTGACTTTTCATATCACTTTGTTTCAACCAGTCCAACAACATCCAGTTAAGTTGTAGGAGAGAACCGTAAGAATTAATGTTACATCAAAGCAAACTTAAAGTCAGAGTTTAGGACCTGTGACTTGACTATGGACATGTCAGTCATGACTTTGGACATGCCTATGGACATGAATGCAAAGACTTGAGACTTGCAAACAATTACTTGGTCCCAACCCTGATTATATAAAAATACATTTACTAAAACACTATGATTTCAAATATTTATTAAGTATTTTGCAGTCTCAATCAGTGGTAAATTTTGCTAATCCACCATGCAAAGTAACACAACTCTCAGTGGCTGTCACCTGAATTTGTTTTGCCACTTGTGAGCCATCCCAAAACTTTCAGAAATAGTATTGAAGAGAGAAGCAGATGGAGAGGATAAGGGAGCTATATTCACATGCTGGTTTATGGGGTTTCCAGTGAGCAAACACACTTCTATTTCTGCAGCTCTTTCACCTCTTTCTCTGAACTACTCTACAGAGAATCCTCTAACATCCTGACACTGGCTCCTAACACGTCTTCACACTGACCACACCAACACTATGAGCAGCCGGGGTAAAGAGGGAAAGGATAAAGGAGAGGTCACCACGTTGCCACCTCTTCCTCTGTTTGATCTCTCTCTTTCCACCCCCTCTGTCTTCACCCCTCCCCACATTCCTCCAGTGTCTCCTTTTTGTGCCATTACAGAGATGACAGATGACAGTACTCTTATCTGTCTTTGAGCTTTACTGTTACACTGTCCTCATTCACAGCCCAATGCATGTGAGTATTGTGCTAAGGGAATGTGTGTGTTTGTGTGTGTGTGTGTTTGTGTGTGTGTGTGTGTGTGTGTGTGCGGGTTTGTGTGTGTGCGTGTGTGTGGGTGAATATGCAGGGAAGTAGAAGGCAACTCGTCCTCACCTCGGGATCACCGCTCTTTTAGCACCCCTCGCTGTTGCTGATTGAGCCCATAAATTAAATTTGACAGGCGTAATGGCTTAAAGATGCAAGGCAAGTAGGGTCAAACAATTTTCAAGAAATCCAAGTGGCATGACATGAATGCCAAAGATGCATGTCAGAAGTCACACATCATGCCCAGTGTCTGTCGCTGCCACTGTGGGTGTAAAAGACAACTGTCCAAGCCAACAGAATGACGTCAGTCTAATCCTACATCCCCTTGTGATCCAAAGAGCCTGTCAGTGGGTCATGTGCAAGGGAGAATTAACTTCACGTCACCTTCTAAGAGGCACTGAGTCAATAACAAAAGGGTGGAATATAAAAAAGGGGACACTGTTTCAAAATCAGACCAAAAAGGATCAAATTTAAGTTTTACTTACATGAGCTTAGCTCTTTAAATGAGACTACCATTAGAATATGTCAGTGATCAAACCTTTTCACTGTCCCCTGCTTTTTTTTGCTCAAATGGACTAATATTCAAATTATACTTTACTTACAGGCAGAAACGCGGTATTTCTGTAGTGATCTATAGGTTACATAAGGAAATGTATTGAGCAAAATATCAATCTAAGAATTTAAGCCAGGGTTAAAGCTGATTGACCAAAGACTTTTTACAGCTCTGCAAGGTGATACTTGAAAAGAGAAGTGCTTTGGGCTAATCAGTGTAGCATGTTTGCGTGCTCACAACAGCAATTCCCTCATGCTAGTAATGTTTGAATACAAAATCTAGCTGAGTTTTATAGTATTTATTCTTAACTTTGTAATATCTGGTCATAAATAAAAACTTCAAGTTTGGCCAGTTTGGCCGTCAGGGTATCACCAAGGTTATTTAGATTCATTGATTCATCCATGGATATCTATAATTAATAAAATGGCAATCCAGCCAACCAAAATAAAGTTCAACAATGGCAGCCAAGTTGTAAGCATGGCTAAAAATTAAAAAAAAAACAACATGCCAAAATAAAGCACCAAAGGCTCATTGACTCATAACCCATCAATGTCTATAAGATCATTTTCACAAAAATAATGTATTTGAAAAAAGTGAAACCACCAAGTCTTTTAAGGCAATGAACCTCTGCACTGACCTGTCAATGACACATTTAGTATGACACAGTTAAACAAACACCTCTTTCTTTCATTTTGCAGCTGTCCATCTCTTTCCAATCACCACTCATGTAAGTTAATTTCCCCTTGAATGTATAAATGCTCTGTCACATCCTCAAGTCATTCTAGCAGACTGATATATCAATGAGCAGAGGATAAAAGCAGTACAGTTCATTGCATATGCAGTACTTTTTTTTGAGGGAGAGCACTTGAAACGGGTTTGATAGCGAAAGTTTGACCCCTGTTTCAACAGTATGACATCAGCTGTTTTTTCAAAGGTTTGTTTTCATGCCTGCATTTGTCTCTTTTTTTTTTTTATTTGTATGTGATACCCAATAAAAAAAGACTACTTGAGCATAAATTTATGACCCAACCCCAACCCAATTCCAGCTAAATAATCCATGAAAGACAGTCATCAATAAACAAGACTTTCGGTTTTCTGATACAGTAAAGATCATATTGTGGCTAGTGACTTATTTCACCCAGAAAGCAGAAGGGATATGTTATGAAATTTTGTGAATTAAACATAAAAATGTATACTTATAACAATATGCTGTATAAACATAATAAAACACATTTTTCAGACTTTGAGAAAGTTTTTTGTTTGCTCATATTTATGTTTGACTAAAAACAGCCCTGGTTTGTTCTCCCATTCATCAAGTTTTCCTACAGAAGCCTTAATTATTTGTTACTATTCACAATGTGCTACGATGGATGAAACTAAGAGTAACTAGAGGCAAGCGTACTGCTAACAACAGTTCAGACCTTTGTATGATTTATTGTTTGAACCAACCCATAATCTTTTTCTTTGTGTTTTTGCACTGTATCAACATCACATTAGTTGTCCTCGCAGTGCAGTAATGTCCCAGAATCATCGCAACCCTCAGAGAGGAAATATAATTTTGGTTGTTTGTGATTAAGATGAAGTTTGTTCTGTGAAGCAGCCATATTGTCTTTTTTTAAAAAAAGAAAAAAAAAAAAGTTAAAATAAAGCACTAAAACAGCCCCTAACTGCAGAAATTAGGAATAATTTGCTCCACTTTTTGTCACAACCATAATTAACCAACCATAATAAAACCACAATTTCCACAAACAGCTGGAAATTGTGTTGATTGAAGTCATTCAGTCCTCCTTTTCTTTCAGCCAATATCCCCTTCATTGACCTTTTGCTTTAAATGTGTGTGAAAGTAACAACAGAAGGGGTATAACCTAATTGTTTGCTAGCCAAAAATCAGCTACAAAAGCAATGGGGATGAAATACATGTTCTTTATTGTGCTTCAGGCATTCAGACAAGATCCAGAGCCATCTTTAATCTGGATTTATAAAAACACAGTACTAAGAAAGATGACATTTTTAAAAAACTCATGAAACAACATTGTACATATGAGTGAGCTGTGAAGCTCCAACACTGACAAAAACACATTTGCTGGTTCTGTGCAATGAAATTTTAAAAGCTTGTGTAACACAATCTTTCTCCCGATAAAAAAAAGATACTTGACATTACACTCTCATCACATCTGTAATAAACAGTGAATTATTGTAAGACCATGTGAAAAGTAGTTTGATTAGTTACAAGCACAGCTTGTATGGACACAACAGCTGAGTCCTATCAGTCTTTAGTCTTGATCTGACCCAACCAGGAGGGATGATACTGAGCTGATCATCGACCCTGGGGTGGAACAGAGAGGAGAAATACATGAAGTATTTTCTTTGTAAAGACACATCTGTGTGTTTGCGCGTGTGTGTGTGTGTGTGTGTATGTGTTTACCTGCTGCTTCTTAATAATCTCATCTCTGGTCTTAAAGACTGGTGCATCCACCACCTCGATGCCTTCAGCCATTTCCTTCACTTTCTCCAGGAGCTCTGCACTGTACCTGTTGTTGGTGAAGAGAAATGTTCTGTCAGTGTAATTACACACAGTTATTAAGCAAAAACAAAGTTTAATTAAAGACTAGTGCGAATATTGCTAAAATTGATTAATTGTTGAACAGATTAATAATAGACTTAAATTTGGGTGATTAATTTTTTATGATCCAATGAAAATGATTAAAATCTTGTCAGAAATTTAATTATATTTTAAGGAGAAATTCCAGAATTCAGAAACCGTATCCTGGTAACATAATCCAGCCACCAGGGGGCATTTACAAGTTTATTTCAAAAAATAACATGTCCCAACAAAGTCACAATATTTTTACAACACAGACTGAATTAATTATTATCAGTCTTTGATGATTGAAAACTTTTATTTAAATAATAACCAGCTAATGTAATTAAATTTTTAAAAGAAACAAAAATAAATAACATTAGCTTAATCAGTACTGACATCACAAATCCAGTAAACATTTAGTTTTGAAAAAGAAAAACTATAACTGAAACGTGAGTACAAACAAAAAAAACAAAACAAAATTTATAATGCAACCTGAATATCCAGCCATAAGCAAACAAATAAACAAATAACGTATAAAATATCTAAAACAACAAACAGTGCAAAATAGGGTCAACTTGTTTGTCATTTTACGGACACAGGGGGCAGCAGAGATCTGATCTTTGAGTCGAGGATGAAACGAAGAAGATCCTATCTGAGATCTCTCAAAACTAGTATAAATAAATGTATTAAACTCTTGTAAGCTAAAGAGGTTCAGCTGTAAGGACTAATTGATGAGCTTGGAAAATAACAGTATATCTTGGGTAAACTTAAACGGCTCTGTTACAGTCAGACGCTAAGCCGCTAAACTAATCGATTCAACTGTAATTAAACATCTCGATCTATAAGAGTTTAATGGCTTTGGGTTTCGTGTCTCTTCCAACACACACTAAAAACAGCCTACTTAAATTTTAGCCCGTTTATTTACATTTTCAAACCGTGAGAGCAAAGCAAACACGTTGTGTTTACGCACCGACAGCCGAGGAAGACGTTGTTGGCCCAGACCATAGAAAGGGACAGCAGGTGGTCCAGCTGCTGCAGCTGGAAATCGTTTATATTCCGCAGGATGAACTCTCTCCTCGCCTCCCAATGTTTTTCACTTTCCCAATAACCTCTATACGTTTCTACCTGGTCAGCCAGAGCTCTGTTTTGTTGGATAAAATCGTCCACATCTAGGGTAGACATCTTGCTTTTCTCCCACCGAGTCAACAAAGGCAACTTCCTGTCCACAAAGCGGGGCCTCGGCATTTGTTTTTCAGGTCTGCGTCTCCTCAAACAGCGCACCACAGCGGTGAAGCTGAGAGCTGCAACTGACCTGAAATATTTTCTGAATGGAGGCTGCCTACTTGTTGTGTTGATAGTTATCTGCATTGAATCAAATACAGGTACCACATCATATTTAATTTTATCAGTACATTAACAAAAATATAACTCAGAGCAGACCATTAGTGTGTTATCAATCACAAAGAGATAAAATGGCAAAACCTTCTAAATTTCAAAACAAAAATAAAATGCAAAACTAACTGAAAGGCATAATTTTGTATGTTCGATATTTTAAATTTAAGAATGCTACAGGTATTTGTTTTTTCTTGTCGTACAATGTGTTAAGTGGGTATGTTGAGGGTGTAGTAGCTTCTGACAGAAAAACACAACACATCAAACACTAACCGTTTTATTTATTAGTAAAAACATAGGTGGAATTAATACTTATAAGTTATAATAAGTAATACTAAGAAGGATCTAATGCATCTAAGTGTCCTAATAAGCCAGGCCGGTGAGAGCATCATATAAAATTACTGGACTCTGGAAATTGCTCATCTTAATGTCATGTGGCCATCATTAATATTCCAATACTATGACATGTCTGCAGTGAAAAGGGACTATTTGGATGTTAAAAATGCTTCACTTGCCCCTCACTGCGTTTACCCACTGAGCCCCTTTAGCCACAACTGGCTTGCAGAAGAGCTAATGTGAAGGTGCAGATGAGCTAACAGAGCTTTACACCTTTCAGTCCCCTACTCCACATCCCCACAGCTTGATGTTTCTGTGTTTCTTGTTTTGCCAGAAGATCTTAAATTCACAGAGCAGGTAGTGTGGTGTTGAAATGTCTGCAGCAAACACACACACACACACACACACACACACACACACACACACACACACACACACACACACACACACACACAAACAGAGATTATGGGAACCAGGTCAAGCATGGCCCGGGCATGAGAGATGAGATCATCGACAACTGGTGCAGCTACTATAGTGAGCACCATACATTTTCACGTGCCTTGTGTGTGTGTGTGTGTGTGTGTGTGTGTGTGTGTGTGCGCGCATGAATCTCACATGGCTACCAAATTGAACTGGGGTCCAGTGGTTCATTATTCAGTGTTACTGATGGATTGAACACATCATAAATACTGTCAGTCTGTCTGACATCCTCTCTACTTTTCAGCCATAAACCTGGGACACAGAAAACCCAGTCCACTCATATTTTACAACACAATCTGTGTTTGCATGTTTCCATGTGTGTGTATGGAAACAAAAGAACACATGCGAGGAACATGGTTGGAATAGCTGGTGTTTGCTGAAGCATTAAAGTTTGGCCTAAAGCTTTGTAGGATAAAAACAGCTATACTGCCTGGTCCTCCAGTCACACTTTCCCCTTGACAATATTGCACTGATTACATCCTGTGGGTTGTCTATGTTTAGTCATAGGCAAAACATATCACACTATGCTCACCAGTGTAACTCTGACAAGAACTATACCCAGCTCAGAGTTTTGTCAGTTTAATCAGATTTGGCTTTTCTATACAAAGACTGGACTATTGGTTCCTTATCTTTCAGTTCAGTGCCACTCTTAACCCAATATCAGTCTGCATAAGACTCATGTTTTTCCTGTAAGACCAGCAATTTAGTCCCTTTCATTGTCAACTATGATTAAAAAAACACAGCAGACTTCCACACAGCCAGTGAAAGTAAAGTGTACATCCTGTGCATAGCTCAATGCAAATTCAAAATGCTCCTCAGAGCATCTGTTCTGCTGACCACATTGTCTCCAAAAGAGTCATTCGCAGTAGACTCTTGTAGAAGACGCTGCATCACAATAAAGCTAAAAATACTCAAGCTGACAATCACCATTTTACAATTTTTGTCCACTTTTCTCCTGAAAGATAAAATAATGAAAATAAAATAATGAATAAAAATAATGAATTATCAAAAATCATCAATATAAACATGGAAAATGAACAGAAAACAATAATTTATTTTTCTAAATAGTGTAAACTTCTAAGCATGTCGGAAATGCCAACTGTCTTTAGGTACCATACAATATTCAATGTAATTACTGATAGCATACCCCTTACTTTTAATATCTGACTCCTGTACAGCTTTTTTCCCCTCGTTTTAGTCATGTGATCATATTGTATTTTTCACCTCACTAAATAACCATTTTTGCACCTTTAATGCGTTAATATTATGCAGATGTCCGAGTTTCATGGCACTTGTGGTTTTACTGATGTTGACTGTCATTAAAAACTTTCACGTAAACACACTCATAGCTGGATGGAAAAACCCAATTAAATTGAGGCAGTTAATAATCAGCTTTGTGAGTATCCAGAAAAACCACAATGGCTTTTTAGTTAAATTTTTTTTGCAGATGTAAATATTTTGGAGTATATGAGTGTTTGTGTCCTCTTCACAGTGGCTACTCACAACTCCAGGACTAGCACCATCTCAGAAGCCATCTCATAGACCTGATGGAGGTTGACCACCCGAAGACTGGCTGTGGCCAGTTCAAGCACTGCAATCTCATGGATGATCTCCATTCGACAGTCTTGGCCTTTCCGTCTCTTCCTCATGAACTTTGCAGCGTACTCGTGGCCTGTGCATTTCTCCACACACTTTCTGACCACAGCAAACTTCCCCCTGAAGGTCAAAACAAACAAATGAACAAACAAAACATTAGTTTTTTAATAATAGTTTGTTACTGTACAATAGACACAGTGACTCAATAAAATAAATTAAAAAATGAGGTCCACGTTATGAGTGGGCAAGCAAATGTTTATAAAGTGTGCTTTCAAAAAATATTAACAGTGCTTTGAAGTACTAGAATTACAGTTCCAAGATTAAATTAGTGTCCCCAATTCAGTATCCATTCACAACTCAAATATGGTAACAAAGATATGTGTCTGTACACAGGCACACTCATGCTTAAGCTAAATGCTGATTTTAACATGTTTTCATGTTCTTTAAGATGACACTAACATGCTGATCATCCGGAATAGCAACAAAAATAGTAAAACTTTGGAAAAGTAAAAGTAACACTTAAGGTGAGAGTAAATACTTGGCATATTAACTCTTTCAATAAACCAAAGCATTGCACAAAATACATTTTGACCTGATGAAGGCCCTTGATAAAAAGATAAGAGATCACTTACATGATCCCAGTGTATTCAAGTAGAAACATATATGCCCACAGTTTATCACCAAGTGAAACTTAATGACAGTTCTTTCAATAGTTACCTAGAGATTGAACTCAAACAACATATTTCACAAAAAGACAAAGTGATGGAGGTTTTACCCTCATGGAAAAATTGAATGTCTGGCATAATAAGGGACTATCAAATCATTGTTGAGATATTTCAGTCCGGATCAAAGTGGCAGACTGACATGCCAAAACAATTAAGTGTGGAACCAACGACATGAAAGTCCTGATATCTAGAAAAGTCCAAAGAAAAAAAAGATAGATGAGAACTTACTTAGTATCTGTGAAACTTTTTTGAGAGCTAGAGTTCAGTTAGAGGAGGACTTAGAGAACTAACCCTAAAGACCCATTTTGTCAGGTAATAAAAATAGGCTCACTTTAAGTTGAATCAAAGCTTTCAAAGATGGATGCAATGTTTTGTGTTAAGATGTTTAAAACATTAAACTTTTTTATTGACCAGGCTATTGATGTTTTGTGGATGTAGTGTTGCCCTCGCTCTTTCAATCAGTCGTTGACCCACTTCTATTTCAGGCTAGAAGGTGTTGCCATGTGAGGACTGCAGTGCGGTGCATGCACACATGTGCATGCTGCCCAGAGGAAATCCTCTGACACGCAGTTGGTGATGGACATGACAAGCCCACATTGTGCCTTCCCTCTGGCTACTGTTGGACAGACATCCATGCTCCAATAACCAGCACCAGCACCCTGGCTGAACCTGACCAACCCACAGCCAAGACTCACTCACACTGACACGCCAACACCGCTGTCCCTGCTTCTTTTTATGAAGCTAAATTTCAGTCTTTGTCTTAATATGAAACAAAAAGATACAGCAAATTGAAAACCTTTTCTCAAAATTGCACATATACAACTGATTACACATCCTTAAACAGAGGCATTATGAGTAATTTTATGAAAAGATGTTGAAACTTTATATATGAATTATGGAAGTTTTCCCTTGTCGAATGCCACTGAAAGGAAAAAAAGTGCTAAATTCTAACAAATGTTGGGCTTGTTAATCGCTTTGGGAATTATATGTAAAACAGCACAGCAGGGATCAAGTTTGGAGCTTTTAGATAAAAAGACAATTTTCTTTATTAATTTAAATGGTTGTTCTCTGTTCCTGCTGGCCATGAAATACAGTTTCAACAAAAAAAAAGTCCCAACTAATACACATGTAACTCTGGTTCAGAGCCTAGCTGATAAACGTGGTGCAATCATAAACTTCCACAACTGTTTCTAATGCGCACAAAAGTAGCACTACATAGAGTCAAGCAAGGTGTAAGGTCATAATCAGCAAGGTACCACTGGAAGTGTGCATTGGCAGTTTTCTGAGTCTGAGGACTCGTGAGAAGCACCGTGTCTGCGAGTCTGCAAGGATTTCAGTCAACATGCTTGGGATGACCAAAACCTCATGTCAAGGATCATCAGTGGTTAACAGAGTTGCATCTCCGGCTATGACCCAGAGACCACAAACAGCAGTCTTTGAGATGCATAGCCCATAATCTTCATGACTGAAGACTGTGTGTCAGGTCAGGAACACAACCAAGAGCATGCTGGTTGTTTTCTTTAACATTCTCAGGACAGAGCACCATGAATTTGTCCTCCAGAGTCGGACTGTTAAAGCAAAATATGACTGTGAGGATTCTAAGGAAGAACATCAGGCCCATATGACCTAAACTGAACTGTGGCACTCTGGCATCTAGACTGCCCAATATGTCAGGTTTTGCTCCATACCACTTCTTTCTGTTCCATAAAATGAAGTGGGCCTTTGGGTCATAGCTGTACACCCAAGTTTCAGATCTTTGGTAAATTTGCAAGCTGATACATAACAGGTACCACAAATACATTTGCTACACATATTACTATAAGGGTTTCTTTTACAGACAAGTATGTTAACGTGTTTTGCACCTTGACATGTTTTAACTTCTGACTTCCTGCACTCTTCCTCGGAGGAGTCATGTGATGCTGATGTGACAGGTTTGGTCCGTCTACCATGACACCTTTTTTTTCACAGGTTATGTAGGTTTTCATCCTAAGTGTGAGACACCATGTGTGGGGGGGGGGGGCCGGGGGGGGGGGGGGGGGGGGGGGGGGGGGGGGGGGGGGGGGGGGGGGG
>JAQMCX010000032.1:15993185-16003685 GCA_029814765.1 Acanthurus leucopareius
TTAATCAATCAAGAGGGAACCACATTTTAATTTCATTATACAAACTGTTGTATAATGACCAATAAACTTCCTTGTATACAAGGATACAAGGAAGGATACAAGGAGGTTTATTTGTATCCTTATATCCTTATATAAGTTTATCCTTGTACCCTTGTATTTGACAGGATAAGACAAAAAAATGTTGGAATATTTTTAGTCATTTTGGTTTGTTGTTCAGTCCCATTGTCTTTTATTTTATTTGAAAATGTAACTAATGATTAATCTCTCTCATTTTTACAATTAAGATAGCTTTTATCATGAAATAAAGTATTTTTCAAATACCCTTGCTTTGTTACTCTCTGAAATAACAGAAAACACCGGGTTGTATTAAGGTATCTTACAGCAGATAAAATCGTACAGTCAAGCTTGGTATTTAAAAATGACCACAAAGATGAAAAATGACCACAAAGAGGAATGTACCATCCACAAACACATACAAAATGACCAAAAAAATAAAAAATAAATAAATAAAAAACAACCACAAAGAGACAAAAAATGACAAAGACCTAGAAAAGAACCACAAAGAGATGCAAATGACAACTACGGGAACAACATGACAATAAAGAGAAACTAAAGGGTTTAACTTAGGATGTTAAAAATGTTAATGTTAAAAATTCATCTGAAGTGAATACAAAGAGTCAAAACAATCAAAGACAAAACAAAACAACCACAAAAAATTACGAAAAAACCTCAAAGAAATCTTAGTTCTATCTCTAAAGAACGAACTATGAAAATTAATTTGTCATTGTTTTATGTTAATGTCTTATTAAATTTCAGTCTGTAAAAAAATATTCACAAAATGGCAGCAGAGTAACAAAGTGACACTTTTTATTGAGATTTAGTTGTAATGTGTGGTGGATCAATGCACAGCCTGACTATTTAGCAACCCGTTCTCAGACACATCAGAGCTGCATCTTTACACAATATGTACATATGTGTATAACTTACATACAAAACAGGAAACAAAACTTTGAATTTGCATGCTTCAGTATCACCTCTTAGTTAAGTTGCCAACATCCAGCCAGTCTTTCACATTTTCCCTTTTTTTAAATTCCTTTTTTTAAAATAAAAATAAATAGACAAATAAATAGCTTAAAAAGACACGAATACCAAACTGCTGCTACAATTGGCCACCCCTTTCAGTAACTCTCCCGTGACTATTTACTTCTCCAAAAGCTTACTTAAATATATCTATAACAGCTGCTATCAGTGCACCTACATATCAGTCTTACATGACCTTTTTTTCATAATAAATACCAGTTTTTAATTTATATTGTCAACATATCAACCCAATAAAAACAAGACTTCCATACACTGTCGTTACATTTCAATCAATTACATACAAAAAACCTCTCATATGTATGCATGTCATTTGTTGACATAAAATGCTCAGAGCACAGAACACTTGGTGGATACAAGTGGCTCTGAAATTTATAACATAGCAATAAATCTGTGACAAAAACAAATAAATAAGCAAAAAACAAAAACAAAAAAACAAAACCCAACCCCCTCCCAAAAAAAACTAAAAAAAACAAAACAAAACAAAACCCTCAAAACACTGACGGAACCATTATAATGAAACTTATAGGCAATCAGAGAAATTGTGAACAGAAAAAGAGAAATACTATAACAATAATGGAAACAAAAATAGATGCCATGGTAGCACATTTCCTGCACTGAGCGACAGATAACCAGCTAGCCTAATAGGTAATAGAAAAGATATACGTACATATCAAAACTCAAAGGCTTCCAAAGTGAAGGCAAACTCTTCAACTGATGCCTATTATCACAACATCAAAAACTGCAAACAAACAAAACATTCAGGAAAGCTTAAGGACTTCCCTTTACTTAGAAATGCAATACAGTATAAATAACAGTACAAAAGATTGTAGAAAAAAAAGACAGGGAAGATGTAACGTAATCACAGCCTTGTCCTTGGTTGAGGAAATGAGTGAATACGGCCTCACCACTTCCGCGGATGAGTGCAATACTACTGATCTGTCTGCCAGTATGGTAAGTTTACCATGAGAGGGTAAGACAGGTAGCATGATTCTGATTCTAATCATATTCAGTCTTAAATTGCAGCCTCATTACACCATTGCGATTATTATCACGTAGCAAACATGTAAAATAAAGCACCATATAGGTGAAATTACTCATCATTGGAGATGTTCATCTTTGTTGTTTTTAAAATGAAAAAAAGTGAATCTGTGTATCTAACTGATGAGAGAAAAAGCATCAAATCATGACACAAAATCTGACAGTCTGAGTCAGTTTCTTTGTTGAAAGAAACATAAATGTTTTAAAAAGGTTGCATCTTTCTGTTCCTTTCACCTGCTAAGTCCAACTCAGGTTCAGGGGTCGGGGGAGCATGAGCCTATCCAGGCATGCTGTAAGTGAATGACAGGGAAAGACGCTGTACAGGTGGCCCATGTCTCACAAGGCAGACAACCACTTTTAAACCTCTGCATTTCAGGACCTATTTACACTTTGCATTGAAAGGTCATCATTGCCTCACCCAGTTGCCAGACAAGAATGTATACTGGATGACCTTTTAAAACCCCAAATAAATTTCAGTGAAGTTCCTCTTTTTTTGTTTTACATCCAAAGTGATTTTCATGACATTCCAACATTTAAAAAAAAAATCACTTTGTACAATATAATTGCATACAATACAGTATGCTCAAAGTTTGGGATAGATTGTCATCAAGGCAAACAAACTGTTGTTTAAGTATGTCCAGGGTTAGGCAACCAAAGCACTCAGTTAATATTAGGGAAAGATTACAGTCAAATAAATACAGGTAAAAAAAAAGGAGAACATCAACTGCAGGTTTGTAATGGGTCCTCAACATGAATGTTTCACGCTCTAAGCATCCATGGACGTCCTAGACCTCCACATCCTGGATCATCTATTATGGATATTATTTGTAGAGAGACTGGGCTACGTATCTAGATGAACTTCAGATATGATTTAAGATATTTTCATTTATACTTGCAGCATATACAACTGTCATTAGATGCAAATTATCAACTATTTAGCACTGCAGTCCTATGATACTGTTGGATTTGTGTTCAACAGTAAACAGAGTATAAAAACCAATGCAGCAGAAACAAAGATACAGTCTTACCCTATCAGGAATTGGGGTGTGTCGCGTTGGGAGTGAGAAATGTGGCCTGCAGTCTGGAGTCTGCAGAGGAGATGAGAAGTGGGCTACAGGGGTCTGGTGAACTCCCTTCTATTGAACTCCACACAAACAAGATTTTTTTCTCTCATAAATGTATAGTCCTTGGACCCATCCAGTGATGACTCAAGTGATATCATTTTAGGACATTATTTAAAATCAGACATAATACAGCTCCCATTGAAGAGATGAAGAGCTTAATGCATTTTTTTCACATTTACAGTAGAACTTCCAAAACCCTGTAAAGGGTTTGATGTGTCAAATATGAGTCCTTCTTTAACCAGACAGATCTTTCAAAGGATGCAATTCAAACCATGCAGTTAATTTTTTAGAGAAGTTAAGTTAATGTATGCAGGTATGAGAGATGAAGCCTTTTCTACCTTTTCAGTATCCAACATTTATGCTTCTTAGTTGCACTTGTACTTGGTTTTTACTTAATTACTGACCTACGTGTACTTTTTGATATCAGACAGCTATCTGCCCAAGACACATGGGGTGGCTTGGTGTAAAATGGGGCATTACCAGTTGACAATGAACCTGACTTGTGTTTTGTGTGCGAGAGAAAACCCACACAAATACCAAGAGAACATGCAAACTTTTTTCAAAAAGACAGAAGCAAATATCTGAGTTCAGGAATTTTCTTTTGTGAGGTTGAAGAGCTTGCTCCAAACCACCACAACCTCACAGTCTGCATATGAGGCAGAAAGTAATTGAGGCACAGTTTTATTACTGGACTGCAGATGTAGACAAGGGGCTGGGAATGCTGACGGTACACTACAGTCGGTCGCTGTCTGAAACAGCATGGTAGACTGTGGAACAAATTGGAGTAAAGGTCTTAACTATTGCATATATTCCACTTGTTTGTCCAAGGGCCCCAGTACACACGATGAGTTCATACCAAAAGGGCTGAATCGGTTCAGGTGCCGATCCAGTGATCCCAGGCCCCTGGACACCTATGAGCTGCTTTGCACCAGTCACATTATTTGAGATGAAAAAGGTTTAGTTATTGGAGTCTCTGCTCTGTGCACTGTGATGATGTGACACAGTCAGAGAGAAGTTTGTTGGTAGAGGATTTGAATAAGATCATAAGCAGCTCCCATTCATAGAGCAGGACCAGAGATGCTGGGAGTTGAAACCCCTGGCAACCAGGCTATAGAAAGTCCCCCTTAGCCAACTTGAGAGACAAGTCCACATGCACATTCTTTGTTGTCTAGAAATCATTAACTACCCATCGGCTTGGTTGGCCTGGTCACACCCAGTGTACAAAGAAGAAATCCTAAAGCCCTTGTGTTGGAATGATGGCTACTTAGATAGAGGACATGACATCATTGTCTCTGCTTTTGAATGCATCCAAGGGCAAGAAAGCTTGGAGAAACTGTTGGATTTCTTATCCAGCAACTTTGTTATCACTTTAAAGGACAACACGATAGGTTTGCACCCAGCTGCTGTCCACACTTTGGACTGAGCCAGGGCATTGGAAGCTGTCAAAAATACTGCTCCAATGATTCTGTGACTTACCCTTCTATTTAAGGGGCTCTGTTACAAGCTTCACCCGCATTTGCTGACAGTGTACCTTGTCTGAATCTGACCATGACACAATTGTTTATTAAGTATTCCTACATTACTCTTTCCCCGGTCTCAGTGTGCCAGCCCACTATGTGTATTTTCTAGTTACATGTCACCAGTTGCGTGTTGAGGATTTTAAAAACACTGACTTTTAACTGTTGACATCACTTGAGATAGAGACTTCATTGCTATAGTTAAATAAGAGCATAATAAGAAAGTGTGCATGAAAATAGCTGAACGATTATTGACCTGATGTATCATTTCAGTGGTCCAGCTCCTACTTTCCCAGTTGGTCATTTAATCCCTTATAAAAAGTTAGATTTGGATTTTTCTTGATAATCAACAAGCTTCCCATTGAATGAACTGTAAGGATTTTTTTTGCTTTGATATCCAGCTGTTTCTCTTATTAAAACATAGTTTTACCTGAAAGTGCAGGATATTTTAATTATACCGCTATATGCCATAAATTCTTGAACTTGAATTCAGATGAGAAGTGGTCCAGAAAAAGTAATCGATCTTTAATTAACCCTCTACTCTTATTTCAACTTTTACAGCTCTGCATTATTTTTTGTTTATTGTCAAAGTGTCCTCTGCCAGTGCTGTGCTGTTTACAGCTCTGAACAGACAGACAGGATCTATGTAGTCTGTAATATTTGCTATTCTTTTAGATCTTACTGTAAGGTTCTAATGTTCATATCTAAGGCCTCAAAACTGCAGCTTTCTGCCACCAAGCTATATCACTTTTCTATAATTCCTATTGTATCAGATCCCAGTCTGACATCCCGAGGCTGGTTCCTCCAAGCCCACCACGGTTTCGATAGAATATATACTGATCCTTGTATGCTCTTCAAATTTAAAATCAGACATGATATTTCCTTTGGCATCAGGCCTACTAGACATTGCATTCATAAGATGAACCATTTTAAGTTTGTATTATTCTTGTGACAACTTATCTAAAGACATATTGATTATAGATTTATCTGAATTTGTTAGAGCAGCAGACAACCTGAGAATTTGTGTGCTGGTATTTGCACACATAATTTGCATTTAGTTCTGTGACATGTTTCAAATTTCCCTTTTTTGTGAGCACACATTTTTAATTAAAATATAACTGTAATGACAACATAGGCAATTGCCATGTGTCAAACTGATAAACCTGAAGCTTGTTGAAGTTGTTTGCATGTGTATGTTTGCATTAGTTTCTATGTTTTAACAGGATGTGAGCACTCTGTAGGATTCTCACTTACTACTTTCCTAGTTACATCTTTTTTGTGAATTCAATATCTCAACCCAGGATAGGTTTTAAGATAAAATCCAACACATTGTCAAGTATTTAGATGTCATAATAATGTCTGAGATTTCATAATATAGTCATTTTTGGTGTAATTGCATGGCTGTCGTTTTAACTTGTTGCTTTAATTTTTGGTAGCAATTATTTTTTATCACTGGAAGGATGATGCATTTTTGCTACATGCAAATTTAAATGACTTTGATTCCATTTTACATACCCTTTCATATGCATACAAATAAACAAAATTCTGTTGTTGTGTTTCTTATTCTCCAATCTTAGCAATTAATATAAAAAAATATCTGTAGTACTGCTGTGGTGAAGTCATTGAGAACTCCATATATAAGTGAGGGACTGCCACACATAGTACCATAACAGTGACATACATATATCCATGTGACCAAAAACTTTGTGGAGTACAATCCAGGTATAAGTAGCCCACAACTGTGGCTTGCTTTTCGTATTAGAGCCCCGCCATTTTAACACAGAGAGGGTTGTGATGTTGATTTGTCTGTTTCACTCCAGGCCAAACGTGCTAGTTTCCTCCACAGCAATCAGCAATTTGTCATACAGCATGGTGTATGAAGGGTAAGGAGGCAGGTCCAGCCGGTTAAAACAGGTATGAGCCCTGAGAAAGAAGGAGAGATATACAGGTTCACTGTTAGAGAGTATGAAGAGTCATGGAGAGGAGAAACCACCTGAAGCTCACATCACGTTATCATATATGCATATATATATATATATATATATATATATATATATATATATATATTTATATATAAACTAAAAGTAAAAAGTTTGGACACACACTCTCATTCAATGTTTTTCCTTTATTTTCATGACTACTTATTAGATTCTCACTGAAGGCATCAAAACTATGAATGAACACATAAGGAATTATGTAGTAAGCAAAAAAGTGTGAAATAACTCAAAACATATTTAGAGTTATTTAACACTTTTTTCTTTGCTACATAATTTCATATATCTTGCTTCATATATTTGATGTCTTCAGTATGTATCTACAATGTAGAAGGTAGTAAAAATAAAGAAAAAACACTGAATGAGAAGGTGTGTCCAAACTTTTGACTGGTAGTGTGTGTGTATATATATATATATATATGTGAATACACACACACACACACCCACACACATATGTAAAACCTTATATTATTAGTCCACAAAGTCAAACTGGGGCACTTTTGCCTGCTCTGCAGTGAAACCTAAGCCCTGCTCTCTGTTTTTTCTGAGCACACTCACATTTCTACTGCTGCTTGCCAAGTAGTTGTCCTATTACTAGGTCAAACTAACACACCTTATACAAAATTAGATCTATTTGCACCGCAGAGGCGGGAAAATACCAAAATAGCTCTTGTGCTGAGCTGGTGCATTACAGTGAAGTGACGGGGTCAATATCAGCTCATTGACATTGTATGAAAAGTTTCAAACAGAGAAGACTATATACTGAGCCAAAGTACTGGTGGAGGTGGTAGGTAGTATCACATTTTCACATACACAATGTAATGGACAATAGTGTGCTATATCATTGAGTCATTCAGTCAAGTGTTGTTCTGTTTTTTCATCCACAAGACCCAATTAAAGGACTGAACCAATAATGTGTTGGTCCCTCCCTTAATACTTGTTGACTTTCCCACCTTGTCTATGGTTCTCAGCTCCAAGCCCAAGGGTTTTTTCTGAAGCATGCAACCATAGATCTCTACTATAAAGTTTTGAAGTTTTGAAATATTCTCCCTATGTTCCTAAAACAGCTGCTCAGTGCAATTCTTATGAATCTTATCAACAAGCATTTGTTTTGCACTATTTCAGATCAATATTTACAAAGTCCTCTGGTGCATGTCCAAGTGGAGCATGATCTTCATCAAGCAGGCAATAATTTATGCAGCAACTAACAGCTGGACAGTCTTAACCTGGCTCTATGGGAGACTAAATTAGATACCTAGGTAGTGATGTGACTTTGCCCCATTTCTCAATGCAGAAGCGTCGGAGGCCGTTGGATCCCCGCAGTGCAGCAAAGCCTTCGTAGGGAACGCTGGATGTTCCTGTGACAAACTGCAGCAGGCGGAGTCGCTGCTCGTTGTTAAAGCGCTCCACAGCAGCCCAGAACCACCGCATCACTATGTGACCATCATGGTAACCTAGTGATTGAGATTAAGAGAGAAAATATGTGACATGAGAATCTGGTCATTACTTTAATTCCAAGGAAAATAGCAAAGACATTCTGAAAAACAAGAAAAAGGTTTTATTTAAACTTACAATATGTAACATTTGCGTATTTAATGCCTAAAATGACTTTCTCTTATTTGTTATATTTTCTGTTTTATGTATACATGTGATTTTTTTGAGGTGGTTAAAACACATTTGTGAGCCATCTCATCTACTGCAGTTCACCACTAAGTTTCCTGCACCTGTACTCCTGCTTCTCCTACAAACTCAGGACATGTCAATATATATCCACTTCAGGTACACAGACTACACATAAGCACATCATACACATTACATCTTCAACCAAGTTTTTGCTAGTTCTAGTTTAACATTTTAAATTTACACAATGTACTTCTCATCTCACTCTGAGAAAAATAGGGAATACATCTATTTTGCAAAATGTCACACTAATAATGTATTCAGACTGTACAGAATTTACAGTTGGCTGAAACTGTCTCAGCAAAACTACATTCTGATGTGGATTTAATAACCTACATTTTACCAGAACCAGATTAATTCATATACAAGTGTTCATGTTACTACTCGAGGTAAAAACAAAGGATATATGAGGGCCTTTGAAACATTTTTGACACACACACACCTACCTCCTCTGTACTCTGTGTTGCTCCTCCAGTCACCCAGATCGATCTCTACTGTACCAGCAATAACCAACTCCAGCTCTCGTGCATCAAACACAGACACCAGCCTGGAGTCCACTACCTGGTAAAACATACAATCCACAATTAGGTTGCCTTTAGGTGTGTGTTGTTTCATTCATGTGTGTTTTTATTTAACCCTTACATTTATGAGCACTGGGGTCTAAATGATATGATATTAATATATACAAATATGTTCTAAATTAATTTAAATTTCAAAGCAGTCAGCCAGCGCTGTTGCGGATGTAGATTATCATTTAAAGCTTGAATTAAACAAACAATGGTATTTCAACCTTCTAATAATGTTGTTAAAATCATTTTATGCTGACATGTGCTACCCAAGAACTGAGCTGTAATTGTTTACCTCATAGAAGCCTCGGACCAGAGCCTCTGTCTGTTGCACCACTCCTCTCTCCACTCTCCACTTGGCCATTCGCTCTATGTAATCCTTCTTGTTCTTCTCAGTCACCTGAAGGTGGGAACCACCTGACTTCAGCTCCCGCTCTGTCACCTGCATACGACCAAACACAGGAAGTGCTGGGTCTGGTTAACAATTTATGTCGTACTGAAAGCTCAGCGCTGCTATTGTTTGAGAATAACATGGAAATCATAAGGAGACAAGGAAGAGATGCTCGACAGATCATATGTATGTGTTTTAAATTCACACATAAACACACACGTGCTCACCTGGCCAAAGACCTCCTCATTGACGGTGAACGTAAGGTCCAGGATGTCAGTGATGTCGTTGTCTTTCATCCACTGCAGAGACTGGTGAAACTCCTCGTCTAGATACTCCAAATCAGACAAGTCTGTTGGCCTGAAGGACACACAGAGCTCACACATACAACCCACAAAACTACACACACAGTGCTGGTCTGCTAGTGAGTTGGCTAGGGCAATTTCATGTCACTTTTCCTGAAAATAAAACATGGTTAGAGCTTAGCTGGTACAGCTTTTATTAAGGGAGCCAAGTGTTCTGAACCAGTAATGGCAGGTACACCAGTAATACTTTTGAAAACTTGCATAATTTCTGTTGTTTTAAGCTCAGATATACACGTTGTGATATGTGTGGGTGTGACTGTACTGACAGTCGCAGCAGGGCTTTGTAGAAGGGTCTGGTGAAGAAAGCATCCAGCAGGTACTGATGAATTAGAGCCAAGCCCAAGATACGACCACTGAAACGGAACCTAGACACACACACGCACACACATACACAAACACACAAATACAAACACACAAGTACATGGACACAGTCACATGGACACACATCAGAATCACAAAAGGATTTACTAATCTTGACTTTGACACATCTCCCAAAACCAAATACAGTACTTTCTAAATTTCCTTAACTTTTTGAAATGTCACTATTAACATTAATGTTGTTCTTTTAAGAGGCGTAAAATAATGACACCACCATTAGACCAAACTGGGGAAACCTTCCCTCAACAGAGGTGGTGGACTCAGACACAATGTCTCAGCCACTTACAATCTATTGCTAAGCTCTCTCCCCAGAAAGTTCCCCAAACGTTCACACCTGGGATCATGTGAC
>JAQMCX010000032.1:16004058-16017480 GCA_029814765.1 Acanthurus leucopareius
CTTCAACCAGTCCTTTGGAACTGAAGAAGCTTCTTGGATGAGAAGTGAAACGTCTTCCCAAAAAATTTCAACACAGTCCAGTTGCCTTGTTTTAATAACTCTTCAAGGTAAAATAATGACCTATCACATTTACTTTGACACCTGTTTATATGAAATACATACAATATATTACATTATGCTATAATATTCTTTCTGAGGAATTATTGTCTCTTTCTGGATCACACTGAGCCAGAAGGCAAATTATAAAGTAGGTCGTTAGTGACCCTGATATTTCTAGTGTCATCTAAAAGAGATAAATGGGACTGAAGTATTAAGATCAGTGCTGAACTGGAGGTGAGTCTAAATATCTTTATCTATTTTTGCTTATTGTTTTTCTTTGGATATATAAGAGTTGCTTTGTGTAGGTATTCTGTCAACGTTTTATTTCTGTTAATTATGTTCTCAATAAAATGAAAACACAAAAAAGTTCCAGGCACAGTGTTTTGGTGTGTGTGGGTGTGAGTGTGTGTAAAAAAACAACAACAAAAAAACCCCAACATTTTCTGTTCAAACTAACAAATTAATGATGCTGTGTGGTTTTTCCTTCATTAACGTTGGTTCTGTACTGACTGACAACCCTAAATAAGTGAACATATTCAGTGTTACAGCCCTGTCCGTGAACAGCAGGTTATTAGATATCAAGTGAACTATTTTGGTTTGTTTAAAGATAATTTTTCTTTTCTAGAGATTAAATTCAATATCTTTACAGAACAATAATTCACTGAGTCATTGTGTGTGTGTGCATTTTTGCACTGCTTACCATTCCAGATGGTTCTCAACAAATGCTGACATGGGGCTAATTTGAACGGTGTATGTATCGTTGGCGGAGTATTCAAACAGACCATAGTACGGATTGAACAGCTCCTGGGACAAAAGGAAGAAGAACTCTCTGGATGGCCCACTGTAGTCCAATCTGTGTAGACAAGAAAAAGGTAGCGAACACATTTGCTTCAGTGGGTTTTGCACCTCAAGAATACATTTTTGACAGAAAAACTAAGCACACAGAGCTAAAATCGTTTTTTTTGGCAATTTTGCAGACAAGCTGTTAACACAACACTGGCATTATAAATTTGTTGTTGCAAATGTGTTTGTTATCAGTTTCCTATTGAAACACTTAACTGACAAAGATAATTATTATGATCATTTATTTAGAGTTGTGATCATCTGATGACTATAAGTCCAATATTTACACTCCTTTTAAATATGCTCTGGTTTCTGCCAACACCTAGGAAAAAAATATCTGGCTCTGTAGCTGCTAAATACTCTGCTATGCTTACCAGCTGGTCCCTAACTTCGTCCACCTGCTGCCCAGTGCTGGGCAGAGAGTGTACATCACTGTACATCAGAACTGAAAAAAGAAGCCTGCTTTGGCTGAAAACCAGGTTTATAAGAGTAATTATAATTTAAATTTAACTTCAAACTTCAAATCAAACTGAGACCAGGAGAGTGCATTTGCAGAAACTAAAAAAGCTGAGCTCAAAGAGGCTAAAATGCTCTAGAGAGGAAAGAACAATAAGAGTTTACTTGTATATTTCATCAGTCCTGAGAATCCCACAAACATTTTATTTTTTCATTTGATCTATTGTTTACTCAAAAATTTGATCAGTTTAGGTTTGAAGATATTGTAAATCACCCAAGCAAGCATGACAAGTTCTATCACAATTTGAGCTTTGCAAAGCTTGTAAGAACAGCATAGCGTACCGGAGTATAACCCATTTATTGTGCGATGTCACCGTTTTTGTGTTTGTGTGTGTGTGTCTTACCCCTCCTCTCCCAGGAAAGTGACGTAAAGTTTGTTCCTCTGCAGCTCTTTGCGGGAGTATGCCATCACCTGGTTGAATGTCCCTTCCAGCAAATGTTCTCTTCTGATCAACAACCTGCAATAGCCAGGACAGATCACACATCACACTGGAAACATGTACATGCTAGGCTGTGGACCAGGACTTTAAAAAAGGAGGCAACCTGAACAGTCCCACCAAACATTTTGACCTGACACCAATGGATATTTCAAATTTTTTGACTTTTCTGTTAAATCAAGAAATCTATATATCTCGAGCTGGTTATGATTATCTTATGAATGTAAGAAAGGCAAATAGCAGTGTGGGCTGTGTCGGAGAACTAATTGGGACATTCATTAAAGCATCCACTGTAAATAGTAGTAGTGTATTAAAGTTGTCAGTTGTTCATATTTATTTTTATGGTAGGACACATTGTTTCATGTGTGTGTTGTTGATAAATCTTACTTGATCTTGCCCGGTCCCTGGCCGTATCCCTTGGCTTCTAGTTTCCTGTAGAAGTTTCTTAGTTTGGCTTCAAAGTCTCTGCGGTAAGGAGCTGGAGCCCTGGCCCTCTGCAGGCCTACACACACACACAGACAGAAAACAGAAATGAACAGTAAGTATAAACAATGCCAGAGGTTTTTGTTAACACTAAAAAGATGATGAAGTAGAGGCTGATTTTGGTTGTCTGGCTTTAAGGGGTAAGGGGCTCCCTCATGAGCAGTATGTTCAGAACAATGAGCGTGGTCCAAACTGAGGATGTGACGTCGCCTAATTACCTAAAATGTCACTGAGGTCCTGACTTTGTAAGGTTTCAGAAATTATACAAAAACACTTTTTACAAATAAGTTGACAATTTTCTGTAATATAATGGTAAAAGAAGTACTGAGATCCTAAACTTAAGTAAAAAGGCACTTATACATTATGTCATGTTATTCATTAGACAAAGGTTTCTGTATTTTAAATATAACCTCAAGTACAGAGGTATTATCAACAAAATGAATTTTAATTTTTGTTGTTTCTGTTAGGTCTGAATGAAGTCTTTTTCTTTTTTTTGGATGAGTTAACAAGGGATTTAAGCTCAACCAGTATGGGCAGGGGCTGGCTGGTTAGCATGATAACTATTATATTATTCTATAATGCTAGCTAGATATCTCTGCAACACATATAGACATCTCTGACACAACTACAGAAAATTTACTTCTTCATAGTTTGTTGAGAATGTTAAACTGAGACAAAACTTTTATTTTTGAACTTTATTTTTTAATGTTGTAAACATAAATTTTGGTCACTTAAACACTGCCCTTTCAAGATGAGCTAATCTGACTGTGGAATATATACCATCCGAAAACATGACTGCACATCGTTAGTCACCTGACAATCAAAATGACAGACCAACGCAACTGACATTTTGAATACAGACATTTTGACATGTCATAGCAGGAGATGTGATGGCTCAATTAACATAATTAATGACACCTGCATTCTATTGAAGTTTCCAAGTTTCGGCGCCTGGCTGTTTATACTGGCACACTGAAACTGTTAACTAAGTCACTTAGATGAAACGCAGCCTCATTGAGCTAACTGGTACATGTTTACCTTTGTTGTGATCTGATTTTAAAAAGAAATGCATTTGACATTTTTGCGTTGCATTTCACTGTATTTCTTTGTTTTGATTTGGACTGGATTTGATTTTAACTCCATCATTATTTTTTTTCCCCAGATACCATTTGTTTCATAATAGTCTGTAGGCAGGATATTTATAGAAAGTAGTTTAGCAACCGTGTGTGCAGCTCATGGCACTTTACTTAAATAACAAGTATAATAAGTGAGGGAGTGTTTTTCATGTCAACCTTTTGAGCAAGGAAATGGTACACTCCAAAGTTTTGTAACTGATAGGCTGGAGTACCTACCAGGAGAGTTCTGTGGTGAGGAGGCAGGGGAGCAGCGTGGCGAGAAGCTGAAGCCGGGGTGGATGGGGTGAGGCGGAACATAAGACATGATTTCCTCTTCATATAAACTACAAGAGCAGGGCAGAGAAAAGCAGAAAAGGGAGTTTGTCTTTGTATTATATGAAGTTCAAGCATTGTTTATGAGGGTGAATTCAGTAATTTGAGAGAAGATTCCTAAAAAAGACAATAGATTTGGTTTTTCAACATGTACATAAAAGTTTTAGTGTTATCTGTACCTTAACAAGATGACCAGGTCTGCATCACATGATAGCTTCTCCACCCCCTGAGTTCCTTCTGTTCGAATGTAGTGAATCTTCTCCCTAAATAGTTAACAAGACAAAGTCCTAATCAGATTTTCCTTTAAATAGTAAACACAGCTAAATATTTTGGTTTTGCACAGAGACACATTCCACCTATAGAGAAGTCAAATAAGAACGTGAGGTAAGAGGCAGGTTGAAAGAAGAGGATTGAGAAGGGGCACCACTGATCTACCTCTGAACACCACTGAACACAGCACTGGAAAATATAAGGATGGAATTTTGTAGTAAAAGATTTTGAAAAGTAAGCATACCTCAGTGCATGGTTTCTGCTAAGGCTAGGCTGTCGCTCCTGCAACATGTCAAATATGTTGGGCTGTCGAAGGAATGCCACTATCTTGTCATTGTAAGCTGAGACAGAGTAATCAGACAAAGAGAAAGTTAGGGAGAGATACATAAAAAAAACAGTAAGAGCTCTAATGGTGTATTGGGTTGTTTGGTATGACAGTGCCTACATGGAGTGGTCAGTTGTTGTGAGTCAGCGAGATGCTGATTTCTTATGGCAGCAACCAGGCTGTTTCCAGGCCTGGCCATCAGAGAAGCCCCACGACTCCTGGACACATCAGAGGCCTGAGGACAATCACAGACAGGACAGGTTCCTCACTGTTAGACATCTGTAGAAGCAAGTTTACAGTCTGACACTTTCCCTTCCATCATCTCACCACCACGATGCTAAGAGGGATGGAAGGGAAAGCATAATGTCGCCAAAAATGGAGTAAGTTACAAATTGACCAAATGATGTTTCAGTAAAGGTGTAGCTTCAGTACCTTAACTGCCCTCATGAACTGTGTGTCACAGGCTGCAGCTGCTCCTGATGACTGTTATGATAAACTAGCAAATAGAACTAGCAAGGTTTTGTCATGAATTAACACTTTAATGGCCAAGATATTTTCCTGTTTTTCTTCTGACAGCTGTTTTCTATTGATCATTTTACCTCTGATTAATCAGGTCTACTGTGTTTCTAGATCATGATGGCATATAATCAGGACAGTCACCTATTATCTTTACTTGTTAAAGCATCTCATGTACATTGTTAATATCACTTCACATTAACTGTCAAGCTAAAATCCTTTGAGCTATACAGTTTCTTACATTTTTTTTGCTTTACAGCTGAACAGATGAAAAAACTTTTATTTTTTCATTTTGCCTCAATTCTACATACACAGTCCTGTAGTCAGAGCACCAAATGTAGATTAATTTGCTGCTGCAATTAGTGACAAACAAATTTTCCTGTGTAAGTGACATTTGATAAAAACTAAAGTGAGCAGTTTAAGGAAAGTATGGAAAAAATGTTAAAATAGAATAAAAAATGTGAGAGCCTTTTTTTTTAATATTTATGTCTACAATAGGACCCATGGGCTTTTGGCAGAGTGCCACATCAACAAATGGACAGCATCTCCAACTACATTAACTGTATTGCTGTTTAAATATTTTGATACTGCTATGCTTTAGGACACCGGCAGAAGAGGTGAAAGATAAATCAGAAAGATAGCAGGAAGATAAATCCATGTGGGTTGACCCTTAAATGGAGGTTGACTCTGAACAGACAGCACAGGTGTTTGTGAGTACCTCTCCAGCGCTGTAGCTGCGTAGTCTCTGCAGATGCTGTCTGTGGGCAAGGTGACCGGGCAGACGGCCATTCTGCAGAGGGATGCGAGGGTCAATGAAGGTTGTGGCTCGACTGTTGTGGTCCACAAAGAAAGACTGAAAGACAGAACAAATGATATGAAACGATGTAGGATATATTATGATATGTAATGGTTGGTTTGAATAGAATTTTTACCCATTTTATTTTTTTCATAATCTCCTTATTATGCTTTCTTTTCTCTTTACTCTCCATAGATTCATTAGCAAATCAATAAATTCATGCAAACACATTAAAATGCCCTCAAAACATCTACGACCTGTCATGAGACAACATGTCAGTCACATTCTTCACAGTCACATGAACTGTTGATCCTCCTTTATTCTGTAACAGCTCTGTTTTCTATATGCCCAAATGAGCTCTTCTTAAAATCAATGTGTGAAGACAACAGGTCTCATGCAACTGTACCAACTGTACCATCAACTTCACTACTTCTTTAATCTAATCTAAAAATTTGTAATATAAGTCAGTTTCCTCACTGTTAGAATTGTTTAAGGTGCAAAGAAATCTGGCAATCACAGCCATATAATCATTTTACCTCTTCGAAAAGGGAAAAACATTTTTTTTCACTTATAAAGCCCTAACCTGAATAGATTTGGAACCTGAAAATGCATAAATAACTTAATCGAATGAGTAACTAAACTAAATGCAAATTTAAAACTTTTTTCAAGTCATCATTCTCATGTATTGAAAAGGTTTTTCTATTAAATGATTTAATAGTATCATTGGTTTATTTTGGCACAATGACATACACAGGTCAGTTGTAAAAAAATTTTTGGACAGTTCGACAAGTTTGACAACTGGCTCATGTCCTTTATGCTGGGTTCTGTCCAGTTTTTCCTCTGTTGTATCAACAGTGTGATACAATTAATGTAGACTGTAATATTCTTTTTTCATTTGTCTCCAAGCTTGTCATACAACTGTCTCTCATATTATTCTTCCTCCTCATGAACAGGCAACAGGCTTAACAGAAGAGTCTGGTGAATCTGATTTGGAACACTTACACAAGCAAACCGTCCAGAAAGGAGTAAGAGAGTTTTAGGATGAGCATGTCTCAAACATTACAGACCATCTAAACTACATTGTGGTGTAAATGCATTTGCTGGTTTCATATTCTGGTCTCTTCCAAACATACAGTATGTAACTTCAGGTACACATGGTGGATTTCATGAAATTTATAATTAAACAAGTGAAGTGAAGAGTATCAGTCTAGTGTTTACTGTACATTTCGCTTTGGTAGCTTTAGTAAAGTATAATGCTGCCTATATTTATTACCCCAATTGATTCATTAAATAAAGTGTCTGTCTACAAACATCACCTACCTTGCCCTGGGGGTCAGTTTTGATCTCCCAGCCTCTTGGCAGCTCAAGCTGAGTGTCTGCAAACTTGTTTAGGAAAACCACCAGGTCCCGATTATGTTGATAGCGCTCAAAGTTCCTGGCATCGCGACGCACCTTCAGGATCATGTGTTTTACACAACTGCTGCTGGTGAACATCCGGTAGGCTGCCTGAAGAGAATACATTCACAAGTTTACTTTATATACATTATAAAAGTTGATTTTACTTGGTATTAAGGCTTTGCATTAATGGGTATACATTAGTTTACACACAAACACACACACACACACACACACACACACACACACACACAAACACACACACACACACACATATATAGATAGATAGTGCTGTTTTTTTCCGAATCTTTGTGTAGAACAAATCACTAAATGTTTCCTTTGACCCTTACATTCCATCATTTAATTATATTATGAGACACCTCTCTGTTGTTATATTGTATACTTTGTCTATTGTCTTTCTTGTATTTCCTTAAAGCAGGCAAACTATTCTTTAACATTTTGCCCTCTGTAAGTTTTGCCAAAGTTATTACCTTGGTATTGCACTTACAAATAAAAATAAGTCCAATTTCACCAGCATATTAAACAGGTTTCTGTGTGTGGGATTGAATCAAAATAACTACAGTGTGTATGAAAGGACATGTAAACTGATGCAACACTGCAGTTCAATGATGAGTTTTAAGTTTTTTTATACAACAAAGGAGGTCTGTGGTGCAGAGGAAGAAGATGCGCTAAATTCCTCTGTAGTATTAAGTATTTGTAATTTCTAAATAACTAAACATGTAAAAGCAGAAATATTGTTTCTTATCATAAAGGCAAATATGTAAGGTCATTTACCTCCATTATAATGATCGTGATCCAATAATCAATACTATTTGTTTAAGAATTAATCAGCTTTATGCCACTCTTAATAAAAAGCTTTAAACCTAAACTAAGTATAAGCTGTAATGCTCTAACTTAGCACAATAAACTGCATGTCGACAATGTTTTGTGTGTGTGTATGCGTGTGTGTGTGTATGTGAGTGTAGTACTCACATAGTTACTGTGCAACACAGTGAAGAATTCGGGGTGTGTGATGAACTTGACAGCAGGTGACTGGAGGAGATGGCTGATCTTTTGGTGATTCACAGGAGAGCCAGGACCTGCGGTCATAACATGTGAGTTACTTTCACTGCTTTCACTTTAAGTACTATATCATAATGCTTACAAACAGTTTACTGAAGCATGCATCGACTGATTTTTTTAGTAAAATTGACAAATATGAATGTATGTAATATGATGTATTATAGACAATGTTACAGAGAGAAAAAAAAACTGCATCAAAAATGGAAAGTATGCTATACAATACCAAAGGACATTAATCTGATCTTGATTCTGCATGAAAAGCAGATATGATGCTTTTTAAAGTGTAAGGAGACTCAGCACTGCACCTGTTTGAGGGGGATCTGAATCAGTCTCTGTGCTGCTGCTCCTCTCTAACCTCGGATTCCCACCATCCTCCTCTGTGGCCATGGTCCTCTCGATGTTCTGATACCTGCAGAAACCACAAGTCTTTCTTTTACAGGAGAGTGCATTAGGGACATTTAATTTCTTTGACTGGCGAAGTGTTACTGGCTTCCTAAAGGTCATCTGCACAAAAACAGTGAAATGCATCTATATAAGTGCTGTCTGTACACTAGACTAAGTTATTTTTTTTTTTATGATAAGTATGCAACTACATACTTATCATAAGTTTATGTTTTACTTCTTTGACAAAATATGTGATATACAAAGGTTGAGTTTTTGTTTTCTTTCCAGTCACCAGATGTCAGTCTAACTCCACTCCAGTTTACAGCTTGCAATACTCTACTATGGACTTATAGCACCATATTTGTCCTTCATTGCCTTATTGCAGCACTCTGCAGCTCAAATGATTGTCTGGTTGAAAAAAATACAACTAAGCCAAAATATTCAGATGTGCAATAAATGATACATTGTAGACATTTTGGTATTTGGTTCTGAGGTGTTATTTTTAGTAAATTGCAATTCATTTAAACCTTTAATTCAGCTGTGAAAACACTTAAATCCAGCATGTGATGTAAAAAAATTCCTGTGCAATAATGATGTAACATTAAAATGTACTCTGTACCTACACATTAATTATTTATGTAACAGTGTAGATTAATCACTGTGACATAACATAGATTTTGTTACTGAAGTCAACTGGAAATCTAAGCAGGCTGTTTCTATTCTACTAAACTGTACATGTTTGCATAGTCCTGGTTATAAACCAACCACGGAAAGCAACTCATGATTTAGCCATTTCATTTATATTTAAGCACTCTCTGTGCTTACATAACCTTTCCTTGAATATATGTCTGTATATCCCTGCTCAAGATTTATAGAAACAGCAACTATATAGACAGCATATGTTTTTCATTATTGTTATACAATTAAATATTCAATACATGGACATGTTTGTGGTTGCATATCTCTTTTTAGATTTGTCTTTGCCTATGAGAGTCTCATTTCAACACTGACTGAGAGCAACAATCCAGTCTTTTTATTGCATGTATACACACCTTTTTTTTGTTAATGTATACAAATAAAAAATTCTAATCTATTTAATATTCTTCACCCTGGCACTCAACATTTTTTTTAAATTATTGTATTCACTGACTGCATTCATTTTTTGTTTCCTTTTATGATACAGTGAAAAAAATGCTCAGTTTTTCCTCATTAGAGAGTAGAAGGTCCTTTTCACTGTAACAAAAAAATATTTAATTATACTCACATGTCTTCTTTTAGTTCTCTTCTTGTACAAGACACTACATGTGTTAGAACAAGTCATTTTAGCTTGTTTCATATTATGAACTTTCTTAACATACCATGCTTATCATCTCTTTAAAACAAGAACACTACTCATCATGCCATGATAAACAGATATGTTGTCAGACAAGAAACTTCCATTTGTTTTTAGAAAAATACATATTAATGTGTTTAAAACAAAGCAAATAATTTAGTTTGAAATACTGACTGTTTTCATCAGATAACACTGGCAATCCAGTATGTCAACAGATGACACATGACTGATGCAAACTCCAGTTTTGGAATAAATCCAACAAGTGCCAGAGACAGGCCGTGTAGAAGGAGATATAATATAATAATCACGACATGATAGCTGTAATAGTTGGAGCTCTCACTCTTTACTCTTAGTCTGACCTCCTGTTGAGTTGCTCCATCTGCTGGGTGGATCCTGAGCGGGGGATGCTGTGATTACATTTGCTGCTGTGGTTTGGTCTCTGCCATGTTGTGGTCCGGTTGATGTGGTCCACATAAAAAACTCTGCCATGGCTGTCAATACGAGCTTCCCAGTCTGTGGTAAGGCAGAGGTGAGGAAGAATTACACATAGTTATAATTAGCTCTGTTATTTAGCCCACTGTGAGGAAGATGCCAGTCACATAGTCAGTTGAATGAAGGAAATGTATTACATTTTTAATGTACTTTTCTGATCTGTTGATCACTGAAAGCGCTTTACGCTGCATGGCAGGATCCCCTTATATATTCAGTCACTAATGGCTGGGGCTATAACACAATATGCCAACCTGCTTATTGAAAATAGAAACAGTCATACATCAAAGAAAGAGCCACTGGAAACAACTGGGTTCAGAATCTCACCCAAGAACACTTCGACATACAGAATGGAAGAGTGGACTCCTATCTGACCCTAACCCTAACCATTCTAGTCAGGGGTCAGCAACAGCTGCTCAACCATTCTTTGGATAAACTTTGAAATCCTATTTAACTGGTTTGTGCACTAGCCAAGGTGTTGTTATTGTGGTTGTGAACCAATCTATATTGCCTTCTATTTTTTAAGGCATTGGTTTTTTTTTGATCAGTTTCAAAGAATTCTAGTAAATGCATAATAATTGCTTTGAGGTACCATTTTGTTTTTGATAAATCACAAAACACATGCTCATTTAGCTGGAAACACAGGCAATATTTTGTGATTTGGTATCAGTATCATTCAAACTCAGCAGGTTATTAAATTACACATGTTACTAAAATAATATAAAAAAAATTAAACTTCCATAATCACTTGCTCCACATACATGCAGATTTTTTTGGCTTTCACTATTGCAAGGAATTAATTTATATTTTTAAGAAAAATAGGGAGGCAGGGCAATTTCCCACTACTTTGATGTTGACGTCATAAAACCTAAACTGAGTGGATAACTAACTAATCCCTTCATGCATGCACTGATGCCTGCCTTGAAGATCACCAGGGCTTTCAGGTTTTTCTAACATGCTGCTTGGTGGTACGATCTAAGCTTTGCGATCAAATGGCTGGAGAAGCTAAGCTTATCAGCTACAGTAAGCCCTTAAAAGTTTCATCACTGGTAAAAACTGCAAGCTGAAAGACAAGATCAATTTGGGATCAATTCTACCGTCAAGCAATATCCTCTTAAAAAGTAAATAAAAAGTAAGTGTCAAAAACAAGTACTCTTGTTTCTGTTTTTTCTGATACATTGTTTGATCTTTGATCAAATATGAAATTCAGTGTGCTACGTTAGGCTGTCTTAATGACTTATTGAGCCATTCTGAAACAAAGCTGCAAACGCAGCGCTGCCTTGTCATCACCTTATTAAGTTGTGGCAGATGTGTTAGCACGAGTTGCATATTCACATATCCAGCAGACAAAGGGCAACATTTGCAGCAGTTTTCAGCTGTACTTTTATTTGTGTACATCTGCCTCTTTAGCTGCTGTGTCTGTCTGCTCTTCAATGTTGAGCAGGGAGTGCACAGTGGATTAATTTTTCTCTACAACTTTAAAGTAAGAAAGGGAAGGGGGGAGGGGAAAAGGGAAGACATGCATCACTGAAGAGATGAGGACAAATGTGTAGTTTTTCTGGGTCTCTGTGGGTTCACAGCCACAAGCAGCTGCATACACATTAAACCCATTGTTTGTAAAAAATAAAACAAGTCAATTGTGTAATTTTGCTTTTAATTTCTTGATTGTCGTCTAATGATTTGCCTTATTCTATCTAGTACCAAGACACTAATTATTTAAACATTTTTAGAGACTGTGTGAACATTGTTTCAACACCTCCACTCTGTTTTAATGTTTTCTTTGAACCCTCTTACCAGGCCTGTTTCTAATATCGCCACAACTAATTGCAGTAAGTACAAATGCTAATGCTGTTGTTTTTTTATTATGATACGATCAACTTGTCTGTACCTCTCAGATTCTGGTTAATTATTTCTTGAGTCAAAGTTGACAACAGTTTTCGCTCAATACTGCATGTTATTTCTGTGGTTTGGAGTGATTTGAATTCTTGTCTTGTGTTTACTGTATCTGTCAGAGGGCAGAAACAGAGGCCTGCTGGCACCGAAATTAAAGAGCTAAGCTGTTAATGTTGTTGCTTCCTCATATGCCACAATTAGGATTTCATTTGGCTCACAAAGGGCCACAGTGTGCATGTGTGAAACAAGGACAAGCTTTTCCAAGCCCTGACTAACAGCTGAGGGAGGAGAGAAAAGATGAAGACTGCCCCTACAGGACAGAAAAACCCTCTGTTGGTTGTCACGACTCCTCTGCCCACACACACACACATGCAAGCACACACACAAGGGAAAAGAATGGCCTCTATTGCCAGTCCCGCTACATCCCATCAGGCTAAAGGTGGTTGGGGTCACTTTTTATATGATCTAATAATGGCACTCACTGCTTCCTATTTCTAAAAAAATTAGGTGGTGATTGTAACCATGGTTTGTTCTCCTGCTCAAGCACAAAGTGTAACTTGATGTGAAAGCAGTCCTGTGTTTGTGCCTGTATGTGATGCAAGTTGATCCAATCAATGAACACTGCATATCTGCAGGAAAGTGCTTGACTAACTTGTGCTGTGATTCACCCACACAAACGTGATTAAAGCCAAGGAGGAAAAAACTTCAGTGAACAATATGCCTGCCTCTATTAAGCATTTCTGAACTGTGCAATTTAAAAATATGTTGTTTTGGCAATTTCTATGGTAAACATTTTTTGGCCGTCCAGTTTTGTTACTGCAGCTACTACTGTGTACACCTACAGTTCCCCCTTTGACAAAATCAAGACAACTTTACCCCCTCAGAATCATTAGTAATGTGAAAAAAGACGCTGGTGCAACAGGAAAAAATTACATATAAATACATTTTTTTCACTCAAATTATTAGTCTTTGTCAAACTTATATTTCTGTAACATTCTGGATTTCCGTCATGTTGTTTCCTGTTTTATTTTGTAATGTTAACCTCTTGTGTCATTTCAGTTTCCTGTGTTTTCCCGCCTTCCATCAACCACACCTGCGGCCACTCACTCACC
>JAQMCX010000032.1:16022864-16036484 GCA_029814765.1 Acanthurus leucopareius
TTGCAGAAAAAAATATCGGGATATATATCGTATATCGATATTAAGCCTAAATATATCGAGATATGACTTTTGGCCCATATCGCCCAGCCCTACCATATTTCCCCTTATCTCTGTCCCCTTGAATCTAACATTACTAATTCTTGAATAAACTCACTTATCACCTTTAATAGTCACCTCAACTTTAATCAACTTTAATCAGCATGTTACAAAATGGATTTAATCAAAGCTCTGTGCGATATAGGTTTTACAGGATTGCTCCATACTGTGTTTATGGTTTAATCCTATTTGACTCATCCTGTATTTATGGTTTTCTTTTATACTGTCTTATATTCCCATCTTATTACCATCTTTAACTTGTGCATATGAGTGATTGCAACATTGCAATTTCCCTGTGGGGATTAATTAAGTATTTTTGAATTGATTGATTTTGATTGACTGGTATCAATTTTGTTGTCTAATCATGTTTCTTTCGACTGCAAAATTTAAAAAATCAGCTCATTTCTGTCTGCCAAAAACTTGAAAACATATTACATACAGTACATTCATTTCATCCTGGTTAGATTATTGCTACACATTTTTTTCATGTCTCACACAAAGAAATCTCAACAGACTTCATCTTCTTCAAAATGCTGGAGCCAGACTCATGACCAGATCTAACAGGAGAGAACATGTCACACTGATTTTAAAATCACTTTGTTGGCTGCAAGTTCATTTAAGAGTGGTCTTTTACAATTTAAATGATCATTTTTTAAGCTTTTAGGGGGTTAGATCCAGAATATATAGCTAACCTTCTGATGCCCTATGAACGCTGATTCAACCTGAGATCCTCTTGTGGGACATTCCTGTCCATTCCTAAATTAAACCTCTAAACTTAGGGTTACTGTGCCTTTACTGTGCGGGTCCCTCAGTCATGGTATGACTTTCTAGTGGAGATCAGGGAAGCTAACTCACTGTCTCCTTTTAAGTCACTATTTTAGACAGGCTTTCTATTTATTGTGCTGTATGTGTTTTATGGTGTTGTCTAATTTTTTGTGTTATACATCTTTTTGACTGTTTGGTTATTGTTTTAATTTTATGTAAAGCATTTTTTAATTTGTGTCTGAAAAGTGCTTTATAAATAAAGGTAATTAATGTCAAATGTGTAAAGAACTACAACTCTTATTGTCTCACGTTTAATACTGTGTTGCCTTGTGCGACCTGTGGCCCTATGCCTAAAGCTAGACTTAGATCTTTTGACTCATCCTGCCAAAGTCAATACTGCCTTCAACATCCACACTAGTTTCTCTGGCTTATTTCCAAGGCCATATTTTAAATGCTAAACCTCAGAACTGGAAGAATTTTTCCATTCTTCACTCAAAAGATCACTAATATTAGGGGTTACATTTTTCTCTGATTCTTGAGTCATTGTTTTAAATTCATGGATGGTTTCGATCTGTTAATTTTAATCCAATTTCACCACACTGTCTGATATGGTTAAGACAATAAACCCTCAAACTAACCTTTGGATATTCTCCCTGTAAAAAAATCTAAATGAAACAATTATTAGATCACTGTCAACCTGTTAAAATGCCTACATCTGCATGTAATGTCACAAAATTTCCTGCTGCTAAATTATCATAGGTGGGGCAAGGCAAACAGCCTTAGTTCTTTGCCCATTCTGGTACTTGCTAGTCACTGATACAAACATTTCTTTCAACAAAAAATCTGAAAACTGTTTTACGTGCCCTAGCCTGACTATCTGTGTTCAGGCATTAGAAGAAAAAAACCCTCCAAAACATTCCTACCTTCAGCGCATCGACAACTCTGCTGCCAGGATTTTGACTTTTGCTAGGAAACATGCCCACATCACTCAGACCCTGGTTTGCTTTCAGTTGCTTAATGTCTGTGTTTTTTAACATTACTACCTATTTTGCCTTCTTTGTATTGTAGGTGTTTAGATTTTTGGCCGTAAGTTTGTGAATGTTAAGTTCAACTGACTGTGTTTTGGGGTGTATGTGGCCCAAGGGGGTAGAGCAGGTTTTCCTTTTGTCAAGAGGTCAGTGGTGAAGCTGCTGCCTCTCCATTACGCATGTCCAAGTGTCTGTCAGCAAGATACTTGTGAATACTCCAAATTGCTGCCAATGGCTCTACCATTAGTGTGTAAATGAATTCTTTTGTGGTCATTATGGTTGGCACTTTGTAGAGAGTGTTTGACTGTGTGTGAACATGTGAATGTTAACTTGAAGTGTTGATATTTAAATGGTCAAAAGACAATTAAATGGCTATATAATGCTGTCCATTTAAATTTTAAAAAGTGCAATATAAATAAAGCTGTTTGGTTATGGAGCTTGTGGAGTTCCATTGTATTGTTCATTGTATGACTACATATTAAACTCCATTCCATTATCTAGGAAGATCATGTTTTATCTCACCGAAGCTGTTCCTGTCGCTGGGCCCCGCCACAGCCTGCTCCCCCTGCTCACCACTCCTGACCTCCTTCCACCTTCCCGTCCTTCTCTCTCCTCCTGACCCACCCACCTCCTGGCCCTCTGGTGCGTGGCCAATGTCAGGTACTGATTCGAAGGCACTCTCCTCATCTTCATCTTCTTCCTGAGAGGAGAACACAGTGCTACCAGAAAGTCTGTTGCTGTCCACTGAGGAGAGGCGGGTGTGGCTACAGAAGCGGTTTCTTCCCTCGTAGCCTGAGTTGCTGTAGCAAGACGTGCTGTAACAGGAAGTACTGTAGCAGGAGGTGCTGTAGCAGGAGGTGTCGCAAAACTCACACTCGTTTTCACCTGGAGGTCTGTGGGCCCCCCCACCAACTCCTCTTCCTCCTCCATTACTGGAATCCCCCTCCTCGCTCTCCAGGCAGGAGATCCTTCTGACCGCTGCATGTGATACTCCTTCACCTTCTAGGAGCTGGTTAAGCTCAGACAGACGTTCAATGGAGAGGCTGCGAGGTAGGGAGCGACGGCAGCAGGGGCCTGGACACTCTGGAACCTGAGGGAATACACAGTCAAATAGGTTTAAAGAATCAGTGAATGCTTTTATTGCCTAGCAAGGTAAGCATTAGTTTGTTACACATCACTGACTTCAATGAAGGCAAAACGCAAACATAGTTATTACTGTTTCCCATTTTCTACATTTTTAAGTGTAAATTCACATTGGTTTATTGGTATCTTTGTTGAGAGATGGACATTGAGATGAACAGTCTAAATATGGGTAAAGGGAATACTTTTCAAACTCAATGAAGTAAGTTTTTAAAGAAAAATTGTTTTTTTTTTACTGTATTACAAGTCGATATTGCCATTGGGCTACCGCTTATTACTTATTCTTTTATGCATTTATTCGTTTTCTATGAAAGAACCAGCTCATGGCTGATGCTTCAGTCTGTGGCAAAACATTCCTAGGCATACATAAAATCCTTTCTGCCACTTTTGATGGAGTAAGAAAATTTTCATTACACTTAGGAGAACTTGAATAAGGTGAGCTTACATCCCTGCATGGCAGTCTGTGATACGAGCTGGCATCAGTACATCTGAACTAATATTATATCAGTAAATAAGAAAACTTTGTAGGTTAAAAATGCTTACTCATACTTTTCTGACATAATGCACACTGTGTACAAAGTTTTCTGATTCATTTGCAAGATCAGTTGGACTAGGAAAACAAGCTTAATGACATTTTGGCACATAATACTTGAACTTATATAAATTTGCCTCCATGTTCTTGTGTTCACAATGCGAACATTCTGCTGCAGATGCTTACATTGTTTACTATGTTCATTATCTTTGCCTTGTGAGCATGATAACACACCAAATAAAACTGATGTATAGCTTCAGCTAATGGGAATATAATGTAGTGTTGACGGTATTTGATCATAACCAAAGTGAAACTAAGTTTGACACTAAAGTCAGGGGACCACCATTTTCATCCCGAGGAGAGAATAAATGTGAGTACCATTTTAATACATCATAACTTGTGTTCAGTTTTGGGCATCTTGACTACTTGATCCATCTTTGCAATTCCATAACTGTCAGTACCTGAGAGGGAGAGTGGGTTGTATCCTCCTCATCATCATCTTGCCCTTCTTCCTCTTTGGAGGTTTTAAGTGTTGGTGATGTGGAGTCAGTATCTTGAGTAACAACTGTATTCTCTCCCTCCCTGGTTTCTTCCTCCTCCTCCTGGCTGGGAGCTCTGTGTTGGGCTGACGGAAGACTATGGAGCAGGTGGTGAATCCGGATGTAGTGTGATCTGGGTGTTTCTGGCTCACCGCAAGCTGAAGCGATCACTGTCTCCAGCTCTGAAACTGGAAGGGAACAGGGGCGATTTTTGCGACGTGAGGGAGCATGGGAGTTGTGGGAGTTGTAGTTCAAGAACAGGGATTGGCAGGTACAGGGGGAACAGTTTCTTTCTCCTCTGTCTGTCACCTCCTCCTCAGCTGGTTCTACAGAGGCCTCCTGAGATGTGGTGTTTACTTCTGCTGGGGCCTCTACAATAGCATCTGCATTGCTTGTTGTTGTAGCTAAAGCATTGTCAGAGTCTGGCTTTGGCTGTGTTTCCTCCACACAAGTGTTTCCTTCCTCTACTGTCACCTCTTCTGCTTGGGCAGCAGACTCTGTCCTCTGCTCCCTCTCGTCTTCTACCTGCTGCCTCTCCTCCCTTTCTCCCTCCTCTCCTCCTGCTCCCCTGTTTTCATCCAACTGTTCTGCCAAAGCCCCCTCCTCCTGCTCCACCTGCGGCTCTGTAGACAGGGGTTCTTCCCTCACTGTGTTCTCCTCCTCCAAAGTTCCTCCATCAACCTCTGGTGTCAACTCAGGCTCTTTCTCAGCAGCTTGGAGCACCTCAGGTGTGGAGGCATGCACTGTGAAGGCTGGAGGCATGAAGGCCTCAGAATAAGGAGGGGCATCCAGGGGGAGGTCAGGCATTTCGGGTCCCACACTTAGAGTGTCATCATCAGGTGCATCAGCAGCATTGTTGTCATTTACTGCATTTCCCCCCTCAGGAATGGCTGCCTCTATGACCAGAGAGACCTCCTCATCATCTAAGGAAAGAACACACTCAGATGGTAGATATTCACCAAATTCCATCATGATAGTTAGTTCCCTCAAACTGAGTTGTGTTAATAATACTCTTGACACTGACACTGACACAGCTTGAGTTTTGTACAATATGATTTTTTTTGTTTTGTTTATGGAAGTAAAAATTTAGCAATGCACTCTTTTGGACTCATGATATTCACATACCAAAGATATCAAAAATTATGCAGAAGAACTACAAATAATTTTAGTCCACATAATCTTCTTCCTTGTCAAACCCTGGTGCTTGTATAACCTACAATGGAACTTGATGCCAACAGTTAATAATAAACATAAATTTAAAGTTGATGCAATTGTCCTGCAGAAAGACGGATAACTTGATGCGAGACAAGAAGTATAAATTTCAATATATTTTTAAGGCCAAAAGAGAAGGCGGATAATATCTTTCATATATATCAGTCTGTCCATGCTGCTAAATGGCATGATGCCTTATGTACCTGGGTGAATGGAGGAGGTCAGCTCAAAGCGGAACTGCAGCTGGCCGCAGACATGATCTGTTGGCATCCTGCGACCCAGTGAGTAACTTACTACCCGATCCCTGTGGATAAAACACAGAGACAGACAGAGAAAAAGAGAACAGCGTTTGTGAAGTGAACGAGCAGGGACATACAGGAAAATGAACAGAAGACATAAAAATTCAGAAATCAGAAGTTAAGTTAGATAATAAAATAGGATTTAAACTGGATACAACCATACACATTCGTTATCTCATGTATTGATCTTGTGGACTTGTGTATGAACCTCATCAGGAATTTAAGTTGTGTTTGGACTAATGGAAGACACAGTCCTACTAAATTTGACTTCAGTTGACTAAAAAATTGCCACAAATGAGTCTGGTGTAGTTTACCCAATTGCATGTTTTTCAAGCAGCCTCTGGACTGGGACAGACAATTTCCCAAGAAATCGCTTGATGATTGGCCGACTCTTTGCAAACTTATCCTTCACCTCAATCTCCAGGACATCAGTGGGCAAAGACACAAAGTTAAACCTCTGGAGAAACAGACAGACACAGAGGAAAAAGGAAAGGAAAAGAAAATTATCCACTCTGTGTCATTGAATTAGGATGATAATTGATTATATTTGTCTGTGTAAACCAAGGCAGACCAGAAACTCTGTTTGCAGTACACAGGGCTCATATAAGCCTTTAACAGAGGAAGGGCAATGGGGTCAATTAGATCAAATTACAACCAAACAAATAACAATGCAAATGACACTAAGAGAGCAGAGAGGTACAGCTTCAATAGGTTGGTAGTTCATCACAGGGCTAACACAGAGACAAACAACCATTCACGCTGACATGGACAGTGCTAATTAGCTCTGCAGTGAGGTACAGTGTCCTACTAATAATCCTATGTAGTTGATACGTAGTCCATTGAGAGACCAATACATTTAACAACAAACTTAATGTTCGCACTGAATGAAAAGTCAGGCAACACAAAATGTTTTGAATTCATGTTATGGAAAAAGATAATATCAGTCTCAAAATCCATTGTAATTCATCCAAAACACCCTTAAATATTTCAAACATGACCAAAAAATACCTAGAAATAGAAACATTTAAAGAACATTAAATTATTCTTTATTAAATAGAAACTTGTACCTCTTATGTTTTATATAGCAGTTTAATCCTTTCAATGTTTTTTTTTTTTTACATTACCTCCCTTTTCCATTTTAAAATTCCAGGAGCTATTGGCAACATGAGTGAACATGAGTAGATACTGTTCATTTCAAAGGGGCATATGTGCTGAAGGTTTTAAGTTTCCACATAACACTTGGGTTAAACTGCATGCTGGACTATGATTGGCTCCATTCTAGTTATAATTTTTAAACAGTGCTGATACATTCATGTGTACAACTGAGATTCAAGGTGAATGCAGAAAAACTTTCCATCTCCTGCAGATGACTTTGAAAACAAAGCCTGCTCAGACATCATTCTGCACAGTGACACTCAAACATCACAGTGAAGGTTCAAAAAGAAAAAAGAGAATTAGCTTGGAGGGGAATTAAGCAGGAACACATTTCTCTAACCTTAACCAAGATTATAAATTGACCTTAGACTAAACCCAACAAATGCATACCAATTTATACTAAAATGCAACCAAATGTTGGCTCTCTGGTCAATCATGTCTTTACGCAACAAATAATTATTAGACTCTGTTTATGCACTGTGATGAAAAACTGAAAGGGCCATTATAAATCTGTTTGGGTTTGGGAGCCTATAAAAAAATTCATAGAATTGAAGTTTCTCTTTATTACCGTCACTTTAAAACTTGACCTTCAAATCTCTTCTTTCACGGTCAACTGATGGTCTTTTTTATTGAAGCTACAGTTTCAATGAAGGATTACAATTTCTTCGCAGCTTTGTCACAGCTTAATTTAGGGTAAGAATCAGAGTCATGTATGGTTTATTATGGGTGTGAAGTGATTTATTTCCCTATTCCTGTCCCCATCTATCTCACTCTCTCGCTCAGTGGGGTTCTGATCGCTGTCCAAGCTTCTTAAACTTTGCGTCAGAGTTTAGAGCTTTAACTGTCCAAATCCTCTTGAGTATTTCCCACTCCTGCTAAAAAAAATGCAGACAGAAACACTGAGTGTAGCTAAAGCTATTGGAGACATGCTGCTAAATATCTGGCATTCATGATCTTAAAGCTTCAATGAATATTGTGCTAATTATATGCTATCAGCAACCTTGTCCAAAAAATGTTAATCTTTGCACAGCCCTTCACAAATAAACGCTAAATCCGTGATTATATTTTAACATAAAGATCCCTCTCTTCCTATTTTTTTATTTTTTATATCCACTCCTTCATGACTGCAAATGTTGTCCTTTCTACCAAAGTAGAAAGCTTATCACTGCGGAGTTTGAAAGCCACTGGCTTTGCTAATTGATTGCTGGGTGCATAAGCTGGGTTATCCCAACCTCTATGCCTTCTGCTAGAAGTGTATCCTCTGCTAACCTTAAAACTGAGTTGTTCAGCAAGCATTATAGTAAGTGACACACCGGCTGTGTTTCGTTTACTAATGTGTTTTTTCTTGTATATCCTGTGATATTAAGTTTCAGATCTGCAGCTCGTGAACTAATGAAAAATGATACAAAGAAACCTATATAGGAGAAAAACTGGTCAAGAAATGGAAATATAATGAGCAACGTGAAGCACTGAAATATAAAAAGTGCACCTGATTGCATTTGACAAAATGAAATGACATTGTGGTGCAAAGAAGAAAGATGAGTTGGTGGAGGAGAAGATGAAAGATTGAGCTGTGGAAATCAGTGTGCACGGTGATAAATGAGAAGGATGAAAAGAAATCGGAGTGAACAGTTTAGAAAGATAGAGAGAGCCAGAATGGAATAGACAGCAAAATGTCTGTTTGCAACTGAAGAATGACAAACTTAATAAAGAGGTGAGATTGTACAGGACAGGGGGTGGGGGGACTGTTGTTTCTGGGAGGACGAGGGAATTTGATTTGTGCAGCAGCTGAATACAGTGTTAATTTGTAAAAGGAGGATGAAATGAAGCTATAGAAGAATACAAGAGGACAGAAGAGGGAGATGAAGGGTGTGAGAGGACAAAGGACAATAATAGTGGAAGAATAGAGGCAGGAGTAATAGTTAGCTGTGTATAAATAATAAAGCTGTGAGATTTACTGTTAGAGCTAAAATTGTTCAAAGTATTTTTTTTATTCCTTAGTCAAATGGTTACAATAAAACAACTACAAATGTCATTCCTAAGTTACTCATCATATCAGAATCAGACCAAGACTGCATAGGGCACTGAATTAAACAAGGACGTGTAATAAAACACTTATGATTAGAAAAAAAGAATCATTCAAATTAAATTTGTGTTCCTTTAAAAGTTGTGTTACACAACAAAGTGAATAAATTGCCTTGTATCTTGAACCTTTAAGTTTCGGATTAATATCAGCAAATGCCATTAAAAGACCGAAACCAACATTTGTCCATCTGAATTTCTATACCAAGTCAGAAAAATTAAAAGAACTTAATGATGGGAAAAAACTTACAAAATCCTAGAATTTGTCAATTAACAGCAGAATAAGTTAATAAGTAAATAAGTAAACAAATGTATTAATGTAAATATAATAGGATATCCATCACTGCTGTCTTAAACCATTTTATATGCTTTCAGAAGGGTTTCTCGATAGTGTTTCTGGAGAACATCTAAGTGTAGTTCATATTTCCAACACATAGGGTAGCGAGGAAAAACATGACCTGAATAACACCACAAATGTGTGAACATCTTAGTGTAGTGCTTTCAGTAAACTTTCTGAAACAATTAGTGGCAGCAGATGGACTCCGATGCGGTACAGAAACAAGCCTGAAGCATAACAAGCATTCCAGTATGGCCCAGATTTTGTAAAATTACATGGCTTTAACTGTTGTTTCAATAAACTAAATACATTCCTCCTTTTTCTGACTTATCATTGTGATTTGGTTACTCTTTCTTAAAGAGTATATGAGCTAGTATTTATTGTGCCAAGCCAAAGAGGTATACTCTTAAAAGACAAAAAAAAAATAAAAAGCAAAAACAAAGTTATGCATTAATTCTAATTTAATAGTATGCACATATGATTGTAGAGATTGTGTGTTGTGTGTTTGAGCCTTAGGTGTGTTCTCTGTCAAACTTAAAACTGAGTTATACAGCTAGCATTACAGTCAGTGACTGTATGAATCAAATGGGCTGCTTGGTTTTCTCATTTTTTTTTTTTTTTTTGTATATCCTGTTATTTCCATATTCAATTCTGCAATTTTAAGAGAGAAAATAAAAGATGAAAGGAAACATAAATGGAATTAAAACAGGGCAGAAACAGAAGTGAAATTAGGAAAAAGGCAACTTAAAAAGTGCATCTGATGCATTGAATGAAATGAAATGAAGTTGCGGTGCCAAGAAAGAGACAAATTAGAGGAGGAGGGGAAGAAAGGCTGGGCTGTGGAAAACAGTGCGTGAGGTGATAAAGGAGGAGGATGAAAAGGAGTTACAGTGAATAGTTGACAAGACGAGCCAGAAGAGAGCACACAGCTAAAATGTCTGTTTGTGACTGAAGGATGTGGTACAAACTCAATAAAGAGATGAAACTACACAGGAATGAGAGAAAGAGAGAGATAAAGAGAAAGAGCACATACAATGCAGAAAGGAGGCGAGAATGTGTTTTGCAGTGGCAGCTGAATACAACAGTAATTTGTGGAAAGAGGATGAAATGAAGCTGGAGAAGAGGACTGGAGGACAGGAGGAGCAGTGTGAAGAGACAAAGGGACAGGATGGGTACAAACGAACATGTTGAAAAGGGGAAGTTGAGCCTGTATTTATAACATTAAACCTGTGAAATTTACTCTTAAAAGTACTGTAAAGAGCCAATTTAGAACTAAAACTGTTCCTTGCTAATATAGTATGAGACAAATTTGTAATCAGAGAAAAGGTCAAAAGAAATCTCCTTAATATGGCACTACGATAAAGTTGGAAAACTTGTGAAGGCTTAAGTCCAACCCTGAGACAACCCTGATGTCATCATTACAATATCAGCAAGTTGTGATGTGACCAATTTACATAAAACACACATTTTGACTTACAATTTTGAACAAAATACTTTTCCTGTCCTTTTTCCTTTCCCTTGTGTCTAGTTAGCTTTACAGAGTCAAAGTCAAAGCTTAGTTCTTGCTAGGAAAAACTTTCTAGAAAGTGTTCACGTTAAATCATAGTTTGGGTGTGGGTTTGGGTGTGTTTTGCTAGCTTGCTAGATGCAGCAGTTTGTCTACTTATTAGTAGGTCAGTGGTTTGATCCTTGGCTCTTGCAGTTTTTATGTTGTGGTAAGATACTGATTGCTCTGTAGAGAAATCACATGCTGTGAGTGTGTGAACGTCTGTAAATGGTGACATGAGTTGTAAGCTGCTTTGAGTAGAACTAACTAAATAAATGCAGTCAATTTTCACAATCTCTCTTTCACATCTTTCTTGGTTAGAGCCTTTTCTTTTTCAATAATTTTTGACTATTCTGACACTTGCATCAAAACAGTGCCTTAAGCACATGAAAAAAGAGGAATGAGCAAGAAAAATCTCTGCAGGTGATCGGAAAATACTAAATACTAACAAAATATGTCTTTAGAGCTGTATTTACTGATCTTGGGGAACTAGCTAGATTGAGCTAAATCTGATGAATTTACTGTTTGTCACATTACAAAATGACACAAAAAGTGACAATGGAGACCACAGCCATTACTGCAAAAATTATATCAATTTTGTTTGGTAAATTTGGTAATCATCTTTTATGTAGAAAATATTTTCTTGTTTTCCATTTTCATCTCTCATGTTAGTTTGACATGCAGCTAGCAGAGCACTGGGGGAATGTTGATGTTGCTTTTATCATTAGCACAGTAGGATGTATGGATGGATGGATGGATGGATGGATGGATTATTTCCATATTTATAATTCATAAATCTACTGCATTCTCATGAATATACACATGGTCAATATGCAAAGAAAAACAAGATATTACTGGTTATGTCACATGATTCCCAGTCAAATGCATCTTAAAAAAAGGATCTTACAGCAAATCACTTCTGTCTGCGTCTAGGTTACCCAGATTCTGATTTGGTTAATCTAAATTTAATGATCATTTTTCTGAAGAGAATAACATGCTTTTTTGTCACATATAATCACTGTCAGTACGATGCTATGAAATTGGTTCTCTGCATTTAAGCCATTCATGAGAAGAAGTTAGCAGCTACCCAGAGGGAATCAAATCTTCAAGGTGTGAGATGACAGCTCTGATCACTAAGCCTGTGCTGTATATTTTTTGACCTGTGTGAGGGGCAGCTGCTCCTACTGTCAACACCCTAGTGCTTGTCACACAGTGGAGGTTCTTCTTGCCTTACCAATTTCTCAAACTGTCCACATTCACAGGAAAGTCTAATTGCAAATATGCCCATTAGGGAGGTATATTTTACCCCAAGGCGGGTAGGACACTGAATAAATCTCACGCTCAAAAGTTATATGATTTTCTGACTCAAAATTCAAGTCAAACCTCACTGTCATCAGGACAGGGCCAACCAGCCAGCATAGCTTCTACTACTGAACAAATGTAAGTGATGAAATTGACTTCTGTGAAATCTATAAAAGTGAAACTGATAAATCTAACCTCATTAGGTCTTTAAATATACATTTTATTGTCCACAACTCCTAGACTTCATCAGCATTGCAGTAGGTAAATTTAGTATAATAGAAAATTACCCATAGCCACTGACAGTACTCTGAAGTATTACACCAACCTGCAGGGATTCATTTTTTGCTTATTCTTATAGCACTAAAAACAACGGTATTTTATCATTTCATTTCATTATATACTGATGCAGAATCATATCCTAAATGTACACAGTACTGGACTGCAGTATGAGTTTTACAGAATGTTACTGCAAAGCAAACCAAGCTCCACTCAACATGGTAGCTTTTCGAAAGGAAAGTGGCTTTGAGCTGAGTGGATGCAGCCAAAAGAGACTCTGCATTTAGTCGGTGTATAGAGTCTCCTGAGGGACATAATAAAAGGTTGAGACTGCCCTGTATAGCATTCTGAGAGAGGCACTGCAGTCAGAGAGAAAACAGCTCCTGACTATCTGTTGCACAAATCATTGAGTCATTTCTAGTGCAGTCATGGTCTCATTTTACCATTTCATCAGTCCATTCCATGTCATGCTTTTCTCCAATATCTCCTTAACTACCTTTAATACCATAAAATAAACATTGTAGCAAAAAAGATAACAAAGTAACTTATGATATGTAAGTAGTTTGTTTAAAACAATGGCTATGATGCTTATTTTGTGGAATCCAGAATCCAGGTACCTTAAAATAAAAAGCTGTTTCAGTAGATTCTTAAGCTGACTTAATTTGGGGTTTATAGGCCTATACTTGAATTGATTGTTGAGCTGCTGTTTTAGACACATTGTCAATATTAGTTTAGCGTGAAAGACACAACAGAGAACTACAGACATCCACTTTACCTTGTTTCATTTTCTATAGTGCTTAAATCTGTCATTCACAAGAAAAACCCACTGAGAAACTGATAAAGTGTATAACTATGTAAAAATACATAACTGCTATAATGTATATCAGCACATATTTTTGTAATAACAGTTAGTGAAGCTAGACGTAAAATCTTTTTAGCAACTATTAATCTGTCTAGAGGTTTCTGTTGAATGCGCACTTTTCAGTTTAAGCTAAAAAAAAATATATATATATTAGGGCTGTCGAAGTTAACGCGTTAATAACGCATTAACTCAAACTCCTTTTAACGGCACAATTTTTTTTAACACGTGATTAACGCACGCACGGTCTGTGCCTTGCCAGCTCCCATAGTTTCAGGAAGTGGCGCTAAAATAACATCGCAAGCGGTTGCAAAGCAGAAATGGATACAGAAAAGGGACTTTTAAATGGAAAGGTTAGCTTTAAAGTTTTGCCCAATGGTTCTCTGGTCAAAACAAAAGTAATTTGTATTTATTGTAAATGTGAACTAAGTTACCACCGGAGCACGTCCAGT
>JAQMCX010000032.1:16047600-16070436 GCA_029814765.1 Acanthurus leucopareius
ACCTCCCCAATATCACTGATACTTGGTAGATGGGTACCAATGATGTTTTGGGCAGTTTTAATCACTCGTTGAAGAGATTTCCTGTCCTGGGCTGAGCACATCCAATGCCAGTTTGTGATGTTTCCAGTCAGGATGCTTTCAATCGCTCCTTTGTAAAAGTTAACAAGATCTTGGCATGGGAATTTTGGTTGCTTAAGTTTCCTCAAGAAGTACAGCCGTTTCTGAGCTTTTTTAGCCATGCTAGTAATGCCACCTGGGGTCAAAGGTTTTGGGATTACAAAGGTTTTTGCAATCACCAATTAGGTGCAGGTTTTTTTGGGGGGGTGGATTATCTGAATATTTTGATGAAATAGTGGATTGTAGATGGTGAAGTGACTAAATCCATTAAATAATTAAACATTATTAACAAACTTTCTTAAAATGCTGGACTATTTGCCCACTCAAAGAACCCCACTTCATCCTTTCTCATGAATGACTTAGCCCTACATAGCCTTTAATACCCATTCATGATACTATCACCTGTTGCCAAAGAAAGTTATAGGTGACCGTATGTTTTGTCCTTTGCACTGTATTGAATACTTTACATAAATTAAAGGTCTAAAAGGATTCGCATTGTTTGAATTCAGTTTTTACACAGTATTTAAACATTTTTGAAATTGTTTTTTATTTATAATAATATTTTCTATTTAAGTTCAAATACAAACTGTACAACTATCTAAAATTTACTGTCATTATTATCCCTGAAGCTGACGATACAAACACAGCAATAATCTATCTGCACTATACTGTTACCCCAGCTCTGTACTTAAAACATAAACAGATTGGTAGTAATTTTTACATCTCACTCTCATGGATTAAATGTTGACATCTCAAACAATTGCTTTGATGAATAATCTCGTCATTTTTATCAATTAATTTATATAAGCAAAGAACTAATCAACAAAACAGTTGATTCTCAAGTTACAGGCCACATTAAAGTATCTACTACACAACAAAGTCTGCACACTACCAATACTTCTTAAGTTAAACACTTTTAGAAAAAACCCCCACCATTTTGTTCATGTACCATATAATACTTGAGAAGCTCAACAAAACAGTTGACAGATTCTGAATGTTGTTAGAATTACCCCAATGACCCATGTAATCTGGCCTAAATGTCTCTCAAGATATTGCTAGGAAATAGATAAAACAAGATAACTGCATTAGTTGTCATTATTGTATGTATAGGAAAAGAGAACAGCATTAACAGAGTGAAATTTGATGGTTACCCAGGTTATCCAGCTAAGCCTCATCTTCCTCCAGCTCCTTCTCTCGGGATGACTGGGAGACAGAAGTCCGAGGTGGGGACACATGCCGTCCATCACCCAGATACAAATACAAATGCTGTGTCTGCTCTGTCTGCAGTGTCTGACAGCTCTAACAGACTAGAAAAAACAAAGGCAAAGCAGACTAATCTACCTTCACTGCTTTTCTGTCTGTCCATCTCCCTCAGTCACCTGCTTGATCTCCCTTTGTTGTGTCAGCTTCCTGGTGTTTAACCTGGTCCTCTCCAGTCTGCCTCCACAAAAACCTGAATGACTTACCTGGAGTGGACCTTCTTTCAAACGCTACTCCTCTCTCCCTCACTAACTCTCTTTCTATGGCTGTTATTTTTATTCATTTGTCCTTAGAAGGCAAGTACAGATCAAGTTCTGGGCCCATCAGCATTTTCAGAGGCACACAGCAGCAGAATGGGATGGCAAACATTGAAATCCAATCGCTCAGCTGACTACTCTCTTTATAACATGTTCTGACTGATATAGATCTTAGAAGGGCAGTTACAAAACTGCTTGCTGATCAGTATACAATGTTATTCCTCCAAGAGGCTTCATCTGAAGATTTTTACATTTACACATTTTCCATGTGACCCCTATCCAATTCAAACGTGGAACCCTTCTTACACAGCCCAATGGAACAATAAGGCTTTGGGTTGAAAATCAGAGATAGTAAAAGAGTCAGATGACTCAAGCTGAGACAGGCCTATCTGACCTACAGCCTTAAGGTCAGGCACAAATCATCAGGCTATACGAGCACAAAACATAAACCAACAACCTACCTTTTGGGGTTTTTACCTTTTTTTGCCTAAAATGTAAACACACATCTGTAGATTTTTTAAAAATATATAAAAATGGACAGATGTAACCAGCTCTGGGTCTGACTGGGGATTAAAAGCTGCTCCCAAATAGTTACCCATTCGTAAACTGAGATCCATGTGATAGCAGCAGCAAGAGGGGAAATGAGGGAGAGTAACTTTACCAAAAGCTAGTCCAGGAGCTCTGCCTGAATAACACATGTTTCAAACCTTTTAGGATTAAACAAGTTTAGTTGTGACTAATATCCAAAATATATTACAGTTTTTCTCTATTGGATTATTTTTTGAAACAGTCGTAACAATCTCTAAACCAATAATGCAAATGTCACAAGTTTCATGGTACATTTAAACTCTGTTACATGTTTGCAAAAACTGTGCTCTGATGCCTACAGCATTTGTAACACTTTAACACTTTAAAGTCCTGATTTAATCAAGGAGTACATACAAAATAAACTAATTGAATAATTAGAGTATCTCACATAAAAGAGAAAACTAATGATTTAGCAAAGGCTAAACTAAATTTCCCGAAGTATTGTATTATTGGGTCCCAAGTAAATTCGATATGCCAAGAGAATTAAGAAAGCAATTACATTTTTAAGCTTTTAACTCAAAGTTGATTCCTGGTCACCCTGAACCCCAAACACACACATCAAGGCACTAGTTTGAAATTTTTGGCTCACCACTCAGGGTGACTGCCATGACTTACTATGTTGAATAGGAATAAAGAAGCTGGACTGCTGTTCCAACTGAGATGCAAGGTACAGGGGGACCACTAAAGGCCAACATCAAGCTGCAGGATTTAATATAAACCTGTTAGGTGTGTTAAGACTCACAGGTGCGGGGCAATTCTTGATGGTTACGCTGGGTGTGGTTGCCCTCAGTGCTCCAGTGACACCATGATAGTACCTGAAGCAGACTTGGGTCTCAGCTGAGGAGGACAGAGAGAGAGAGAGAAAAAAATTAAGCAAGAATTATTTTTCTTCCATCAACACTGAATCTGACTCAGGAGTGCAGAGTGCCTGTTACACAACAGAATGAGTCTCCAGCAATGACTTTCTGTTTGCAGTCCAGTGTGACCATATGAGCTTGATAGTTTGGAGAGAAAATTGGCAGTGAATCTATATATATAAAAAAATATTTACAAATATGTATAAAGAAATATTGAAAGGCATGTACAAGTATGTAGTATACCTATACTAAAAAAAATCAAATTGAAAGTTGGTAACTAACAGTTACAACACATTTTTGAGTACCACACTCTGCAATTGGATAATGAACTTTCTTACAAACAGACCCCAAACAGTCTGTATGGGCAATTATACCTCTTCCATCCTCGTGCTTAACACCAGAAACCCTGTGGTTGTTTACTTGGCCGCCTCCTGTTCACACTGCACACCCATAACCACAGCCTCCGACATGGTGAACTCTATATTAATCTTATTAGATTACTAAAAAGCAGAAGCTTGATTTTATTTTAGATAAAAAGGAAGCTAAGACACACACCTCTGTCTACATTATTTGAGCTAAGGTGGACCAGGTAAACAGCTTTAGGTCACCAGGAATCAGAGAGAACCTGACACATATGTCAAACATTCCCATTATGATAAAAATTGCCAAGAAACAACTTTCTTCTTAAAGAACCCCTCACTTATATTTACAGTAGCTAACAAACACACATTCACACACACAGAGACAAACAGACAACACACGAACAGATGTCCTGACATGTATTTTGTGGTGCTTGAATGAGTCATGACTGAAAAATTTTGAGTTACAGAAATCATTTAATGATGACTACAAAATATACATATGTTTTTTGTGTTTTTATACTCTCATCAGTCAAAGCTATTTATAACATTATTCCTTTCTGGGACTCGCAAGCTATTCAAACAAAAGGGCATGTAGAGAAAAACAGCAAAAGGCTTGGGGGACACAAGAAGATTAAGGTCATAGTAAAGCTCTGTGTTTTTCTGCTTGTTTTTCCAGACACACTCCAACAATTTGACAAGAAGAGGGGAAACACATAACAACACTGCATGCAAGCAACCAAAAATACACAAGAACGAGTCAATTTGAAATAAGTGTCCGGAGAAGTGAGGGAGAAAAAAAAATATCCACTTTTATTTGCACAGCCTTAGAGGGTTTAATAACACTCACATGAAAAGTTTAAGTCCTTTGTTTGAGTACCGTTTGTATAAGAACAAAACACAAGTACATAGGAAACACAAGTAAGGGCCACAGAGACAGATCGTATTACCCTTCATGTTGGGTGGAACATTTGATAAATTTAATGTACAAAAGATCCACAGAACGAAGAGTTGCTGCGGGGCATAATTGTGCCTTGGTTTGCTGCTTTTAGTCATCAAGGTGATAATCACTGTATTAACTAGAGCAAAGGTTAATCCTGTCTTCTAAGACAGCACCCTTACATATTACTCACTGTAACTGTCTTCCCACTTGTGTTGTTTTGGCATTGGTAATCGTTGTCTCAGTCACATTCAGAGTGACTATATAAAACTGTACATTTATGTAAGGAGGTGGTTGGGTGGATGGCTGAGCAAAGAAAGCACAAGACTTGAACCCTGGAGTTAGGCACTGGTAGTCTCAGCCCATTGTGTGGTTTTGCTGACACAACAAAAGCATTTTGGTCAGTGTTAGGGAAAGACTGTTGTATTTTTTTAAATGTTCATGAAAACATCTTGTCTCATGCATCAAATTACTGAGGGTTGTTTTTTTTAGGCTTTTTCTGTAGTAAACCAAACCATTACCTTTACCTAAACATTCACCAAATCCTTTGAGTGAGCAAACATAACCAGAAAACGTTTAGCTTCAAAATAAAGCTCGAGTACTTAGAGGAAGATATTGAAGTAGCACCCTGGTTACTTTGCTAAAAAATTAATGAAAAACTTTGACAGTAACTATAAAAATATTGTCAGTCTCAGCTATCTCTGCAACTTGCCAGTTTCATTGATGAATTGTGTATCCTATTTATTTTAATTCAAAATATGTTGAATTTCCTCCAAGACATATTTACCATCACAATTCAAAAAATATCGGCTGTTTCCTGGTGACCAGAACGCACAGGGAAATCAGCATTATTCATTTATGTTAGTTCAAACATATTTGTCTCTATGTAATATCATGAGAAATCATGGTATACTAGAAAATATACTAAAAAAGAAGCAGGAATATTTGCACACCAAAAATCTGTGCTGTTGTGCAAGAATAAGTGACATCTTTCTAACAATGTGTAGAGCAATGTACATTAGCAGCAACATTCTGGGACAAATTTAATGATTCTCAGACAAAGTTTATCAAATTGTGTCTTATCTGTTTTCATGGTGTGTATGATAACAACATGAATTAATAATTACATTCATGAATAATTACTTTAAAGCATTACAAATTACCTTAAGCTACAGGCTTGATGATGCTGTAGTTATACCAGTGAAGGCGGTTGTATTACTTGTATTTTCTTAGGTATTATAAAGGTTTAAATGCTGTCTCAAAAGCTTCTTCAGGTTAACAAAAGGTAGTGAGAATATTTGTCAATTCAACAATTAAATTTGAATTGAGTCTAAAGCTTCTGAAAGAGCCAGCCCCACCTAAGATATGTGAGGCTGGTGTTACTAAATGGTTAAATGGAAACACCTGAATGGCTTCACACAGATAAATGTATTTTGTTTCATGTGTGCATTCAGGAAGTCTCTCTCACTCACACCCAATTCCCTATGTCCCTAAATGCAGCGATTGAGCACCACTTGTGATTGTCTCCCAGCATCCTTTTTCCTTCTCTCCCTCCCTCTAATGAAGTGCCTCTGTAAGCAACCTTGTTGCTTTTCCAGAGACTGGTACTTCACCTGCTGCTGTAATAGTACATGGCTCAATCAAAACACTACAGAAAAGATAACTTTGAACTAAAACTGGAGACTTGTAGTGAATGTACTGCATTTACAACCACTTACAGTTTACCTTACTGTCAACAACTGAGGTTGCTTTCACACCTAGTTTGAACATACCTGGTGTGTCTGACTGTTGTTTTTTTATAAGGCTGGTGTGAGACCTGTCAGTGAAACTCTGCTTGCTCATCACCTCTTATATTTTGTGCAATCTGTGAAACCAGACTATACAGACACATTAACTTATAGCCAAAACCTGGTCTAAACGGAGGTGCAGACGTAAAAACAGCCTGTACCGTGATCAGAAAAACAAGGATTAAATAATAATTATCTATAACATGAACCTTGAGCCAAGAGTTCTGTCTTCTCACCGCTGAATCACCTTTCTTCGTTTGAATTCAATATCAACAAGGGCTGAAAGAAAAACAGTCCGTCAACCATTAATTACCACACGTATTCTATTCACAAAATAAATAAAATTTTTAGGTGTGTGCGTATGTTTGTGTGTACCTGCATGCATGCATGTGTGCCTGCGTTTGCCTGTGCAGGTGAAAATATATTGCAGAAATAGATATGACAAAATATGGAAATGTTTGCTTTCTAAATGATTTGACTTAAGGGAAGAATTAGCTGAGAGCTGTCTGACACAATGCATTTATTGAGCGTTGTCCCTGTCCAGCTGAATAAATGAATAAATGAATGATTGAATAGATAAATAAATAAATCCTTGTTCAGCCATTTGTCCACGTTTGCGCTGGGTGTACGATAGAAATACGCCTGTGCCACTGGCGCACGGCGGAACCAGTCTTTACAGGGAATGAGAGCGGATTCTCCGATTAGTTCATACATTTTTGGCCAGAGCAACACCCATGAAACACCTATGAATTGATGAGATGATTCTACACAGCTGATTGGACTACCGGCTGTGCGCCAGTGGCGCAATGGGCGAGGCAGAGCAAGATTCCTCTGCTGCTCCTGGAACAAGGTGGCAGAGGTTGACCTGGAAACTCCCCTGCATTAATTTGAAACTTTCCCCACCCAATGCGCCACTGGCGCATGGTGGAAAGTGTACGATAGGGCCCAAAAGCTCAAAAAAGCTAAAGGGAAGTGTACATTCATGTGATAATACTCTTTGGATTTGTCTCATTGATCGATACCTTTCACACTTTCAAAGTGTTTGCACAGTCATTTAATTTATTTGTAATACAAAAATATCGATTCAGCTGCTGAAATAACCCAAATCTTTGCTTCAATCAAAATACCTTAACCTACAAATAGCTTCTGCCATAGCTGTTAATATCCTTTTAAAGTCATTTTCACACTTGCTTAACACCTTTCCATGTATGCTGGTGAAGTACAACAACAATATCTGCTCCCCATGATGACAGTTTAAGGGATTGGTTCACCCAAGTAACAAAGAAACCTTTTTTACTAATCTGTATTGGATGTAGTTTTGGTTTGATGTAACCAGTATTTTTGCCAACACCTCATTATAATAGGGGTGAATGGAAGGTCAAAATCCAAATCTGTTCACAAAAATATTTCCACTGTAACTTCTCTATGCAAAGAGTTTTCATATTAAAAAAAATCACATCTTCCATGCAATGACATCACTGTTTTTGCTAAAGTGCTGTTTTGTTCATTCAGAAGCTTTTTCAGTGCAAAACACAACCAACAGTATTCCATTCCTCACCACTGTATTGGATCAAGGCACAAAGGTTTTTTGTGTAGATGGGTGAATTGACCCTTTAAAGCAGACATGTATATAGGAGACTGTTTGGTTTGGAAAAGGCACAACTTGTCTCATTTTGCTCCCCCCTTCAGTTGTGCAGCACAACACAGTGGTTCATAAACTTCAACATCCAACTATTTCACAGCCCTTCTTGCAAACTATAATATTTTAAGAGGGCTTTAAATAGTGGTAAAAATAACAATATTCTGTTTTCCTAATTGCTCTCACGCTATCTTAAGTAGAAACAAAGATTTCTTCTGTACCTGCAGCAGATTACAGTGTTTGTGGACTCTCATAATACAATCTCTAAAAAAACAGAAAGAAAATGCAGTTTTTGCATGATTAGCTGCTTGATGCTCCATTTCATTACTAGCAGCTGGCATTGAAAGCAGCATGACTTGGGTCATGACGGAAGCAGGGCGCCTACGCTCATGATCCAGCCACATCTCAACATTTGGAGATAAAGGAGAATGGCATCAGTGACAGATGAGGGACCCCCTTAACATCATCATCTGTTTTTATTTAGATGATTTGTTTCCTGCCGACAAGCCCCAAGAGCAAAATGGCTCTGACATCGGCTGAGAACAAAGCAAGAGATAGAAGGCTGAGAGGCGAAGGCTTTCACAGATTCACTTAAGATATGTAAAAGAAAGCCATCAAGCAGTGTAATATGCAAAAAAACTTAACAGAAGATGAGAATCAATACCATCCATTATTCAAAATATCTATGCCTGTCGCTTTTTAATGCCGACATCTTAAGAGACACTCGCACCATTGTTGGGAATAACAATAACATTGAAAAAACGGTCTCTGATTTTCCACCCAGACAGTCAGCAAAGCGAGCTTTATTCCATTCAGAGCCGAAGAAAAAAGCCGCAGGCTATGGAAGAAAGGAAATGTTCTTTTGTGTGTCTTCCATTCTGCTCTGACGATACCATACAGTGACACAAATAGGATCATTCCAAGTTGGGATCAGTGTTTTATTCTGGGCCACTTAACACTGACACACCCTTTTGGCTCATGCAGCATGCGGATCAACACTAACGTACCACAATGTTAAATCTTCACAGGCTCATAAGTCGTCATCTGTGCAGTCTAAGTGCTCAGCTGCTGGAAATGCAGAGCTGTTTTAGTGATTGGGGTCTTAGAGTAGGGCAGGGAGTGTGTGGAGGAGCAGACTGTCATAACATCAGTATTATTTAGGGAAATGGGATGCAAGAGCTGTTGAAGCTTTAGGGGGTCACATTGACTCCCCTTCGGGGCAAAGACACCAACAGACCCTCCGATCTGTTACATGTAATGTATGTAATGCTGCTTCTACACCCACACTTCACATAAGAAAAAAAACAAATAAATTCCCAATAAATTCTCACTTAGACCACTGAAGGTTAGAGGTCAGCATCTTAAAGGACACTGATGGTGAGCTGTGAGAGTTCAAATGGTGACACCTGAAGAGAGCTTGGCTGGATATCATACACAAGAGAGAAGCACCCCTAAATTTGATCAAATTTTTATCAGTGGCAGGATGTGGTTGTTTTATGGAACAAAAAGTCCACAGATCAGAACATAACGTTGTTTTGCTGTTAGTGCAGCGGGCAAATGTCCCTAAATTGTCAGCACTGTGATGATATTTCAGTGCCACTGGGATAGGAGCCAGTATTAAAGATGGCTGAATAGACAAAGAGGTGTCATGCTAGTTGATGACTGGTGATGGTCCTCATATAATGTAGTGTCAGAGTGAAATTTTTGTCTCTGATAAGAAAAATGGATCCTTTTATTTCCCTGTCAACTCTAAGCCTTAATGAGAATTTATTGGAAAACCGGAGGCAATAAATTCAGCAATTCAGGCAAGTCCAAGAAAAGAAATACCAAAAGTTGAAGTGCTGCTGAATGAGCACAAAAGCTTTCTAATAGATCACTTTTGCAACTGATGAAGTGAACAAGATTGAACCACTTAGCAGCAAATTTGATAACTGCTGCACCTCAGAAAAATCTATGAAAGACATGTTTTTAAAAACAGAAAACAAAGGCCCAGACAGGTCTTGTGTGCCGATCTGCAGAAAGTACAAAGGAAGAACTGTTTAGCTTTATTGGCACAGAGGAAAGTAACACATCCACTGTGCAGTTACCAAGAATCCACTAGGTGCACTTGTGCCCATACAAAGTTGTGCTACAGCAAGGAAAGGTCAACAATTGAGATAATTTAAACAGCACGTACTGAGAGGAGGCACAACAGGCTGCCATGTGTACAGAAATACACACACATACAGTAAAAAACAAACCATTCCACAATGGTATGCAAAAGAAAAAACTAAATGAACTACTGGAAGATGGTATTTCGAATAACAGCATAAGTTTAAACATGAATGCAGTCACAAGCAACACAGAGAAATATACATAGATCAGAACATAAAAGGAAGTCCTAAAAGATTTAAAATAGACACAGCAGCACAAGAAGATGTAATTCCCAAAAGACGGCCCAGGACAAAAAATAGTCCAACTCATTACTCATTAAAACTTTGAGAGACATTTCCGATTATTGGAGGAAACAAGCTACCATTAGCAGGCAAATGTGGTCTGTGGTGAACACTGGAAAGACAGATGCACATGTGTGACATTGTGGATGAATCAGCTGCAGTAGCAATTCTACGATTGTTTAAAACCGAACTTAATAAATATGATAAGGAGTATGTGGAGGACAGATGGTAGCCATGCTATTCTAAAGAAGAATCAGCAGGTATTCGATGGCCTAGGATGTCTGAAAAAATCATACAACACACAGATCATTCCACAAAGATGGAAGTCACTAAAAAGAAGATAAAACAAAAGATTGAGTGAATTTCATCATAACAGTTGAAACACTGCAGCTTCCTATTATCCTGCATGAAAGTGAAGGAGCTAAAAGCTTTCACAAAGCACCAACACTAAAGAAATCTTTAACCAACAAATGGACACGCTGGCTGAGGCCATGAATTCAAGCCCTCTTGTGCCAGCTGAATATAAACACAAATACCACTTGCTGTATATATGAGCCAGGATTTTCTGTGTATCTAACCATATTCAATATGCAGTTTATAAGATACAAGCACCTCCATTTACCATTTTGAATAGACGGTTCTTAAGAGGTGTTTCACAATAGAATACTACAGATAGGGTTATGACCTACATAAAAGAGTTCCTGATATATACACAGGACAAGAAAAAAACATGAAAGGAGACAAATGCAAGCACTGGAGAGGGCCAGAAAATTAACCCTGAGGTCCAACAAGGAGATGCACGAAACAAGCTTTCATGAAGTAAAATACTTGGGTCACACACTAAGCTATCCAATGGAATCAAACCTGACCCTGGCATAGCAAAAAACATCATGAAGATAGAGAAAAGAAATGAAAGACTTGCACTGGAGAGGTTTGTTATGTATGGTTACATACCCAACAAATTCATACCACACCTCCAAGCTCTCACTGAGCCGCTGAGAGAAATGCTGAGGAAAGAGATTGCATGGCACTGGAACCAAAGGCACGAAGAAAGATAAAAGTCAGTCATAAAAGAGGCTCTTGTAAATAGGGCACTACTATTTTGAAGAAACTATGATGTTAGGTGTCCAGTGGAACTATCCATTAATATATCTGAATCAGTACTGGGTGTTGAACTTCCTGAGTAGCAAGGTAGTTGTATGTTTTGACCAAGGCAGAGGTCAACAATGCCAAAATAGAAAAGGAAATGCTTGCTATTGTGCTCAAATGCCACAAATTCCACAAGTCTATGTATGGCAAAGAGATATGGAATCATATCTCAAGTCACTGGTGTTGATATTAAGAGAAACCTCACAGAGGACACAGAGACTTTTTTTTTTTCTGGATCTGCATCCTTTTCTGCTGAATGGAATACACAAGCCAAGAAAAGAAATGTACATGTTTTACACACTTTTTTTCAGGCGCACCTCATAGTCACACGTCATGACTCAGACTCAGGAGGCAAACTGGAGGAGAATTTTGAGGCCCAGGAGCATCTTCTGATAAGACAACTGATAATTGAAAACAAATGAAGACAATACACTAAGCAATACAGAGGGACTCCACGGTATCAGCAGTAAGAACAATAGTGAAACAGGGTTGGATCAGGTAATAATTTAACTATAGGGAAGAGTAGTGTAAAATAGGGGATAATGATAGGAAGTGATAATAGCACCACGAACACTAATGACAAACATGTTCAAGGCATGGTCCCTGGTCACGTTGGCACTGAACAATGCAAAATCAGTGCTCCAATTCTGCCCATTTAAAGGACAGAGAATAAGGGATATAAATATGTAATATAGGTCAAAGGCACAAAAGCACATAGCAGAAAGAAAAACCTGTTCCACATGACACACTGCAAAAAAACATGACAGATTCTGTGGACTGACTTGCTTTCATGGCAAAAGGACAATATTTTCTTCTACAGATGACTATTGCTGAAACTGGGAGGTAGCACAGGTACCTGACACAGGGCAGCTACTGTGATTGATTCACAAAGTCTGTACTGGTCAAACATGGCATATCAAATCAGACAATACACCTCAATATTACCATGAGTACGAGAAATTCAGCCAAGAATGAAACTTTAAGCAAACATGTGTTCCTGAGAAAAGCTTGTCCAAACAGACTCTTAGAGAAAAGTGTGCAAATAGTCAAACAAACACTAAACAACACAGATGCGTATGGCTCAGACCCATATCCAAGGTTTCTGGGGTATTGAAACACACTCAAAGGAGCCTTTGGTTTATCTGCTCACATACTAATGGACAGATGTCTGGAGACATTCATTTCACGTTTGGAGAGGGAGCTTTTATAGAGAATAGACAAGGCCATCGAGGATGTTTGCGAGACAATGGAAACACAAAAGCAAAGACAGAGGTTCTACATTGCAGAACAGGGAAAAACCTGGCATCACTGCAATGAAGTGACTTTTTAAGAGTGCAGGATCATGTTAGTGAGGAATGGTATCCAGCCATGGTCAAAGACATAGAAGACACACCCCAGTCATTTATATACTTGGAAGCAGTGTGAGGGGACTGATGCAGTGCAACAAGGGAGAAATAAAGAGAGTGGTGGCAGTGAGGAACATGAGAAACAAAGCATCAACAAGCACTTACATTCATCGGTCAGTGATCAGAGATCAGGCAGCAACAAGCCAAGGGAAGAGCATGTAACAGTGGGGAAAAGAGATGGAGGCAAAGAAACGACCACAGATCGTCAATGTACACACAATGACAGGAAAAATAAAACATTCAGCCAGATATGAGGATTAAGAGTAAAGAAAAGAATAAACAAAAACACTATAAGTTTGAGTTGGTGTTTAAAATGTATACGAGCCAGTCTGTTTTGCTAGTTTGCTGGAGGCTCACTGTCAAAGAAATAGTTATTGGAAGTTGGCTGTTTATCATGCTGATTATGCTAATCAGTTTTGCTCATGTTGACTCTCACTGATGCTGATCTAAATGCAAACATCTGTCATCTGTCATTTTTTTTGTATAAAGGAGAGATGCAATGATATTGTTGGACTACTGTACAAGAGGGGGTGCCAGGATTACAGATGGTGGAAAAAACAGTGTCCTGTCAATCACTGATTTATTGTAGTATGGCTATAAAAAGCATAGAGTAAGAAAAATAGATGCAAATATCAAAAACTGTTCATTCCTATCACTTGAGATTCCAGCCTGCATACTCTCAAAATAAATAAACAACAATATTCATTAAGACAACCATACATTTATGCTGTGGAAAACAACAGATCTAAATAATATCTATGGCTCTTCCAGTATTTGTTTCTTGTTTGCCTTACTGACAACACTACAACCAATGCTAACCTTGCTAGTATGGTCTAGTTAACAGATAAAAAGTCTCTTACTGCCATGTTTGTTCAAACAACCTCTACAGAGCGACTCAGGACTACAGGCAAACCCAAGGAATATGTAAATTTTTAACAGATATAAAAGAAAACCCTACAGTAATGAGATGTTGCACTGCTATAAAGAAGCTAGCTGGAGTGTGATGACAGGCTTTCACTCCTCTGTAATAATGTGTTTTTGAATTTTATTGGAACCATGAAGCATTATAAACCTTATAAAAGCACAAAATCTTACAACTTAAAAAATCATAGAAGTCATCTGAAAATATCCAGATAGCATGAGGCTGAAAACAAGAAAAACTGTCTTGCTAGAAAGTGCAGAGAGAGTAGCTGATATATCAAAAAGTGTAAAAACCAATATGCTGTGTTAAAATCATTTCAGATCATTAGAGATGATTACATATCCATCTGGAAGAAAATGCCACGAATTTGTTTTGGAGTTTTCATCAGAGTTTATTTCAAGTTATTGCAGTGAATGACTCTTCCTAGAATATATCACTTCAACAGGCAGACACCTCAGTTTTCCTTCAAATGCCAAGTGAGTTTCCACGGTTGGCTCACACACTAACAACCATAAACTTTTTTTTTACTGTGCTGATTCTACTCTTCATTCAATTGTCTCTTCTCTAATCCCAGCTATGGGTCGTGGTTATAGAACAATTAATTTATCAACCCGTTGGCTATCCAAAGTCAACATCACTGCAGTTATAGTTCATTAGTGGTTTCAGCACAGTGCAGTAACAGAGCAGATTCAATGTATCTACATCATATATGCAGCCTGTGTAGATGCTGATTACAAGTCATATTTATCATGAATTTTACAGTGTGTTTAGGGGTCTAAAGCAGTGGACATGCCACAAAAGCAAAAAGCAGAGAGAAACATGGCTGTATGTCACAACAACAATCAACACACTTGAAACTGATTATTGCTATTAAATGGGAAAATATACTTTATTTCCAATTTCTGATGAGTGAACTACTTCGTAGGAGAAGTCAATGATTACTAAAAGCAGCAGTTTTCCCAACCTGCTAAGAAAAACAATGGGTATGAATAGGACTCTTTGGAATATTTTTAAACTTTTTACACATAAATTATAAAATATTCTGTAATGAAATCTTTGTCATCCACCTGTGCTTGAATGATCAATACTGGCCCTGACGACGCCATATCAGACATATATTAATCCTTAAGACTTTCCTCCTTAACCGTGATCATGAAAGAAGCGAAAAATCACTTAAAGCATTTTAATGGAAGCTCTGTAACTCCAGAGATGACTGTTGTATGACACATATTCCACGCCCCCTTCTTCCTTGAAGTGACTCATCTGATTTACAGAAGCTGAAACTGGAAACATATCTAGCCAAATGTATTAGAGCTCTGGATTGAGCCAAAGAAAAAAAGAAAGAAAAAATTGGTGTCATGAAACCTTTCACATGTATGGTAGGGGAAAAGGCTTGTGTGTGAGTGTGAGTGTGTGTGTGTGTGTGTGTGTGTGTGTGTGTGTGTGTGTGTGTGTGTGTGTGTGTGTGTGACCATTAAAAGACCATTAATAGCTCTGTCCCATTCATGTGTATAGGAGCCAGGCATTGATAGCCTGAAATGACATCCCAGGGGTTGGCCAAGATGGCTGCTGAGTAGCTGAACTTTTCAAGAGGGACTTTGCCGAAAACCTAACATACTGAGGAGTACAGTAAATGTCCGTGCATATTTTTCCTTAGTTTAAATTCTTTTTGGCCAGCTATGACAGCTATGACACACAAAGTCCCAAGCCACTTAAAACATACAAACATACACCACATGCCAACAACTTTGCTAGCCAAAACCAACAGCAATCTGCAGCAATGCTTGCCTCTGTCTCTTTTTGTTTGAGGTTCTAATCACATCATAAATGCCTGATGACAAGTTGGACAGCCGTCCTTCACAAAACCAAGGACACAAATTAGAGAAAACAGACATGAATGGAAAGACAGAAACAGTTTTTGAATACAAACACTACAGGTTACGTTTTGGAGATGATTAAATTTAATTTAGGTCTCAAACTGTAAGAAAAGCCCTGGTCTTTGTTTTTTAGCTATGGCATCTGGCACTTCTGATGCAAACTGCTCAATTATTCCAAACAACTCAGAGATGTTAAAGTCATCACCTTCTCTGCATCAAAAGCCCTTCCAAGAAGAACTAACTTACAGTGAGTGTTCAATACATGAAACTCAACATATTTCATACACCCAACATATTTTAAAATATGTTGGGTGTATTGTTTTACGAGAGCTAATGATAAAAATGTGAAAATCTGACATTCACTGGAAATATGTTGGGTGTATTGTTTTTAAAATATGTTGGGTGTTTTTAAAATATGTTGGGTGTATTGTTTTACGAGAGCTAATTATAAAAATGTGAAAATCTGACATTCACTGGAAGAAAAATGTCACAGGCAACTGTTTTAATTGTCTCTGAATGAAAACCATTAAAATATTGTGTCTGTCTCAAAATTTCGCATCTCACTCTTGACCTCCAACACTAATTAATTTGCCATTTTGAGGTAGTCATTATAAATAATCAAATGCAAATGTCCCTAATCAACACTGGTGTTGGAGGAAGCATTTGGGTGATAAAACAAGCTTTGGCTCAAATTGCAGGCAACAGAGCCAAGGACAAACTGCAAATGGCTATAGTGACTTTAAATCTTCTCTGTTTGTTGATTTTTATGATGTAAAAGTAATCGTCTGCAAGTTTTGTAGGGCGACTTCAGTGTGATAAGTTGAAGACTTTATAATTAGTGGGATATGGTGCCAGGAGCCAGGGCCGTGCTGGGACAAGATGGCAATAAACAAGATGTGTTTGCCTTGATGACATGGAGCTGATCCAAAAAACAATCACTGTCTCCCTAAGAACCATTACAGTGATGAACTCTTTGGGCTATGTCACAGAGAAATCTGCTCCCTCTGCCTTTCACCATGACTTATCCGATCTGCAAACTGACACACTGCTGAGCTGATGAAGCAGGCTATGAAGAGACTCATGTAACAGACATGAAAATTCGCTTTCAGTAACATCGTACAGTATATGACATCACAAGCCTGTTCCAATACAAACACTTGCTATCTTGACTGCCTAAAGAAAAACAATAGTTTATGACAGGTTGGGAAAGTTGTAGCTTTCACCATTCGCATCAGTAATAAAATACTCCCAGGTAACTGAATGTTGCAACAAAATAATCTCCCTGGCTCAACTTTGACCTATATATTTTAAATTTCTCAGCTGATTCCACTGAGTTATTTAATATTCAAGGATTTATGATTCATAAAGAGCAGAAAAACAAAAAGCTTTGACTCAAGTTGCTTTGATTCTTAATAGTTAGGCTTTGATTGCTGACAAAAACTCTGTGAGTATCAACAGCAGTCCCACATGAACTGAATTAAGATACATGGAAAACAATTATCTGTCATAAGGAATCCTGAAACCAGAGGCCCACAGCAGTTGGACAGCTTTGTCAGCCAGTTCCAGTGTCCTTGCATAAACTTCCACCAGTGCTGCGATGTACTTTTAATAGAAAGTAGCTAAAGGCAAATCAGAAGTCACAACTTGTTTCTATCTGACACCATGTGATACTTTGAACATTTGTGAAATTAAATAGCAAGGTCAAGCTAAACATGTCATCAATATAAATCAAAATATTAACCCAATTTCAAAACCTTTTTATGTGCGTTGTTGTATCAACTGTGGAGCTGAAGTACTATGAATAGAAAAGATCCAGATACTAAAAAATACACACTCTCACTGTAGCTTTCTTCTGTTCAGTTCTTCTGGTCTGCTTAATGTTAAATATGTGTCTGGAGATGTCTGGACAAACAATGTGGTTTAGTGATGAGCTGTCAGGTACCCACATTCACAGTTCCGCCTGCTGACTGTTCAACTGAATGTGCCGCTGCTCCCCCCTGAACACAAGGCCAGACATGAGAGCATATTTACTGAGAAATACTGGCACATGTCTTCAACAGAGAAAAGTTGAGGGGTATTAAAAATATATTATTGGAGGGGGTATTAAAAATTGCAACATCAGGTAAGGAAGTTATTAAGTTTGCAACAGTGTTGCCCAGCTTTTGGGACAAACCCCATGTGTCTCAGTGACCTGAGGAACAAGTAAACACACTGCAGTAACTCCACACTTTGCATGTGGTTTAAATCCCTTAATTTATGAGTTTAGAGCTTCAACATGAGAAGTGATTTAAGTAAGATAAATACCCTCTCACTAGTAAATCCAGTCATAGTCCCTTTAGCCAACACCACATGTGGTGCAGCATTTCATTAATTGACTTCTATGTTCAACATTGCTCAGTTTGAACTGTTTGTACGGTAATTTCTTTGAAGAGGTAGATAATTACTGTCACTAATCCAGACATATAGACATGTGTCTATTTAAGCCTTGTGTATATACAGTACAGTGCTCTGTGCTTGGATACAGTCCAGATTTCAGATCAAAGTCACATTTTTCCACAAACTCAATGTTTGCTCTTGTATATCCCAGAGGAAGCACTATGATTAGAGGTGAACAGATGGAAGCTTTTGTCCTGCATTCGGGGAACACACGCAGGATACCTCCGCATAGGTTTGAGAGCATCTGCTAGATGAGCTCCGTTCATACAGATTCTGGAAATGATGATGTGAAAACTCTTTTTGGCTGTTTGCACAGTAGAGGCAAGAGGAGCCATGAGCAGCCCAGATTGTGTGAAGCATATTCCATGACCATCCTATCTTTCGAGGCCTGAGAGTGTGACTGGCATTTTGATTGCTGTTTTACCCAGGGGACTGTCTGGGAACTTGAATCTGGATCACACACAGTGGTTACTAAGACACACAGGATCCTGTGGGAACTTCTTGTAAGGACAAAAATTATGTTTTCAGCTATGGAGAATTATACTCAGTTGCTTCCTCAGTTGTGCATCTTACTGTTGAAAGTGTAATAACTGATATTTTCCAGCTTTAGTAGATGACCATAATAAATCTGTGGACACGGCTGTTTATTTATACAAATGACTCTATAATTACTTTACGGGGAGCTGAGATTTTGAGGCTTTGATTTTTTTTTTGCGCTTTTTCATCACCTTTTACAAGCTGCACTGTAGACTGGAGCAAACAAACATCAGCTATCAAAGTGTCAATGTGCTCCATGCAGTACCACTGCTGAAAAACATTCCTGAAAGGAGGTAGGCTGGGATATCACCTTTCTTAAGCCAAAAGAGCAACTTCAAATGTCAGTGTTGTTATTCCACTGTTTATTATAATGATATACACGCATGTCTCAATCTTGGCTGTGACTCACTGTTCTCTGACCCCCCTCTTTGAGAATGAATCAAGCTTGGCCACTGCTCACAGCTTGACACAGCAGGCCTGTCAATGGCGATGTATGTTCTACACACAGTATGGAAGTTTTGTTTGTGCCTTTTTTTGAAAAACACAGCAGCATACGACTAAGGGACTGAATTTAAACTGTGTTTTTTTTAGCTAGAATGTAAGATGAAAACACTGTATGCTATGATCACATCAGAACCTGGTGTGGTACTTTCAACTGCATTATATACCATGTTATCATGTCATATGTTATCAAAGCTGTGTTTGGGAAGTAGACATGCACTGTGTAGCATTCTCCAGTATGTCCGAAGAAGTCCTGGATGCTACCATATAAAATATAAAGTTAGCAGCTCTGGAAGTTTCTATAAAGCAAATGGGGCTGTATGTTAAACAGAAACTTCCGATTCAACCCTGAGCTGTAAGCAAAGACCAAAAAATCCAATTTAATTGTATCAAATCATATATGGGAACAGGTGTTTTTTGATGTTTTCATTAACAGTCCAGCACAACTGAACACTACAGCTCACATCTAATTTCCAAAAGGGTCTATGACACTTTCTCCATTACATTCTGTATCTATTCCACACTTTTTTTCCCAAAGTAAATAATTGGGTCACTTCACAGATAACAGATAACAGCAGTATACTGATTCAGATAAGGCTTATAAGTTATGACACACCAACAAAATCAGAGGAGAAAAATAAACAAAAAGAAGACAAATAAACAGAATTGTTGCTGATGAAAACTTCAAAATAATGAATGGCAAATTTAAAAATAAACATCCAAATGTGTGCATACATACATTCGAAATGTGAAGCATAACATGTGGCACAAATAGACAAATAGAGTCATCGGTGGATGAAGAGGGGAATTCAAATGTAGAGGAATCAGGTGGCCAGCCATTAGAGTAACAAAAGCAATAAAGTTGTTTTTATAATTTTATACTCTGAATTGATTGTATTGATTATTTCCAACCAAATGTTGGAGATAAACAACATGTGTCAGAGACTAAATCAACATCCTCAAACATTCTTGATACTTAGACATTAGTTAAGAAAAAGGGGTTCATACCCTTCCATTGCAGCAACATGTACCTCGCAGAGATGTAGGACAGGAGTGACTCCACTGTCTACAAGACCACAGACAACACAGATACTGCTGTAAATGAGGAAAACTAGGAGATAATTTGTGATAAAATTGCAAACCTATAAGTACCCGTAGGGCATGTTTAGAAAGATTAAACTTCTCTGAGAATTGTAAGAAAGATGAGAACATTGTTTGTTATCAGCATGAACTGCATGTCTTTGATTGTTTTGATATCACAGGCATGCCAGGATTGTAATGTTCCATTTCTTACAAAGGGTGGAATGATGGATTTCCTGCTAGTGGAAAGAGCTTTTATTTACTATTACATTTTTTGAATAGGGAAAGAGAGCTTCACGAGAGCATGAACAAGAGCAGACACAGAGGCTGGTCTTGAAGAGGAGGACCCGATTATTATTCATGGTGGGGGGAATGAGTCTTCCAGATGAAGCTTAAACTGAACTGCTCTCAGTAAAATATAAAAATTTGGCAAGGCTAGACCCCTGAAAGGTTTGGTTCTGTTTACTAAGGCTTTACTGAGTCTTGGAATGTTCCTGTTCCAGATAATTGAGATTTAAATTTATCAGTCTGACAAAAGAAGAACTACACAAAAATGGGTAGACATTGGAACAAACACTAAAATAGTGGGAAGGGTTTAATTTTAAAAAACTGATGTAGCTGTAGAAGGACACAATAAACACTGACCAACATCATCTTGTGTTTTAGCAATAAATTGAAATATGCTGACACAAAATTCTGTGACTATTTTAGCTAAAAATAACAGATTGATGGTACTCTGATCTTTAATAAGATGAATGGTGGCTCCATATCAGTTACTCAGTGCTCTAATCACCATTTCTGTATATTGTAACTAGAGCAGAGGAAAAACTGCTTCTGGTTTTGCTTCTTATGTCTTCTGTTTTGTCTCAGCTCTTTGTGATTTATTGAGTTTCCTGATCTCAAGTGTCTGTTTGCTTTTGTTAACAAAGTCATTATTAGACATAGCTGTGTCTAGGTGGGTGTGCCATACATGCTTTGCAAAACAGGCAAGTCAAATTATTTAACTTTTCAACTCCAAGTCACATTTATTTTCAACATTTTTGACCAGAGAAGCAGTGGTTTACCTAATTTTCTGGGAAGTAACAGCAGTAATGGTTCATGTTTTGGGGTAGCTTGCTTCAATATCATTTGGAGCTTCTTTTATATTTTACAGGGTAACAGGTCATTGTAGCGTCCAACTAACTTGCAGCTGAATACTGCCTGGCCTTGGCTGCCATTATGTAGTTACATTCAGTTACATACATATGTAGGAAATAAAATAAAATGGAAATAAAATGAATTTGCATGAAAATGAAATGATGGTTAGAGTATGCATTGGTAACAAAAACACAAGATTTCTTATTTTCAGGTAATTAGATGCTCCTGAAAACACTATTTTGGATTAATTATAAGATTATTATAAGAATAATTTGATATCTCCAATATTGAAATGCACCTTTACAAGAGTACCACAAACAGTGCATTATAAATGTCTGTCAAAATGTCAAAAGTAGGGGGGTTTAACAAATGAAAATGTAAGCCATCTTAGACAGTTATTGTCATTCTGCCTGATTTATCATGACAGTAACCTTTGAAGAGCCACCTCAGGACTGGCTCACCTGAGTCCATGGACAGCCAGTGTGAAGCAGTTTCCTGACAAATAAATCATTCTCGTTTGATTGACCAGCCACTCTGTTACCCTGATGGACTGTTTAGGATGTCTGACTGGCTGAGTGTCAGTTATATAACTCGCTGTTGGCAGGGGACAGGTGAAGTACTGCATTGAAAAAAACCCCACATTTGACTAACTTAATATGACAGAGGTCAAGTACAAGATATTGAGATTTTTTGTTCTAGAACAAATATTTACTTTCTTTTGGTGGGAAAAATATGTGAAATAATGGCATTTAAAATATGTGTTCTGTTAGAAAATTCATCTGAATATCAAATTGAGAACTTCTTGAGTCAAAGAGCAGCCAGTAGGGGGATGATCCAGATGTTGTGACTTCACTTTCAGGTCATGCCACCACGTACAACCTGCAGCAGCATTTCAGAGTAGAAAAATAACAATAGAGAGCCGACAGGCCAAACGAAAATCAGATCTGAAGCAGAAAGACCGTACCCCACATCCACAGAAAAGCAACCTGGTGTTTGCTGTCCAATGCAGCGAGGAATGCAATTATATATACATTGGCAAAACAAAACAAACATTACACAAATGTATGGCCCAACACAGAAGGGCTAACACCTCAGGTCCAGACTCAGCTGTCCATTTACACCTAGAGGAGATGGCACACTCCTTTGAGGACAGCAAAGATAGATGGTTTGAAAGAGGAGTTAAGGAAGCCATCTATGTAAAAGTGGAAAAACCATCTCTAAACCGAGGAGGGGGTCTGAGACATCACCTTTCTCCCATTTACAATGCTGTCCTTTCATCTTTACCCAGGAGGTTTGACAACTTAGCTCCTAAGAACAATGGTCACTCACAAACAACTCTGGGGGACCCTAACGACCCTAACGACTGTCGTTCAGGACTGGTCTCATGTGACTCCAACCACTCTGACTCTAACCACTCTAAACGGCTGTCGTTGTAACAGAATGGAGCACTACCTGAGCCACACCTATGAACACTAACCATCATTAGACACCATTGTCCTTTGGAACACCTCCACAGAGGATAAAAACCAGGGATCTCCACCAGCCAGTCAGA
>JAQMCX010000032.1:16070536-16084887 GCA_029814765.1 Acanthurus leucopareius
ATACATTATATATATATATATATATATATATATATATATATATATAGAGAGCGAGAGAGAGAGAGAGAGAGTGATATAGATTACATATAATTATTTATATACTTTTTTTCCCACCATTTCCACACGCAAACATTTTTCTTTATTTTTTAATTCATACTAATGATTATTGGCCAACCTTTTTTAAACCTGTTTTTAAACCCTGGAGGTCAGGTTTACCTGGAAAAACCATATCTATAATAAATCAAGAATAACCCAGCAATTATTATGAACTTTTAAAAGAAGTTTACTTTCAGTGTTTTTTTCTGGACCCTTAAAAGGGTATGCCAGGTATTAGAGATTAAATTCCTTTCAGTTGGGTCACAAGAGATTTTTTTTTTCAACTTTATGTTATATAAATTATTTTACACATCTCTTTGCTATATTAAGTCCATCTTAGTACATTTCTCCAGAAAATACATTATCTTACTTCGGATTCTCTTATCCCCGAAAGTCTAATATCTAAAAAGAAATCTCCTCAATGTTGAAAAAATACACAGAGGATGAAATAGAATTTTTCAGAGGCAAACATAGCAGGCAACAAAGAACCAGCGGGATGTATTGTTCCTTGGACTATTGTTCCAAAGCACTTGAGAAGCTTCTACAATCATCTCTACTGCCCTCAGGGCCATATTATTATAATGACAAGATGAACCTTGGTATCTGAGTACCATACCAATGATTTCTAAAAAGTTGAAAACCAATGTAGTATCATTAAAAGTCAAGTGGAGCATGCTGAGTCAAAACACGGAGGGATAAGTTCCATTATCGAAGTGGAGAAAAGTGAAATAGAGAGACATCGGGAATAAAGATTTTGTTTAAATCTGCTACTTCTAAGGCATTACTGGAGAATTGAGAACATTCATAATAAGTGCTGCTTCATTTTCTACCATCCCCTCAGCCTCTCTTCCCTTTTTCTTTCTTTCTCGTTCACCAGCCTTCTCCCCGCCTCTCTCTTTTTAGTTTCCCCTTCGTCCTCTTCATCGGCACGCTTCACATCTCATTGTGATCAATGTCTTCTCTGGAGAACCTGGCGGAATTCAGATGAAATGCTCTGTGCTTTCCTCACAAATCACACCTGAAAGCCTCGGCTACCTCCACGCTTACATGTCTTTTTCTCCTTCTCTGCTTCTCTTTATGACCATGCCTTCCTCATTCCAAAAACTTTATTCATATACTTGAATGCTTTTCTCCACATCTCTAATCTTTTGCCTCTTTTCTTCCTTGACAGCGGTCACATGAGAAAAAGAGACGGCTGTCAGGAATGAGGCTGAGAGAGAGGTAAAGGCCCCCCCTAGGTGATTGACCTGAACTGACCAGCGTGGCCATGACTGGACTCCAGACTTTCACTGCTTCCCCTTAACAGACACAGGACCCTATCGTATGCTTTCTGCCGTGCGCCAGCGGCACATTGGGCGGGGAAGAGCAGGATTCCTCTGCTGCTCCTGGAACAAGGTGGCAATGGTTGACCTGGAAACTCCCCTGAATTAATGTGAAACTTTCCCCGCCCAATGCTCCACTGGCGGACGGCGGAAAGTGCTAGGGCCCCTGGCGCATTTGACCTCAATGCGCCAGGACACGCCTCCATTCCGCCTTCATTCTCAGACCTCCTGCCCCTTGAAAACACAGACAAATGGATTTGCTATCGTACACTTGTGGCAAAAATGACGTTGCGCCGGGTGTACGATAGCAATGACACCTGCGCCACTGGCGCACAGCGTTTGCGCCGGGTGTACGATAGGGCCCATAAAGTACAAAGCTACTTGCTGTTGGTTAAATTTAAATTCCCTTTTATGGGTCTATGCAGAGCAACCAAAATGTTCAAATCAATAAGTTACCTGTCAGCCCATACATCTTGAATATGATATTAAATTGAATATGAATATGAATATGAATATGAATATGAAAACTGTGTCTTCATTAACTGCACTGCAGTATAGCAAATATTGGCATGCAGTATTACAGATTACCATGGATTATGGTCATATTTGGACTGCTGATCATGGGTGCACCTTCCACTGTGATCCTCATGCTGATGTGAATATGATGATGATGATGATGATTATTATTATTATCATTATTATTATTATTATTATTAGTAGTAGTAGTAGTATTATACACTTACATGTAGCCTACATTTTATCACATACCATCACTTTTACTAGTACATTTTTACCAGTTTATTTTTTGTGGTTTCACAGTTTCTGTGCATCTGTCTCCCCCCACCCCATACTCTCTTTTACTGCCTTGCCCTCTATTTCTTCCTCTCTTTCTCCAACTATCTCTCTTTTTGTGCTCTGTCTCTATATCTCTACCTCCTTCTCTCTCTCTCTTGCTCTCTCTCTCCTTTTAACCTGAACGGTCCCATCAGATGGCAGCCCACGTCTAAGCTAATGTGCAAATTGCTTTAAATTGTTGGGTCTTTATAAATTAAATTATAGTGTGGTCTAGACTTACTTTATATGTAAAGTGTCTTTTGACAACTTCTGTTATGATTTGGCGCCATATGAATAAAAACTGACTTGACTTGACTCTATACTTAAATGCAGTTTTTTACATCTGGTTACTGTTTTTCAGTGTCTGCAAAGTGATGTTTATTTTACCATTTTAACTTTCACAGCACATTTAAGCAGAGTCTTTGAATGTGCCCTTATTTACCTTATTTATAAGAACAAGTAAATGTTATGTATTGGAGCGATACACATGCATATTGATTTTATAACTTATGAATTCACATAAACAGATGAGGCAGACTACACTTGATTTGTAGGACTAGGCTGTGAACTGGAATACAGAATTCAAAGCAGAGAAAGGTAAGACAGCTAGGATAAGGAAGGATAATTAATTAAAGGATACTCTGTAGGCTGTTTCTCCAGTTGATTTTGTTAAGAAACTACTTTCCTTGGGGGAAACAGCTTCTTGCTCTCATAAAAGGGAAAGGAAAGGACAGAAAAAATTTTGTTACTTACAGTCACTGAAGTGGGAGCTGGAGTCTATCTTCCATACAATCTGTCCTTTATGAGATCCATTGATGCCACGGTTCTTATAGTCCAAAAAATTCTCAGACAAAGCCTCATCTGAGAAGAGAGATATAATAATAAAAACCATGCCATCACCTCAACTCTCAAATTGGCACCAAAAGTGACAAAGCTACTGGCTCCCCTGTAGAGCTGTTTTAGCACTGAAGCAGCTAAAATGTAATAAAGATGGGCAAATATTGCAAACTTATAGAGACAAAAGGAACTGAGGCACTACACACAATGTACCCTGTAAACTAGTACCCATATCATTTGCTTGGGTCACATAAGGATCACAGGGACTTACCGCAGGGTTGAGCAGAGTTGTGTGCATGTTTGTGTTACAGGATGTAAGCACCATTAAAAATTCACAACATAATGTTTAATTTTTTAAATTGCAGCTTTTTTCTAGCCAGCACTGCTCAGTCTCTTCATTCCCTCTATAGCTTAGGCAACCGCAGTTTCTCTCTCCATCCTCCTTCATTAAGCTGGTAACTTTGAATGTAGCCTAGCGTTGCATTATGTGTCTTTCAGTTTAATTGAAAGCAACTTACTACCTTCAGCCTTAAATAAGAACACAAAACCACAGCTCTGCTTCTGTCTGATCCTCTATATCAAGCCTGTGAAACTGACTGAGGCATTGACAATGTAAGCAGTCTACAATATGAGCAGTTTTACAATCGAATTTTCCAACATGGGTGCTGTAAGAGATCTGCTAAAAAGTGTAGTTAGCTTGTTTTCTTCTTATTTGGCCAAATCCAAGACAACTTTGTAGCAATACAATACATTCTACATATTTTCTGTTCATAGGACACTTGCACAAAGAAACACAGCCTTTTGCTCTTTCATTGTTGACAAGAGTAAATGTATCAAGATGTATACAAACAGTGTCTGCCAACAACTGATACTGATGGAGGATGCCAACAGTGAGGAAAGCCATTAAGGGAAAATGTCTTGGTTTTTGCACTAGTTGACTTCAGGGGTTTAGGGAGGATACACAAGAAGGTATAGAAGTTTTAGGAAAAGGACTCTTTGTAAATCTGCAACATGGACAATTCACTAAACTACAAAAAAAACCCAAAACCACAACAGTAGTATAGTTTTGTTTTGAGGTAAACACCTTTGTGATTTTGTGGTTATCTCATAACAATACAAAAATAACACCAAATCACAAATAAAACCACTGCAGTATGATAACTTGTGTGAAAGAAGCAAATTATATGTAAAAAAAATTGTAATATTATGAGCTTAACAATTTTTCAGAAAGGGACAAACAAATAAAAACAGAATTAAAAAAGAATAAGAGGCAAATTATTATCTAAATTATTTAAAAGAAACCATAAATGCTTGCTTTAATGTAGCTTTTATGTCATTACTTTTAAGGCAATTTAAATGGTTTACTTGTGTTTTTCAATAAAATTCCAACATTCAATCATACCCTACTTACCAACGAGATACATTCCAATCCAGTCTCCTGCATCCACTTCCTCCTTGATGTCCCAAGTGATAACCAGGTCTTCAGACTGGCCTATAGTGTAGCAGGAGGAACTGATAGTGAGAGTGGAACGAGCATCTGGGGAAACCAGATCAGTGTCACTAGTGGACCGCGACAGCCCCAGCATGAAGGCCTCCTGGTTCAGACCACTGACAGCAAAGCTCTCTGGGCCATAGCTGTGACGAACTGCATCCTTACAGCGCTGGCGGGTCTGGCTGCTGCGGGTCGGAGAGGCCATGGCCGCCAGGCCCAAGAACCGATTCTGGTACAAGTTCTGAAGTGCAATACATAGCAATTAGCTTTGCAAAGTAAGGAGGGTAAAACCTTTTCTACTAAGCACAAACAAAATTAAAGCTGAAAGCACAGACTTGTGGTTTCTATTGGATTTCTTCTCCAGTTAGCTTATTTTACTGGTAAACTCATTACTTTTGTTTGAGCTTATTTCAGGCTACTGTGTCTGCTCAAATACTTAATACATTATTAATCGTGGTTATACTGTGTATTCCAATGGTTATTTTGGCTTTTACAGAGCATATATAATATTTCTGTTTACTTAAATCCCCAAAATAATCAGTAAAAAAAAATCTATGATGTGCCCTGACATACTCCAAAAACTGCATCATTTTTGGAAATAGGACTTGTTTTTTAACAGTGCTTATGGATTGTTATTGATATTAAGAAAACAATTTTTTAAGTGTATGCTGAAAAGCAGTTACCTTTTAGAATATGTTACAAATATCAGAATGTTGGTAATTTATATTGGTGAGCAGGCATAATTACCATAAATGACTTTTTGGGGATACCAGTATGTATCTCTCCTTTAACAGTGCTGTAAAATCTCTGTCTAAAAATGAGTGATTTCAGTCTACATTTAATTTCTATTACGTATCATTTAAATATTTTTGTGGATTTTCCTGAGTCCCTTATGCATCAAAAGGTCGACTAAACTTCAATGTATCCCAGGGACGCGCCCAATTTTTTCTCTGTCTGATAATAATGAGCTTACTGTTATATAGGTCTTACAGGCAGCCTCTAGCAGCCTGTTTACATATAAACAATACCTATTCATAATTCTGTCAAGACTACTTTCTTTTTAACATATGAGTTTTGGATCACAGTCAGTTGTCTTAAAAATACATTTATAGATTGATTACCAGTGGTGTAAGGAGTCAGGCCCCTGTGCACAATTATTACACTGTCCATCACAATTAGATAGTACAGATAAGATAACCTAAGGTAATGCCAGGATGAATAAAGAAGTGAAAGCATGTAGATTTAAACGACCAGCAACAGTGAAATTCTCTGCAAAGTTGATGCTGAAATGAACATTACTGGGAAAACATGTCTACCATCTAGAGAAGAAGAATCATAACAGCAAGGCAAAGATGAAAGACTATCCTTTTTGACAAGACCTGCACAGGCCCTAATGTGGCTGCATTGCCTGCATACATAGTAATTCCGCTGTTGCTGATTATAGTAACCAGTCACTTGTGCTGTTTCAGTACTAAACACTACACAATCATCATCTACATGGAAGAAAATTAAAGAATAATGACTCCTGTCGTGACAGTATGATATTCAAGGAATACAAGTCATATTTTTTATATTGGTTAGCGTGTTCTGATTAAAGAGTTTTGGGGTATTTAAATCCTTAGTAGACTCAAAAAACTTTTTTAGAAGGGATACTGACCATTTTTAGGGCATTACAATTGATCTACAAGCCCACCCACTTTCATACAATGCACAATCCACATGTGTGTTGAAGTTTAGTAGAAAGAAATATAATATTTTAAAGAAAGAAAGTTTAGTAAAAATGTAGGTCTATGGATAGCATAGTTTATTTTTCTTTTCTGATAAATTGTTTGCTTTGACATTTTTTTTGAAGATTTTTTTTATTATTATTTTGTTTGTTTACCTGTTAACCTAGCTGACTAATTTATAGTGGGAAAACCAGCGCACCCGGAGGAAACCCACACATACACACACACCCCTGCACGCACACACACTTGCGTGCACACACACATACACACACATACAGGGAAAACATTTAAACATCACACAGTTAGGCCTTAAGTAGAACCTGGCTGTGCCGCACCCACTGTTAACAATTAATGCCACTGTGGTGTCCTGAAAAGGGGTCAAAACAGGATCAATAAGAGTTGTTTTTTTTTTAAAAAGTGAATGACTGGGCAAATAAAAGGTAATGACAGAAAAAAAAACAGGAAAAGGGAAGGTGGTGTAAGGACCAGGAAAGGCAGAGAAGTGAAAAAAAGGTGCAGGGAGTGTGAATGTCAGGACAAAAAGTGGAGGTAAGAGGATGTGGACAAGAGATGCAGACAAAGGGAATGCATCTTGTGACCTACAACTTGTTGGTCTTGCGGCACTTAATTGCACCAAGTTTGCACAGTCAGGGCTACACTGTCTTGAAGCTGCTTTCTTGTAAACTCAAGTGTCTTTAGACTTAAGCAATTTTTTAGTGGAAATGGGTGGGAGGCAGAATGGCTTTACACTGAGATCTCTAGGACTCAGATGCAGCTTGTTTGGATCACAATGCTGGACTTGGTGTGACTTGGTGTGAGCAGTGCCCAGTCTGGGTAACAATTTACCTGCATCTTCTGAAAGGTAGTTAGACCCTTCAACAATACTTGAGAGGAAACACTGTTCTGTAGCTGCTTCCCTGGAAGCGAAAGTGTCGTTGGACTTCAGCTTGTCTTTGGTAGAAATGGGTGGGAAACGGGTTGGCTTTAGACTGACTTCACTGATTTCTTCTTGGCTTGGACGCAGCTTGTTTGAATCCAATCGGGGTAAAAATTTACCCAGATATTTTAATTGGTCCATATCAGTCATGCTAGACTGATTTTCAGAATGGATCTCCTCAATAGCAAACTCAGGTAACAGTTTTCTAGCAGTATTTAAAAGACATGGCACATTTTGTTTACTTTCTGCAGCCTTTTGCAGTGCAGACAGAAAATATTGGTGGTATTGTTTGTCTTTCTTAGCAATCTGTTCTGCATCCTTCTCTTCAGCTTCATGTTCCTCTCTTTTTACCTGTTCAAGATGAGCGCGATTTTCATCCATGAGGGTGGCATTAGCTTCGTTATACTTGATGCAGTAATCCTTGGTTGCTTTAGCCTTTTGTTTTTGTTGTTCAAGAATCAACTTATCAAGTTGTTTCTGGGACATAAGCCAATCTTTACTCTCCTGTTTCTCTGCCTTCCTCTTCCGCTCTTTCTCCTGTATCTTTATCTGTCTGTGAGCAGAAATAGACTTGAGCATTTCAGCCCTCTTTTCTTCCTTGTTCATGCGCTGTGTTCTTACTTTATTATTGTTTTCAGACACTTCCCTTAAAAATTTTGCCTCCTCCCTCAGAGTTCTAGAAGTTGCCTGTTCCTGCTTTATGGCTGCCAATTTGCTTGTGACAATGTCTCTTGGTATCTGCAGCTTTCTAGACCATTCAGCTTGGCCAGTTTTAACTTGCTGCTGCCATCTGTCAATGATAGACAGTTCATGCTCTTTTATTTTTTCCTCTCCAATCAGTCTCTGTGCCTCCCTTTCTCTGTTGAGTTTTTTTAAGGAGATGTCCTCCAGTTTACATTTCAAATAAAATTTTTTAGACTCTGCTTTTTTTACAGCCTGATGTCTTAGCTCCTGTGCATGCAGATCATCAAGGTGCCGGAGTTTACAACGCTCTTCCTTCTCCTGCTGTCTCTGTTCCTCCCTCAGACGTCTTTTGTCCTTCATATTTTCAATATGATTCTCTGCCAACAACTTGTTGTTAAGCTGTCTCTGATGAGCTTTCTCCCGCTCTTGTCTCAGAGCCTCCTTCTGTTTACACCTCATTACCTCTTCATTCTGTCTTTTGTATTCTTCAGCCATTCGCCATTGTTCTTGTTTAATTTCCATCAGTTTCATGTTTTCCTGCTGCACATGTGTGTCTAGGACTGCACGGTTAAATTTTCTGACAAGGTCATCCTGATGAAACCTCTTTATATTGGCTTTGTCAACTGCTTCCTGCCAGTCCTGTTTCCTCATTTCCACCTCCTCTGCAGCAAGCATATTTAAATAGTCCTCATGTGCCTGTTTCCTGAGTTTCTGTGCCATCCGAAACTCCTTGAATTGCTGTGAGAGTGCATTTTCGTTTGCTTGCCTTTGTTTAAATATTCTCATGTTACTTTCTACAACTTCTTCTCTGGTGGACACTTTGGCCGGGGGCTTGTTTAATAAGGACTGGATTCTCTCCCAGTCAGCCTTGGATAAAACTGTTTCTTCTGGTGGAACCATTTAAGTTTGTTTGTCTAAGTTTGTGTTGTTAAGTTTTTAGTAATTTATAAGTATTAGGTAGTCTAGATAGTATTGTTTTGTGTTGTCTTTGTACAAAATACTTCCCATCCAAGTACCTTGAATTAAAGATCACAGACCACCAATCAAAGGCAACTGATGACATCACTGCAGTCGTCACTGTTCATTGGATGACATCCAAAATACCGTACTAATATGGAGTTTTTGTAAGATTGTTTGTTTTAAAACAAAAGATGAAAGGCATCTTACCATGGCAACTGGGTTGCAAATAAACATCCAAATGCAGCAGCCAGTAGCTGATTCAACATGTTGAAACTGGGATTGGGGTTATTTAAGTTTCCGAAAAAAATTTAGATACCTAGCCTACTTTTAACAAACAATACAATGTTTAGAAGGAGAGCACAATAGCTGAATGTAACAAAATTTAAATTAATTATTAGTTTAGTTGCATCTTACAATATCAGTTACCATGGCAACTAGGTTGCAAAGGCACATGTAAATGCAGCAGCCAGTAGCTCATTCAACATTTTGAAAATTGGGATTGGGGTTATTTAAGTTTCCAAAAAAATAAAATTTACCTAGCCAACTTTTAACAAAAAATGCCATGCTTAGAAGGAGAGCACAACAGCTGAATTTAACAAATTAAATTGGATATTAGTTTTGGTGCTGCTTCACAATGCAAAGGCAGTGTTTTTTCCCTGCAGCCTTGAGACTAGTAAAACTGCATCAAAACACACGCCTTGATTGCCTGCTGACTTTTCTTTATTTATATACAAGCAATTTTACAAAAATTACAAACAACTGTGCAAAATTGTATAATGGGTGTCTATGGCCTATTTGTAAATGTATGTACATTGAGCTGGAGCAGGTGATGTCAAACCTATCTCTCTTTGAACTTCTTGTGCTTCCACATACTTTAAGTTAGAGATGTCATTCACAATTTAAGCAAGTCACAAAACTTTTGACTATTTATGATGTGTTCAACTTTTTAAAATCTTTTATTTATTTTGAAATATAGCAGTTCAAGTTTTATGCTTTTTTCACTCCTTGTTGTAATGGGTGTGTATTGGATAGAATGCTGTGCAGCTAGAGTGGATGACATCATTGCTAGAGTGGAGAGCAGTTTTAAAATTTTTAAGAGGTCTCTCAAACAAATTGCTCCGTCTCGCACAAATTTTAATTTACATACGTCATTTATCCATGAAAACATAGACAAAATTTGTGTTCTGTCATACAGTATATCTTTGTTAGGAGTAGGACTTATACTAATTGAAATTTTTAGCCTCAGAGTGCCAAGAGAACCTTCAACATTCCCATTAACTATAATGTTATTGTGCTTTTATGTGTTCTTAGCCCCTTAACTCAGTACTGTCAGTTATTCACAACAGACGTTTATTAGCTAACTCCTTGCTTCTGACTGGTGGACTGATGTAAGGCTACAGATAAGAGCAGTCACTTGTCATTTCCCTTGAGTCAAAACAAACATGGCCACTTTTATGTGAAATCAAATGCTGTGACAGTATTGGCAACGGAATAGAATAAGCACAGATATCATGCCTAAAAGCTACTGGGTTGCATTTTGTTCTTCAATTAACAAAAAATCCTAGTTTACACTTCTCTTTACCTAATGAAAGAGGAACGTACAGTAAAAGAGGAGATCTGTGGCTTCAGACTATCAACAGAGAGGATGCAATTGATACCTGGCCAGTTAATATGTGTTTGTCTTTGGCAAGCACTTTATCACGCTGATTTCTGGGGCCAGTTGCGTAAGTCTGGTCTTAGCTAAGACTGGTTGTGACTTGGCATTCTAAGTCTGATCTGGTATTTACGCCCATTGCACCAACAGGACTTGAGCATTCTTTTCACTAATTCATAATTCTTACACCTGGTCAGCAGGAGGCATAAAGTCCAAATCTAGGCCGTCAATGTAGCAAAGACATTAGACACCTCTGCCTCTAACACACTATACAACAAGCGGGCATTGAGCGGGATCTGCTCTGTCTGTTCCTGGTCTTTTCCCCTTTCTCTTCCCTTCATGTTGTTTGTTTGTCTGTCTGTCCTCCCTTGTCTGTCTGGGGTTGAGTGTGTCTAACCAACTCTCTCTAGTCTCCTGCACATCTGTTACAGATCAAGCTCATCAACCACCCAGCTCTACATTGTATAAGCCGGCTCTACACACCACAGATCGCCAGCTAGTTTTGCCTCTCACCATGGTAACTTGGCCAGCCAGCCACATCCACCTTCAGTGAGTTGCTCATTTGCTCTGCCTCAGTCTCCAACTCCTGGCTATTCCCTCCTCCTACCTTAAACTCTTGCCTTGTGAACCCTTTGGAGTGTTTTTGTAAATTAACTGTGCCTCCAATCTGCATTCACTCATGTTCTAAGCTTCAGCTTAACACATATACAGAGAGTTGACTGAGATGTTTTGATCCTGCAGAAGAGACATATTTGAATTTACCAAAGAGCTGCCACCAGATTGGCAATTTGCACTGGATTGAAATGAGCCCGCTGTCACCCACTCTGCAGCTAAGGTCACTGATAACACTTTGTGATTATTTTATTAATATAGCCTATAAAATGCTATTTCAGCATTTTAGAAATAGAATTTTATATGTCTCACATATTAACTTTCTAATTTCTACATCAGTGAAAATTAATTTGCATTTGATCATCATCTACACATGCTGCTAGGCGATTGCCAAAGTAATGGGGCTCTTCACGTGAACACATATTGCGAAAACCTGGCATTGTTAAGACTAGGCTTACGCTCTGTTGGTGCAACCGATTTACAATCCACGCTTAAGACTGGTCTTAACTAAGATCGACCTAGGAGTTAAGACCAGTCTTAGTTGGAGCAGTTGGTTCAAAAAGCCCCTGATGAAGTCATCAGTTCGAAAGCTAAGAGTCAAATAAGTGAATGGTGATTCACTGAATACAGTATGAGGAAAATATTAAATGTTGTGTACAGGAGTTGTGTACAGGAGAGAACAGTTTGTTTTGCAAAACGAAACTGATATTTTGGCTATTTTCTGTTAGAAATTATTTTTTGCTGGTTTAAAAGTAGATATGCCAACATGGATTTGAATTATTGCTCTGACACTAAATAATGTTGTATATGATGGTATTTGCATTGAAACAAACACACAAGCTAAGCTGCTGGTGATAAGGACTACAACAAAATGCTTCCTGCTTTACTAGGCATGTATCCTTGTTGTCCCCAACACTTCCTGTCAGGATCTTTACAGTTCAGTGGCTTCTTCCAGGTGACTGATCTCTGGCTGTGGATGTTGTGCATTATGATATATCACTTCAATACGACATGGCTGAATCAGTTGAATCTAAGGAGGAGAATCTGTTTTTTGACAGCTTTTAGATATATTTGGGTGTTAAGATATCACCAATGATATAATAAATCCACTTCACACTTAAGCAAAGTAACCCAGGGTGCTATTTAAAATCTAAATCAGTCCAATAAACATGGCAGCAGTGTTTTTGTCGTTATCACTGGACACATAAATAACCCAGAACACATATGGCAACATAAAAAAGGTTGCCTGTAAGAGTTTCTTTGGTCTCCTTGCTGGAAGGGCTTTATTAACTGGCATCCAGAACTCTATCTATCAGAAAACAGCTGCTATTTAGAATGTTAAATTGTATAAGGTGCAGTGTAGGTGCTAGAGCTGGGCACACTCAGCTCCTGCATTCAGCTGTACCAGCACTGACCCCACTGTAATATGGGGGTATTTGTTTGTTTATGAAAATATTTTTTTAAACAAAGCTTAGATGCAATTTGTTTATGCTCTTTAGGCCCATATTTCTTTTATGTGGGATCGTCTTACAGTTTCTGTGCAAGTAATTCATTGCATCCCTCAGTGTTGCCACTCTGAAGCCCTTTTCGGCTTGTTATGCCCAAACTGTTTCCACATAACAGAATTTCACATTATTCAACCCCAGAACATGACTTCAATTTTAATTTGGGTGAAATATATTTCTTAAGGTTTTCTGTCAGGTTGTCTTCATGCAGTTAGCGTGGATTACTATTAATTAGAGGTGTTTCACTGATCATTTAAAGGCAATTAGGATCATTAAAGGGGTAGTCAAGACGCTTGCTTTCGTGTGCCAAATTTTAAGTTGATTATGATGATGCAAACACAAAAATAAGCAGAAGACATGTGTTAACTGTGTTATAAGCCAGAATTTTGTTTTTTTTAATTCTATTTTCTTTCTTTCGTTCTTCCAGCGTATTCAGATGCTCAGCTTATTCAGGTTTTCATACCAATACTGGACTAAGAAGTCTGCTTCTTGTCTTTTGCAAACACGGATAACGGTTCGAACTCTTCTGTTTCTGTGCTGGAAATATTTCAACATTACCTCCTACTTTGACGTCCAGTAATATAATGTTCAACAGTGTATAGTTCCATTAAGCTAATACCCTGTGCTGATGTGGCAGGAAACCATTGTCACCATGTACTTTGTTTTTTGATGGAAATATTCAATATTAGAGCAATGTATCACTTTCACTGCTTTAAAATGACAATGAAGGCAGATATCTAATGCTTTAAGAGTAAATGATATACAAAGTATAATGACAACATTAAATAAAGATGTTGCAATGTTGGCAACTCAACCTAAATAATAGCAAAACAAGATATGTATAAGATATGTCTTGGAAAGCTCTTGCCAACATCATAGCATGATGAAAATTGTTCGCACCAACTGGTAGAGAATGTGGACAATCATATTGACTGTACAAACATAACAGGGACATGCATGCACAAATGCATTTTTTGGACCAATGCACAAAGTAATAGGCAGAAGCCTAGCTATAGGGAAGCATGAGAAGCAGTGGGCATTGAGTGACATTTTAATGACTGTACTTACTGAGACAGGATATGGAGATTTCTACAAACCACAAACCCATCAGTTTATTGTATCCAAAATTATTTTTGTGGCTCACAGCTGGGCTTTGGTCCTATTCACATTTAAACCAATACCAGTAGATTCCAGTACTCTGTTACTTTTCCTGCTTTGTCATTAAAAATTAAACTTCAGTTGTGAAAATAAGCCTTCCTAAACAGTGCAATACCAGCAATTCCTCAAGCAGCTGTTCAAAAACTAGAGAGCAGCTGGAGAAACTGCTTTTTCACTACCCACTTCTCTAACTAAAGGAGCCAGCGTAGGTGGACACTAGAAACAGCTAATGAAATAATTTAGGCCGACATAATCAGCTGATAAATAATGATTAACATAAGAAATAGAATTGTAAACAGTAAAAGAGTTTTAATTTAAAGTTGTGTTAATTTATTAATTAATTTTCAGCAGAAACTAAGTTAAATGGAGAGGAGGGTCCACCGGATAGTTGAACCTCGGATTCAGGAGGAACAATGTGGTTTTCGTCCTGGCCATGGAACTGTGGACCAGCGTTACACCCTCAGCAGGGTCCTCGAGGGTGCATGGGAGTTCGCCCAACCAGTCCACATGTGTTTTGTGGACTTGGAGAAGGC
>JAQMCX010000032.1:16084987-16100234 GCA_029814765.1 Acanthurus leucopareius
TTTTACTATTCTACTTGCTGTTATTTTATGGTCTTATATCTTAAAGAAAAAAAAAAAAAATATATATATATATATATATATATGTATATATATATATATATATGAGAAATATAATTTGTCTAAAATGAATTGCACTGACCCAATCATGTCTTCTTTAGATTTAATTGATAAAAAATAAAAAGATCTTAAAAAAAGGGTTAGACCAACCCACAGGATGTTAATTAACAATGAAATCCCTCCTGGCCATCCTTTCAACTACAAATCCCAGAGATTCTTGCCAGGCCTAATCTGGTCATATGACCAGGCAGCAGGAGCAGGTGATTCTTGGTCATATGATGTTGTTAGCCGAGGCTGAGGAGCAGCTACATCTGAGCTAAATCACAGCCCTCATCACTTGCTACGTTGAAAGGTAAAGCTGGAGGAATTTTTTTACCCTGTGTTTTCTGCCTTATGTGATGAATGATGCAGCCTCACACAGAGACTGTGGAGGAGGGGGAGAGCAAAGAGAGAGGAGGAGATGGGAGTTAGGGATGAGGGGGATGGGAGACCATCAGGACTGCCTCTCCGTTGCTTTCTTTAGACAACAAGGAAACACAGATGTTTGTAGTGTGTAAATCCATCTATTGTAAGCATTCTGTCCCTAAGGCTGTGTGTGTGTTCAGATGGATGCCAGTATGTTGGAGGTATGCAGAAGTCTTGCAGAGAAGGGATTGATATGTGACTGTATACCAACCACTTCCTCCTGTGATATAAGAGCTATCTGTTGGTCCTCTTGCTGGTGACCAAACATGGATGATTACTGTTTTCTATATCCATTCTATTCTCATTCTCTTTCTACTCGTGTGTTAAGAGAGAGGATTTGTATTTTTAGAAGCAGTATTTTTCCAATGCATGTGCAGGTGCTAGGGCTATAGGCACTGGTGGCTTAAACTGAGCTTGTGACCGGGAGGTCATTGGTTTAATTTCCTAAACCGAAAGGATAAATCTAGGTGAGCGAGGTCATTAACCCCGTCTGCTTTAGAGGAGCAGCTCAGCGACCAGCAGATCACACTGTTGTTGAACTGGGCAGCTTCCAGGTGTGAAAGTGTGAAACAGTGCAAATGTGATCAGGGAGTTCAGTGAAGCATCTTTAAATGTATCCTTCATGCTTTACCGAGGTTGCAAAACCTGGTACTTTGAGCCTTTTAACAGATAAAAATTAAAATCAGAGATTTTCTGTCTGAAGCTCAGTTTGGGAGGTTCAGTGAGTTCAGTTTGTCTTGAACTTCAGTCTGGGAATGACAGCCATGTGTGTCACCCCTCGGGCGACACACATGGCTCTACTACTAAAGGTGGAACAGTTGCTATGAGCATCTTATACTGAGGTGGATGTGTTTACATTGGATTTTGTTTAAAGCCCAGGTCTTCTTATACAGAAGCTGAAGGGTACCTTCCGCTTCTCTATGAGATGCCAAAGGATGTGTCAAAGTGTAAGAATTTGATGCACTAAGGATGAGACCAGGCAGGTGGCTGTAACGGCAATTAAGGGGTTAACATGCTTCACAATCTTCAGATTGCTGTCTATTAGACCACAGTGAGGGACGAGACAGAGAATGCAACTGAACCAAACTTTTGAATCTAAGCCATTAAGATTCTTTTTTTTAAAATTACCTGTATTACCATCATATCCCTACAAATATATTTGTGATTGTGTTTACAAAATATTGTGTAATTTATCCTTTAAGTGGAAATGTCAAAGATTTCAGAGACAGTTGATTTGGCAACACCTGTAGCTACTGGAGGTAACAATAAATGAGCTCTAATATTTCAAGCACAGAAGTCTGCTAGGCAATAACTGGCCTTTTTCCATCATTCTGTGAGTAACTGTGATCTTCTTGCTGCACACGGCATGAGACATGGGACAGCAGGAAGAAGTGAGGAGTGTTGGTTACCTTGCTGTGTTGTTGGAGGTTGGAGGTGTTCAGCCTGTCGCCTGCAGCTCTTCATCTAACAGCTCACCGAGGCTGCTCCTTCTTGTTCCATTACTCACTGCAAACTGATCCACCGTCAGTTTAGGACTAAAATGGCCATCGTCCTGTTTTGTAGATGCATTTTTTATTGAATATGTTTTGTAAATACAAAGCTCCCTGACGGTACCTATGACTATACTTCATTGTAATATTTAGCCTGTGTTTACAGTTTAAATGCATTTACTTTGAAGCTGTTATAGCAGAAAATATATCTCTTAGCATTAACTTTATAAAGTGTTTTTCCTGTAAAATCACCCCTGACACACAGTTCTTAATACTGCAAATATATAAATATATAAATATTGCAATACTCTCATCAATGGGCTATAGCCTCAATCTTGACTTTACAAACTGCATTTAAAAAAAATAAAAAATAAAGAAATAAATAAAGGCTATCTCTTTAAAGTTTTGATGTCATTGACCCATGTCTTTAAAACTACACATTTTCTGTGTTTTTGTGGTAGTGTGATTTTGTGATTTTAAACTTGTTAAGAATAAGAATGTAAATTGTAACTCTTATAAGTGAATATCCGGATTAAGTTTTTTTTTTACAGTAGCATTAAGCATAGATTCAAAAATACCGATGAAACATCAGGCCAGGGACTGTTATATTTAAGTTCAACATTTAATTCCAAAGTTCCATCTAAATAGACATGCTTTGCAGTCTAAAATGCCACTGACTATCAACTAAATATACAACTAACTAACCAGAGAAGGGAAAAAGCCCAAAATATTACACACAAATTACCAAAAAAGAAAACAAAAGAAAAAAAAAAAGGTCAGTGCAGGGAGTGCAACAGGTAAGATGACACTCCAGAAATGAAATATCTGCCACTTTAACAGCAAAATATCACATTAAAGAAGCAGCAAACACAGTGATTCATAAACAGCAGGGCTGACCCTTCCAATAGGCAGTATAGGCAAAAGCAAAGGGCGCCGCGGCTTCCAGGGGGCGCCAAAAAATCGGGAAAAATGAAATTAAAACTAGTTATTACTATTAACTCTTAAGTTAAAATCGAAAATCTCACATTGATTCTTTGGTGAAAACCTTATGTCTGAACAAAGAACTTAAAACTCCTACATTAGTAAGTAGACATGACAAACGTTTTTTAGCGCCTCCGAAGCCGACGGAGGGGGGTGCGCCAAATACAATCTCGCCTAGAGCGCCACCTTGGGTAGGGCCAGCTCTGATAAACAGTATAAACTCCACAACAGCTGCAGCCACTAGCACACATTAAAACAAAGAGATATTACCCACTGTTCACCCTGCACACGGCACAACTGTCCTCTGCCAGGCAATGTAGTGATCTCTCTCTGTACATGTTTTAACTTAACTGACATATTTCTCTCTCTCCCTCACTCTCTGATCCTTGACAAAGTCATCAGCATTCTCCCCAGCTGGTTCAGCTTCTTTGCTTGACCATTCTCCGAACAGATTATCAGTCCACTAGCCTTTCTGTCCCACTGCGCTCCTGACAGTTTTCAAACATTTAGAGCTGAAAGGGGCTTAACTCCAACTGCGGCAAAAATTGTCAGAAACAACAGAAAGCCTTCACACACCTCACCATAGGTAGAAATTCATCAGCAAGGTAGAAAACATGGAAATCTGAACATAAGGATCTATAGTGAGCATTACAGTGTTTAGCATTAAAGCAGAATAGCATTTCCCCTGTTGTTCACACAAACAGATTGTTTGTGTTTGATTTGAATCACTTGCAATGATAGCCACGCAGTGCATCAGTGAATGATTAATGTGGATGAAAACTTTCTAAAACTTTTTAAGGCCAGATGTCCGGCAATGCTTGTTCAGTTTGCTGTCATGTCTCAGCACAGAGAGTGAGCATCAGTAACTCTTCTGGTACCATAAAACTCATTTGAGTAAACATGAGTGTGTTCGAAATATGAGCATGATCGGTCCACACATACATACAGGTGTTATTCAAAACATGGTTTTCTTAATGTATTTTGGCCTTTTGTTAGAACATAAATCCAGTTTTTGGCTCATGATGACAGAGTGTGATCCGTTACCTTCGTGGTTTGACACCATATCTTCTTGTTTACATGAGACGATGTTGTGCTGATGCTAACTTTGCCTGCAGGACTCCTGCCTGTTGATTTAACAAGCTCTTGACTGCACTTCAACAGTGTTTTTGAATTTATTTTATGAAATATTTTTAAAACAGTGTGATTTGGACCATAAAAATTACATGGCATGTACTAGAAGTTACTTAGAGGGAAATAAAGAAATAGAATAGGTTCACTTATTTAATTCCTGCTGGATAGAAAGAGAGCACAGAAAGAGAATATATTGTTGTTTTCTAAGTAGAAAATATTAGAATATGAAAACACAGGGTAAGTATGTGTAAATGTGCATTTGTGTGCTGCAAATAAGATTCCTCATTACATGTACCATTTACATATGACATAAATAACAGGAGTAAGAAAAAAGATGAGTGTTATTCTTAGTTTATTTAAATAATATGACTTCTTTCCATGTTTATGGGCAGGAATCCCTACTCTGTGGTATGCTAGCTAGAGTATAATGTAACAGGATGGTAAGTGGTGGGTGTTTCACTGCATGACTCATTTCTCATCTAGCCAAACTGGGCAGCCACTCGCACTTCTCCTTTATGCTCCTATTTGCTTTAATAGTTGATATTTAATTACATGATAATTCAGTGATGATTCAGTGCATAATAATGTGAGTGTAAACATTTATTTCTAGATAAACCATGGTTTGGAAGTACTCTGGGGTTATAAAATATGTAGATGGTTTCTAAAACCAACACTGTGTGGACACTGTAAAAGTTTTTTTTTTCTTTTGTTTTGTTTTTTGACTCACAGAATTGTTTAATGCCATTTAAGAAAAGCCATTTAAATATCAGTAATAAACACAATGTGGCCCAAAGTCAGTGAACACCTCATACCCACAGGGGCTTGTTGAGCAGGCCATAGCAGCACCACTGGCATTGTCATGGAGTTGGGCCCAACTTTTCAGCAAAAACAGTTTCAAATATGGAAGTGCTTTCCTCAAGATTTTGGAGTCTGTGGGAATTTGTGCCCATGCAGCCAAAGGAGAAGTGGGGAAGCCAGGCACTAATGCTGGATGAGAAGACCTGGTGGGCAATTTGTGTTTCATTTTCATTTTAACTGGTGTTGAGAGGAGGGCTCTTTGCTAGCAAACTAAGTTTCTCCTTACCAAACTCTTGCTATCATGTCAGGGTTTTGTGCACAGGGGTACAGTCATACTGGACCACCTATTGTTCTTTTGCCAAAAAGTTGACTGTTATGTCTTTGTATCCTGAAGCATTAAAAAGACCCCAGAACTAAGGGTCCTAGCACAAACTACTATAAACAGCCCTACAGGATCACCCCTCCTTAACCAAGCTTTGTATGTAGCAATATGAATTTTGGTTGTTATTCAGGCAACAGCTGAACCCACATTTGTCCATTAGACTGCCTGATGATAAAGCATGATTCATTACACCAGGAATAAGTTCCCACTGGCCCTCAGTCCAACTGCAGCATGAATTACACCACCTCTGTCACTGCTTGGGTGTGTGAGCGTGCAGCTGCTCAGCCACTAAAACTCATTTCATGAAGCTTCCAATGCACAATTCTTACACACTTTCGCTCTCGTTGACCCTACTCTGTGACTTTTGCATGATCTATCACGTTGTGGCTGAGCTGTTGTCTCTCCTAGGTGTTTCTGCTTTGCAATAATGTCTGTAACAGTTGACCGGGGGGCAGAGCCAAAAGGGCAGAAATTTCACAAAGTGACTTGAAACAAAGGTGGCATCCTATAAATTGCCACATTCAAAGTCAGCAGTTCCAGAGCAACTCGGCAATAAGAGGAGATGTCTACTGACTTTCGGCCATGTTGTGTATATATTAAAGTGTGCATGACAGACTTGCTGTAGTTTAAACTGGCATTATTCTCCAGAGTTTGTACTTAAACTGACTATAATTAGTTTACAGGTCAGGCAACTCAAAGGCAAGGATGGTTTACACAAACTGAGGCAGACAAACCAAACATAAGAACAGAGAGTAATAGTTGCATTATCAAGTCTGCACGCTGGTGCAGGGGTGGTGAGCAGACCTGTGTCCAAGGACAGCAGCTTCCAATGTTAGGTGAAGGGCTAGAAGGGTCTGATAGATTCCAGGTGGCAACAGTGTGAAGGGATGTGTATATGAGGACGGGGAGTCCTGAGATGATATGAAAGTTGAATGGTAACAAATGAAGACACATGAGGATAGCAGTACTGTGCCTGGGCTCGGTGCGAGTGAGACCCCTGGCAGCTGAGCTCAGCACATACCAGGATCTGTCCAGAGTTTGCTGGATTCCCCACACAAGACACCATTACAGTAGTCCATATAGGAGGTGATAAAGGCATGGATAAGGGTTTATAACAGAGTCTGAGAATGATGACAGAGGTCTGGAAATGTTGTTGACATGGTAGAAAGCAGACTGGGTGATGGACTTGATGTGTGACTGCAGTGAGAGGTTGCAGTCCAGAATAACAACCAGGCTCTTGACTTCTGACAATTGGCATAAGGAGCAAACCATCCACATCAACCTTCCTGAGCAGCATCTTGGAAGCCACAGTTATGAGGTCTGTTTTGTTTGTATTCAAATTAAGTACATTACACAACATCCTGGTTTTTATGTAGATAAGGCAGTTGACAAGTGATTGTTGAGGGAGCAGAGTGGATCGTTTGGTGCTGAGATACAGCTGGGTATTATCTGCATTTCACTTGAAACTCAGGCCACGGTGGCAAATAATCTGTCCAAAGGGGAGCATATAGATGTAAAAAAGGAGTGTGACCATATATTATGTGTGTAGTGTGAAAGGGGTCACTTGTAGTTTCAAAGCCTTTGTGAAGAATCATGGCCACTCTGCAGTTACAATCAGCACTATGTTTCATTTTATTGCATTGTTTTTGCTTTAATGGCCCCAACTTCACTGTTTTGGTTCGGTTTCTGAGCTCTAATCAACTTTGCTTCCAGCAGGTGGTAGATGTTTCCAGCACAAAACTTTAGAAAAGCTAAGATAGACACACTACTTGTTGAACACAGTGTTGCATTTAGCAGCTAAATGATTCAAATATTCTTCTTAGGAGGTGAAGTTAATAGCTAACTCATGTTTATTGTGAGCCCATAAACATGACTCTAAACAAATGTTAATATTGTTTCTTAATGGCTGTATGTGTAAATAGGCAACTGTTTGCAAACATGTTCTCTGTGTCAGTGAAAGTATGTCAGTGTTGTTTCATAGCTACAGTTAGAATGGCCAATTAATCTTCAAGTATAAAAGTAGAGACCCAGATTAAAAAGAATAAATTACACAAAACCTGTTTGTAAGGAATGCTATTTGCATAAGGAACCTGGTGTAGCTCTCCAGCCAGGGAGGCATGCAGTTTGTACCTGAAAAAGTGCAGACCTGTACATTCTGGTAGAGGTCACTGTGCATGTATACGTGAATGTATGCTACACAATATGAAGTAGAAACTTGGAGATGCCTCCTGTACTGTTCCCGTTGCTTTGCACAATCCATCACATGAACCTTCAACATCAAAAACATTCGCTATACCAGCATTTCTCACCTTTATTTGAACTCTGACCCCATTTCAGGCACCCAAATTCTCGTGACTATGGCAGTTATGTAGCATATTTTTTGTCATTTCAATTTGAGGGTTATGGTTGCACAAATTTGCAAATTTATGTACTCAGTTTATGGTTGGTCTAGTGTGAAATTCAGCTGTGTCAGCATGACATGAGATCCACAGCCTCCATCACATTTGTGAATAATATTTACCTATGGCTCTCATTCAAAACAGCCATCTGCTGTGGTGTTTGTACAAATACATGACCTTCCTTTGGCAGACAGTCACAGTCATACTGCGTGCATAATTCACTTTTGCTTAGTATTGTGTGATTATTTCAGCAGTGATGACAACAACTCAGCTATGCTCCAGCCATTGTTCAGGCAACAGTAAACATTCCCCCCATTGCCAATGTATATTTCCCTACAATATGTACTTTCCCACAGAGCAAACTCCAGTGCAATAAACATGTCACATTGCTCTGATGTAACTGTCATCCGAAGCACCATATGTGAACATCAAAGAGAAAGCCAAGAAAAATCTCATTTTTTCCTATCTAGAAATGTTTTTTTTACCCAAAACTAGCACAATAAAGCTATTTTCTGCACTGGGAATTGAAGTGAACATATATGTGTTCCTAGAGCCAAACATAATGGCCACTTATTGTTTTTCTGAAGAATGACTGAATGATATCTTTATATTTAATCAGTGCAGTTTGCATAGGCTGCATAGCAGCTTGCATTCCATGTATGATTACGCCTCACCACAAATTGCAGCAAATTTTCATGCTTTAGATCCATATTCCATACTTGAGTGATTGTATATTCAGCACTAAGCACTGCCAAAAGATCACACATCCAGTGGAGACACTGCCCTCTTTAAACGATCCATAGCACATTGTCTACAGTGCATGACCCAAGTGCATTTCGGGTGTGTCCAGCTCCACTTTTGTGTTTAATGATGCATGAACAGGGCACAAAGTAGAACGGTTTGTGCAAACTGAGGCTTTAGTGCTCTATGCAGCTTTCATTATAGACCACTGTCTGTGTTGAATTGTGGAGAAAAGCAATGGAGACAATTCTGCTCACCATAAAAAATAACTTAACTGATCTTATAATGGCCACATCCCTTGCCTGTGTTCATCTTGTTATTTGCAGCACCATTTCCCCCCCCTTCCTTGGACGCTCCATGTTAAACAAACAAAAACAAAAAACAAAACAAAACAAAACAAAACACAGTGGGTAAGGCAGGGACACCGGGAAAATTCAGGGCAGGGGAACAACTCAAAGAAGAAGAAACACAAACTTAATTACACCAGGGAGAGAAAACAAATGACCTCCGTCCCCTGCAATGATTCTTCTGCTCCGCAGACCATCCATGGGAGCAACAGGATTTCACCAAAGTTATCTAAGATGAAGCAGGTGCGAGAGGAGGTGTCCTTGTCTTTTGGCATCACCAGATTGGTCATACTTGCTAGATGTAATTTAATAATGTCATAATGTCATAAGTGCATATAACTGTCTCAATGCAGCATCTTTTAAATAACAGGAAAATACTAAAATCCCTACTAAAAATACAGAGAAGGGATTCCTGCCCATAAACGTGGAAAGTCTAACTTTAGACCAAGTTTTTGTTAGTTAATGATGCAATGTCTTTCTGCTGTCTTAATATAGGAATGTGACAAACAAGAACATCACATTAAAAAAACCAACATGCCCATTGGCACACAGATAGACACAAGATGGCTACTTCCACATTGTGGCCATGAATAAAACAACTGCATCAGCTGAACACTGGAACCTAGCAAAGACACTTCAGCTTTGTTGTGCCCTGCTTTGCCCTGTCTGTAAGAAAGGGTCTGTGGTGTTATTCACAAATGAGGGTAAGATGGAATGCAATATCAACAGCTGGAATGCTGCTATATCAGTAGTAATGTTGGTACTGCATCAGACTTTAGTGGTGAATTGAGAGCCGAACCTTATGGTGAAGTAAAAATTTGTCAATTGATACATCACAGCCCTCACCTACAATGACAAACTTTAAAAGGTGACTAGGAGAGACAGAAATTTCAGGGGGAGAAATCTTTTTTTTTTTTTTTTTTTACAAAACACTGGAGCCAAATGAGGTAATTCAGGCATTTGATAAGGATGCCTTTTGGACACTCTGGACATTTTACAGTCACATCCAACTGGAAGGAGCTGTTAGATTCACTGAGGGGATTAATTATTCCATCTGGCCTTGAAATGCCTTGACTTCCTCAGAAAAAACTGACATACCTGGGGAAAGATGGTCTTGTCTTGCCTAAAATGCCAAAAAGACCCAGAGTCAGTTGTGGAATGTTGAGCAATCACAGTTAGAACATAGTATGTCCACATCCTACACCTAAAAAGATGACCCACAACATGATAAGACAGGTAGACATAAAAGGCCTCAGTCATTTTACTAATATAGTGTGTGATGATGTTCTGATTTTTTTTTTTTTTTGGTGACTAGTTCTGAGTGATTTGACAGGATGTGAATGAGCAGTCACAAATTTTCTGCTGCATCAGATTTGGCCCAAATGTTGCAGTTATTCAATGAGCCAGAACCTCAAATCTAGGCCACTGGTACCTTCTGATACATTATAAGATAAGATAATCCTTTATTCGTCCCACAATGGGGAAATTTGCAATATCAGTCCAATAATGCTCATAGTGCCTTTTAGCAAGGCATACATATTGACTAGAATTAGAAAATGATGATACTTATTAGTATTGCAATGGTGCAAATTCTCCATGTGTTGTAACTTGATAAACACCCCATTGTGAAAACACATTTACACAGTACAGATAGCAAAAAACAAAGAATTGCATTTCAGACTAGTAGCTTTTTATTTAGTCAGTTAACGTGCTGTCATGGGAAAATGAAACTAAGAGCAGCCTTAACAACGTCTGCTTTGAGTTACAGCTAGGCATGGCCAATGTAGCCAAGATGGTTATCCCAGATATTTCTCGTGATTCCACCAGACATGCTATGCTGCTTTTCAGAAGTGTCATAAAAAGACTCTTAGGTCTGCACCGCAAAGAATATGCACGTGGTCTATTTATGACCAAAACAAATCAAGTCAAGTAGAAAGTCAGGCAAAGGAGTGGAAGAGGATTGGGTCAGTTTTTAAAACAAAACACACCATGCGAATCGTGTTTCTTTTCACTATATTAACATTACATTGCACTTGGTGGTACAATTCCAGAAGTCAAGAACAGGTCTGGTGCAGCGTCTGCAGTAGTGCGAACTCTGCACAGATCCGTCGTGGTGAAGAGGCAAAGCTCTCTGTTTACCGGTCGATCTTCGTTCCTACCCTCACCTATGGTCATGAGCTTTGGGTAGTGACCGAAAGAACACGATCGTGGGTACAAGCGGCCGAAATGAGCTTCCTCCATAGGGTGGCTGGGCTTTCCCTTATAGACAGGGTGAGAAGCTCAGTCATCCAGGAGGAGCTCGGAGTAGAACCGCTGCTCCTCCGCGTTGAGAGGAGCTAGATGAGGTGGCTCGGGCATCTAATTAGGATGCCTCCTGGACACCTCCCTGGTGAGGTGTTCAGGGCACGTCCCACCGGCAGGAGACCCCAGGGCAGACCTAGGACACGCTGGAGAGACTATGTCTCTCAGCTGGCCTGGGAACATCTCGGGATCCCCCAGGAAGAGCTAGACGAAGTAGCTGGGCTGAGGGAAGTCTGGGCTTCCCTGCTTAGGCTGCTGCCCCCGCGATCCGACCCCAGATAAGGGGAAGAAAATGGATGGATGGATGGATGGATGGACAGAAACTAAGTTACTTTTCTTGATAGTAAGACTCTGTAAATATCTGCTTTTAAACCTTGTAACATCTGCAAACATGGTTTAAAGATCTAGCCTGACCTACTCAGAGTTAAGTGTCTGTTTAGCATGACTGCAGTGATTATTGCACGATGCAGCATCATTAAGTCCAAATGGGGTGGAAGAGTTTTCCCTCCTTGGATCTTAGATCAGATCAGAGAATGCTCCAGTTAAAAAGGAGTTTCAGGGCTCAGCTCAGCTAGTCTTGATGCACTGGTCTAAATGCTGAAGAACTTTGTGCATGCAGCTGCTGATAAAAAAGGAATATCTGCATGCACAGTACATTCCTGTACAATAACATAAATACTGATGGAAAGCTGGCATCATAATTGATCAAGTCTAGGGTTATACCAAGAAAGAGTTTGTGTGTTTGTGTATATGTGTGTGTGTGTGTGTGTGTGTGCGTGTGCGTGTGCGTGTATGTCTGCATGTGTGCAATTTTTATTCAAAATGATTCGGTAAATTTTGTTCTTAATGAGAGACAGCATACAAAGTTTTAAGTCCTATTTCTCTGCAAGCATAGGATCACATTATGGATACTGAATGTCAGAACAAAATCTGTTTAAGTTTGCCTTAAGCCATGTTTTATAATAATATAGGATACATATATTGTTTAACATTGCCTTTTTATTTAGAAAAACAAAGAAAAGCTCTGAAAAGTGGCTGCTCATTAGCTAATTTTTTCATACAGAAAAAAAACGAATAAATGAATCATAGTCCATGTGTGTCACCAACACAGGCTACTTGCTTTAGGTTAACCATTGGGAGAACTGTGAGTATCAAGATGGCTAGCTAGAGAAAACAGTAGAGGACTTCAGTCATAGGCTCCATGTTTGAAACCCTAACGTCTCACTCTCTGCACTGTAAAGGATGCACAGCACTGAAACTTTGAGTTTGTGTCACACCAAATCTTGTTTGCCCCGCATATGTTTGAATTTAATATTTTAGGGTAGTGCAGAGACATCTTTCCCTTCAGCAGAGATCTGTGAAAGCATCTCTGTGGTGACAACTTTTCAGATCCAAGTCAGGATAGTCAAGACCTGGCATTTTTGGGGACATAAACATAAAAAGGCCTTCTTTTTTTAAGACAGGGATCTTCATAATATACTGTGATTAAGTATGTTTAGTTCTGGTATCAGATCTTTGAATCCCATATTTCAACAAAATCCCATATTACTAAAGACAAACTGGTTGAGATTGGTGGTAATGCAGGTTTGGTGGGTGGGGGAGACTGACCTTGATACTACAGAGCTGCATCAGCATAATGACCAGTCAACCCAAAGCAGACCAAAACCTGAGGGAAGTCGGAGAAGGGTGGTGTGTTATAAACCATAGACACAAAAAGCAGAGGAAGTGAATGCAAGCATTTTTGTGCATGAAAAAACAGCATCATCATACTTTCATACTTCATCTTTGTCAGATAAAAATATGAATAATTGAAGAGAAGATGAGCACAAATAGACAAACAAGAAAACAGAGGGACAAAGACACTGACTTCCACACAGAAACATGGTGAACAGAGCTACACAGCAATGAACAGACACACCATTAGAGTGTCTAATGATGTCCATTTTAACATATTCAACAAAGTAAAAATAAACATTTAATCAGTGTTAATGTGCATCTACGGATGTTTACATGGTTTGCATTGCTGCAGTAAAGAAGCAAATCTGCAAAGGAAGAAAATCTTAGCAGGAATACAGTTCAATAATCTTATCTTCAAAGATAATGTAATTAACTTCATAGATAGTGGATCATGATGCAATTTGACTGTTTGAAGGCTGCATTTGCTGTATTATTCTTCAACAGCATATTTGTTTAATACCAGGAGACCATAAAATTGTCTCTTATATACTGCAGGGTTTCAAACTGCCTCTGGAAGCAACATCAACACCAAAACTTTTTGATAGAGCTTAAAATTGGTCCTCTAACTAATCTGCTAACATCCCTGTGCCATACGCAAAGCATGAGCAGGAATAATGTAAAGCATGGTGCAACTAGTGTCTAGCACAGTGGAAACGTGTTCTCTGGAGAGATCAATCACTATTAACAATCTCACATTCAGATAGGACACAAGAGAATGCCGCCTAGTCTAGGATAACGTTGTGAATTTTTGGCATAAGGTTGTCAGTTTTAGTATGGCAATATTAATGTATTAGACTAGAGATAATAGCTACTCTACAGAAAGCATGCTGTCTGTTTTGCTCACATAGGTCACTCTAATTGTTAAAAATCAACTTGACTGTTACAGTGATCACTTTTAAACTGACAGAGACATGACTTTTAAGTGTACAACAGAAGTTTTAAGAACTTGTATAAGCGACTCAAACATTTCTGTGCTCTATGTTAATTTTTCTCTTCAACAATGCACTCACATGTTCCCAAATTTTTCCAAAAAGTTGAAACAAGAAAAAAACATAACAAAAATGCATATCATTTTGTTGCCAGCAAGAGTGACTAAGTATAATTTTATTAAAACTAACAATTAGAAAAAAAAACAAAAAAAACATTGTCTTGTATGTGAACATCACATCAGATAGAGTTTCATCAGCTGGATGGCTTTTTATCAATGAAATCAACAAATCCCACAATGCAGTCACACTACAGGTGCTGGTCATATAATTAGAATATCATGAAAAAGTTGATTTATTTTAGTACTTCCATTCAAAAAGTGAAACTTGTATATTATATTCATTCATTACACACAGACTGATATATTTCAGGTGTTTATTTCTTTTAATTTTGATGATTATAACTGATAACTAATGAAAACCCCAAATTCAGTATCTCAGAAAATTAGAATATTACTTAAGACCAATACAAAAAAAAGGATTTTTAGAAATGTTGGCCAACTGAAAAGTATGAACATGAAAAGTATGAGCATGTACAGCACTCAATACTTAGTTGGTGCTCCTTTTGCCTGGATTACTGCAGCAATGCGGCGTGGCATGGAGTCGATCAGTCTGTGGCACTGCTCAGCTGTTATGAGAGCCCAGGTTGCTCTGATAGTGGCCTTCAGCTCTTCTGCTTTGTTAGGTCTGGCGTATTGCATCTTCCTCTTCACAATACCCCATAGATTTTCTATGGGGTTAAGGTCAGGCGAGTTTGCTGGCCAATTAAGAACAGGGATACCATGGTCCTTAAACCAGGTACTGGTAGCTTTGGCACTGTGTGCAGGTGCCAAGTCCTGTTGGAAAATGAAATCTGCATCTCCATAAAGTTGGTCAGCAGCAGGAAGCATGAAGTGCTCTAAAACTTCCTGGTAGACAGCTGCGTTGACCTTGGACCTCAGAAAACACAGTGGACCAACACCAGCAGATGACATGGCACCCCAAACCATCACTGACTGTGGGAACTTTACACTGGACCTCAAGCAACGTGGATTCTGTGCCTCTCCTCTCTTCCTCCAGATTCTGGGACCTTGATTTCCAAAGGAAATGCAAAATTTACTTTCACCAGAGAACATAACTTTGGACCACTCAGCAGCAGTCCAGTCCTTTTTGTCTTTAGCCCAGGCAAGACGCTTCTGACGCTGTCTCTTGTTCAAGAGTGGCTTGACACAAGGAATGCGACAGCTGAAACCCATGTCTTGCATACGTCTGTGCGTGGTGGTTCTTGAAGCACTGACTCCAGCTGCAGTCCACTCTTTGTGAATCTCCCCCACATTTTTGAATGGTTTTTGTTTCACAATCCTCTCCAGGGTGCGGTTATCCCTATTGCTTGTACACTTTTTTCCACCACATCTCTTCCTTCCCTTCGCCTCTCTATTAATGTGCTTGGACA
>JAQMCX010000032.1:16109674-16129791 GCA_029814765.1 Acanthurus leucopareius
ATATATGTTTACTACTGTGAAGCACTTTGTGACTGCTGTTCTGTGAAAAGCGCTATACAAATAAATTTTACTTACTTTACTTTACCCTGCCTAAGGTGAATAAGACAATCAGGTTATGTGGCAACTACAAGGTGGCTATAAATCAGTGTACTGAAGAGGATATATTCCCACTATCAAACCCTGAAGATCTGATTGCCATGTTAGCAGGAGGGACATCATTCAGCAAACTAGACCTTTCTCATGCCTACCAGCAGCTACACTTAGATGAGGAATCACAGAAATAGTTGGTCATTAACACTCACAAAGTACTGGTCAAGCACCACTGCCTTAGCCCAAGTGCTTCTATTGCCTGCAGTTTTTCAGTCTGTTATACAAGGATGCAAGGATACAAGGAAGTTTATTTGTCATTATACAACAAGTTGTATAATGAAATTAAAATGTGGTTCCCTCTATGTTATGGACCAGATTCTTCAAGGGCCAGAGCATGTGACATGTTTTTTGAATGACATCCCTATCACCGCTTCCTCTGAGGAGGAGCACCTGAAAAGACTGGATGAAGAATACAGGGCTGTATTCCTTGCCAACAAGTCATTATACTCCCATGTTATCGACTCAGACTACTGGAGGACCTTCATCAGGAGCATCCAGGTATCTGTCACATGAAAACCCTTGCCTGCAGCTACCTCTGGTGGCCAACTGTGATACTGAAATTCAAGAGCTTGTGAAAAGATACCCAGTCAGCCAAGCTGCACAGAAAATGCCAGCCGGGGCACTGCTACAACCTTGGAAATTGCCAGAAAGAGTGTGGTGGAGGATACACATTGATTTAGCCAAAAAAGATGAACAGTTCTCTTTGGTTATGGTTGATAGTCATTCAAAGTGGTAAGAAATTTTCACCATGACCTCCATGACCTCTGGCAACACCATTGAAGTGCTGCCAGGCCTATTTGCTAAGGCTTACCAGAAGAGCTCTGATAATGGTCCACAACTGGTGCTTAAACAAGCTCTGATGAAGGACGTGCTAGAAGCGAATGGAAAGGCTATTTTGCCAGTAAGTCACCATCTGACGAACTACTGCTCATATACCACATTACATCCCATGCTGTGACTGGTCGAACACCAGCTGAGCTATTGGATTCAGGCAACAGTTGTTGAAAGACTTGGAACTGTCACTTACTTTGTACAAGAGAGACAAAGACAGCGCACAGTGCATGTTGACCACATGTTACCATGGCGAGAGACTGTTAGTAATCTTCTATCCCCATCTTCTATCTTCTATCCCCACCAGTTGCAGAAGATATGCCATCAGTAAAAATGGACTGTGCTGTTCCAGCTGTTTCCAGCATCCCTGTGAGCCAGTCATTGTCCTCTGTTCTCCCAAAACCAACGAAATAGGTTGTCACCAGCACCTGCATCACCCATGGCAACTAAAAACCCACCGATGAAAACGGAGATACCCCAAAAAGGCTTTGTGTACCCCATAAAGGCTAAATCTTTAAAATGCAGTATATGAAGGCTTGAAAATGAGACTGCCTACAGCTAATATTTATCTTGTATTAGAAGTTAAAAATAATGATGATAATAATGATTATTAATTGTGGGGGGTTTTTTCGGGTTTTTTTTTACAAAAGTCGCTCGGGGGCAGTAGATTTAATTTCCCTCGTTAAATCATTGATGTTTTTTGGGCAGTGTTTGCACTTAAAGCTACCAATCTGAAAGGGGAAGACTGTAAGAGCATGGTCTTTTATTGTCACCTTGTGGTTAAAATAGGCAACTGTAGTTGCAAGAGTTTTTCTGTGTTTTGGCCAACAATTAAGGGTGGCACTGTCTGACTTAGCCACCACTGTAGAACCTGTGCTGTCTTATAAATCATCAGGCAATGAAGGCATGGGTTTTAGATGAACATTGGCCAATACTGAAATAGCAGTGATCATAACCTTGTCTTCTGGCATCATCTGCACAATGCAGAAAACGTTATCATAATGTCATAAGATGGGGTAAACAAAAGACAACGTTTTTCTGGATCAAATAAATACACTGACAAAGACATTGTCAGCAACAGATCTGTTAAAGACGACCAGACAGCTGTGATCCTGTTTTGTCTGTTGAGATTAATTTGGCATCTTGATTGCAATAATTCCCAATTTGTTATTATGTGACAAATTTATTCAGTTCGACCTTTGCTGTCTTGTTCATGGAGCAGCAGAGGTATCCTGCTCTTCCCTACCCAATGTTCCACTGGCGCACAGTTCTGAAATGTACCACACTACATATATTGTTTAAAGAATACATGTTGTGTTATCATTTATATGAGGGTTTCCCCTCCCTCACATAAATGAAAATGTGTATGTGTGTTTAAGCCAAATGCGAGGTACACACACTCCCATACACACACTGCTTATTTCTAAATGTATGCTTTGTGATTGAAAATATTTTTAAAGGACACATTATTTACTCTAAATAATATGTATGAAGTACACTTTAATATTTCACACTGCTGAAAGGAAATAACAGAGAGAAAGATGTGAGTGACTGTGTAGACCTGTGTGGGCATGTTGGCCAGCTTTTCTGTATCTTGCAGGCAGACTGATTTATTTTTACACTTCAACCAGGTTTTGGCTGGTCAAAGTGCAAAGCGCAGTTAACTTCATTGCGCCAAGTACAAGATAAAAAATGAGCCAATCTAAGCTTTCCTTCTACCTTTAATTTCAGACCCTCCGCCATTGGTCACACAGACTCGGTGCAGGTGGATTAGCTATGTTACAGAAGTGGCAAAACTGACATCTGTGCTCCATTATAAATCCACATAATGACTGAACTCAAGTGTGTTGTTTTATTTTGAAGAAACTGTTACATAAATTAAAAGAAGAAACAAGTCATTTGTTTTTTCTAAACTCTCTCTGCTAGTATATTTTTTCATCTAGAGAACAAAACCATAGACACAAGAAAGGTGGATGTACTTACCTTTTTCCAAACTCTCTCTGCAGGTAAATTTTTTCTTTTAGAGAACAACACCATAGACACAGGAGAGGTGGATGTGGGGAGACGAGCTGTGCAAGATGTACCACCAGGTTGGTGAAAACACATACATGTACTTGCATATGCCTGTTTGGCCAGCCATTATATACCCAGTAGCAAATTTGTTAGGTACATCCAGTATTAACAGTCCTGCAACAAATCCATGAATGCAATCATGTTAAGCTTTTCTTGAAGCTGTTTTGAGGTTTTTGTTCAACAATATGATCTTTTCGAAGGCTGTAGGTACTGCACTATACTGACAGATGTTTCTATTGTTTTGTCAACCCCAATTACTTAAGTGGGGAATACTAAATAACCAAAACATCTCTCTCTGTTAAGTGTGTTAACTGAACTAACTAAATGTGCAGCTCCCTCAAACACAAATTAGTTCTGGTATTTTCACTACATATGATATATTATAAGTCTAGGCAGACAAGGATGTAAACTCCAACTTTGACTGGTTGTCAGAGGTATTAAGTGTAAGTTGGTAATTTTACCTTAATTTGTAGTTAATGATATTCATTTTTATATGATATGAATAGGGGGAAATTATGCAAATTAATCAAGGGTTTCCTGCTGGTTTGTTGTTGTTGTTTATCCAAGGTGTGTTTTGGAGGACCCAGCTTTATATTGACCAACCACAGTTCTTGAAATTCAACATCTCTGTCCAGAAAGAGGCTCTTGTTGGGGTGTATGGACGTAAAGGCTTACCACCTTCACACACACAGGTTGGTCTTACAGACTCATACACATGCATGCACATGCATTTACATGTTCATTAATATATTTAGCATTACTAGTTTATTGAGCCTAAACGCATTTTCAGGCAAGTAATCTTATTTATTTTGGATGACACATTTTAACATGTTGTCATTTCAGATTAAGTGCTGAAGCATGTCATAACTGAATAATAACTGAATAAGGTCTAATGTTAGTAACATGTAACCAGTAACTTTTCCATATCACACCAATACTGAAATTGAATGCCACCAGATTAACATTTCTTTGTGCATATTGTGAGAAAATTGAGTCAAATAAATAAATAAGTAAAAAATACTGCCTAAGAGCCCATTTTTAAGAGCCCATTTTAAGCTAATTGATTTATTTTAAATAGGATCAGGCCCTATTTAAAATAAGTAAATTAACAAAAATTTCACTTCACTATATTTTCACAGCAGGAGCAGTGTTTAATATTGTAAAACATGTAACAAAATTTGCAGTGTAATAACAAAAATTATTCAGCTAAGTTGTAAATGTTCTGTAGAACTAGCCCTATTCCTAGCAAAAAACCTTAATTTATAGCTGCTGTGCAGAAATTGGTCAGAGTCTACATCCATAGATTAGGAGGAAGTAAAGGATGAAGAGGAGAAGGAGGAAAAATGGGGAAAGCAGCAAACCTGGCAGGACTTAGAATTTTCTCAAACTTCCAATATCTTGGGCCCTATCTTACACTTGCGCCTGTGGGCGCGTGGTGCAGGGGTTTTAATTTATTCAGGGGAGTGTCCGGTTCAACCTTTCCTAACTTGTTCCAGGAGCAGCAGAGGTATACTGCTCTTCCCCGCCCAATGTGCCACTACTGCATAGTTCTGAAATGTGCCACACTACATGTATTGTGAAATGAAAATTTTGTCATATTTTTCATAAACATTAGAGATTTTTTTGTCAGATTTTTTAACTCACTATCCTTTCTTTGTTTCTCTCTCTCTTTTCTTCTTCCATCTCTGTCTTGCTCTTGCTCTCTTGTGCTTGCATATGTACACCAGTTGCTAAATGTTGGCTTATGGCTTGTTTTGTTTCCAATCATGTCTGGATTAAGGACTCAAGTTGCTTTAAATATCCCTGTTGTTGCATAAGAAAATGAATGATTTTACTCCCTCTCGCCACACACATAGAACATATGCACAGAACAGAATTTTAAAAAGGATCAATATATTCAGTTATTTTATACACATAAAAGTATATACCAAGGTGCTAATTCTGTAGTCCACTTTTTGAAATTGCGCCTAAGGGTAAAACAAGGTAAACAGCAGCAATATAATAGTGTGACATATTCTTCTAAAAAGTTCAATATCTAAAACACTGTCCATCACCACTGATGTAAAATACAGCCTTGTTTCTCTCAACTGGATTCCTGAATTTCTGATACAGCATTTAAGAAAGGCTGTCATGAACCATCCAGAATCCTATGGTCTTTTTAGTATCAACAATCACCAAAAGTGCTAAATAACTCTGCCTCCTGTAAGGTCTAAACCCCAAATCCCCTCTGTAATTTTATTTGTTGAATTCCTTCATGTAATCTTTATAATGAAGCAGATAAGCTTCTTACAAACCTAAACTATCCCTTAAATGACTAAACTTAAACTGAACTCATTTTTTTTGTGTTAAATCTTGTTTTATAGGCAGACTAATCCACTTATCCATAAAAGACAGCTTCATACAATTCCTTTTCTATCCCACTTAATGTGACCATTTTAGATAATAGACAACAGTGTATGTGTATTTGGGAGTGTGGGGGCTTGTGTGTCCTTGACAAAATCTAATTCATCTGAGTTCCTTTTTTTATTGTAGACTTTTATTCTTGCCATCCTTGTGTAACAATTCTTTCAGCTGAAATAAAAAAAAAGCATTTTTTAAGTCACTGTGTTTTTAACAGTGGTACATGCTAATTGTCACATATGATGCTGCTATAAATGTCTCCTGCTTAATTTAAGTTTATTATTAGAAGATTCTGATTTTTTTTTTTTTACAAAAGCAGATCTGTTCACTTGTGATTGAGATACCTTATAATGATGTCAAGTGTTTTTAAGTTTTAACTGTTGAAACTGATACTAAAATGTCAGTATATTACCAAAATCTTTATTCCAACAAACACTCAGGTTAAAGGAAATGGTTAAGAATGAATGAATCATGCCAGTTGCTGTTCTGGCAAAAAAAAATAAAAAATTAGGGATGTTTGAAATTTTATTTATTCATTTTTTTTGTCTTTCAGTATGACTTTGTGGAGCTACTAGATGGTAGTCGCCTTATTTCCAAAGACAAACGAGCACTCAAAGACACAGATACTACACATTCACACCCAGATGGTCCACAGGAGGAAGAGACTGGAGAAGGAGTCAGACACACACGCTCATTGAATGTACATGAGACTGGCTTTATACAGTTCCTGGACACAGGAATCTGGCATCTGGCATTTTACAATGATGGACGCAACACAGAGCAAGTCTCTTACAATACCATTATTACAGGTGAGACACAAAAGTATGTTGTTTATAAAAAAGTAACCACTTTGTGTTTCAGACTTATTAGTGAGTTACTGCAAGTAAACTTTTACACTCTAAAAGGTTTTGTAGTAGAGGAGAAAAAGGGCTTGTTTTTAAATACATACATCAGTCCTATCACCGTATCTTTTCCATTTATGTTGCATTTATTTTAATGTTTATGTCTTTCTCCTTCTTAAATAGAGTCGATTATAGAATGTCCTCAAAATTGTCATGGAAATGGGGATTGTCTCACAGGAATATGCCACTGTTTCCCAGGATTTTTGGGGCCTGACTGCTCTCGAGGTAAACTCTCTTACAAACACCTGTCACCCATAGAAATGCAGGAAGTTGGGAAGTTGTTATCTAAGTACTAAAGTCACATTCACACTGCCGGCACAAGTTGCCTAAACCAAAATTGATTATTATGATTAGCAGCCAGTGCTTCACAAAAAGCTATAACTAAACATGTAGCTCTCTAACAGTTCTCTCTCTTTCTCTTAGTTCCACTCCTAGTTATTATCTGCTCACACATTTGCCTGCTTCCACTGTACAATAACTTATCAATTAAACTATGAACACTGACACCTTCTGGTTACAACTCTTCTCCTAATTTACTGCCAGCTATTTACCAGATGTCTTTAGGACCGTGACCAGTTCACACTGGAATCTGGTATTGGTCACATTTTTAAAAATAATGAAGAGCCACAATTTAATAAATGAATAAATAGATAAATAACTAATAAATATTGTGACTTTTTTCTTTTTCTTCATTTCCTTTCCTTTTTTCCAGTAAAGTTACCTTGGAGCAAGAATAGTGATAATACCAGAAACTGCAGTTCTTTAGGACTAAGCCCTGTAGGCTGGGTTTGATTAATCCTTTTACAGTACAGATCTAATTCATTTATTTCATTTCATTTTAATGTCTAACCATAGGATACACCTTTTTTTTGTTTCCTCTAAAAAACATTTATCCTATTCGGCTAATTCAGCTGTTCAGTCAACCACTCATCTCTAGGATTATCACAATTTAAAGAGAAAACAGAACTTTGAATGTGACCATTTTTACACCTAAATGTGAGATCACATGTTTTTCAGAATACCCATGAATGCAATGGACAACCATGACAAACTACTCAGATGATTCATGCTCAAGCTTTGAAAATCTGATCCAGTACTGTTGACTAAGTAACATTCATTCTGCTCATAAAGACTTGGAACCATAGATTCTACCTGGTCGCCTCATTTCTAAATTTGAACTTTCTCAACTAAAGGGACTTGTGAAAAGCAAGAGAGCAAACATAAACTCTCTCTCCCTTTTAGTCTCCCAGTTAACCCTAGGTGATTTTGACTTTGTCTTGTTTCCTCTTTTCATTTTGATCGTTTGCTTTCTCTGCAGTATATTTCTGATACGTGTGTATGTTAACCCTTTTGTTAACCTATGTGAATTGGAGGTCAGTAACAGAAGGCACACTGGACTGGGTTGGCAAAGGAAACTGCGATAAAATAAATTATACTAGCCCACTATACAATCTGGGTCACCAGCATAGCATACAAACATCCTTAGTCATCTCATTTAAATGAATCCCAGTTCCTGCACTCCTCACGTTAAACATCTTCAGCATCATAGCATGTAAAAACTTAGGACAAAATGAAGATCAGAATTTCCTGTATTATACAATTCCAAAAAATGGAGCTGCTATTCTAATTTAAAAAAACAAAACAAAACATTCCCTACAACAACAACCCATAAACTCAGACAGTTGTTTTGTTATCGTAAATGGGCCCATCAGGGTCAAAGTAGTAAAATCAAATCGTAAAATCAAATACTTATAGACCAAATCATGACAACCCACATTTTTCCATACAATTTTACAAATTTTCATCACTTCACTGTGGTTTTTTTGAACATGAATCATAGTAAAAGGAAAATTTGATAAAATCCTTTACTTAAAATTAGATAAACATTGGAAGCACTTTTCAACGCACTCAGAAAATGGCACTTATCTAAGATTATATAAAAAAAATGCATGAAAAATTTGTATAAAAGACTGGCAGGACAACTGTCACTGAACCAAGAACTTTTTACTCAAGGAATACCCGTACCACTTACTACCCTCACAAAAATCACTTTTGTGTGGGCAACTCTGTAATTAATGAGTCACAATATTTCATTAAAATGGCTCATAAAATCAGACAGTAAGCATGTCAGATCTTTACCCTGACAGCTTTTGACATTGTTTGTTGAACTGATCAACTCTCCTGGAATCTCACCACTATTGCTCTGGGAAAAGTCAAAAGCAGTCCTTATGTCAGGATCATATTACATTAATTCAGGCTGATTGTCACACGAAATGGTTGTGGTCAAAAAAATTCCTGCATCTAATTATTAACACTGGGAACAATGAATGGATGTGTGGAGTAACTTAATTGAAGAACAGTGATGTTGTGTTTGGGATGCTCTATGACACTCCGACGAGAAGTCTAGGGCCAAGATTTGTTGTATTTTCCCGCCAAGTGTGACATCTCCCACAATATGTTCCTTGGTATTGACCACATCATTTCATACTCCATGCCTAGAATAAAATGAAACAAGCTGAAAGATCTATACTTCTTACGCTCATACTAATCAAGACTGATCTCCAACTCAATTTCAGAAAATTCAGGATGAATGAATGGAACTTAAAATTGTCATACCAACATACTCCATTTTGCATGCAAAGGACAAGAATTAAATGTTTTGAATACAATGAAAAATACTGTTAAATTCCTTGCTAATGACCTAAAAGAATTTTGAAAATCACTGACTGCAGCAATCACAGACACACAGGTAATTTATTTTACAGCTCTCCAAAAAAAGTTGTTTTGACTACCATCGGTCTAAAATTCTGACAACGTATGTAGACCATCATTCCTTCCTTTATAACATGAAACTTCCAAAATGATCCAAAGAACAAGCCACCATTTCAGACCAACCGATAACCACCAAAGCTACCTTCACCATCAACAACACAGCTATCAATTCAGTTTGGCTCAAACCTGACAAAAACTGAAACCTTTTCTCAATGTAGAGGTCTTTAAGCCCAATGAACTGTGAGCAACCAGTAATTTGTTAAGCATTAGACAACAGACTTAAAGCAGTCATCAATATTAATTAACCCAGATTTAACAGGATTTATAAAAGACAGACTCTCATCAATTTCTGTCATACTGGACTGCAGAAAATAGCACTGACCCATTCACACACATTTGCACACTAATGGCAAGTAGCTACACAGTGCCAAGCATCAGAAAGTCATACACAGACATTCAGACACCGATAGAACAGCCATCCTTTTATGGCTAATATCTTGCCCAAGGGCACTTGGTATATTATAAATAATAAGATATTATAAACCACTGACCCTCTGATTAGTAAACTTTGGGCTCTACCTCCTAAGCTGTAGTTACCCAATGTGTGACTTTTCAGCCTCATTCGCTTATCCCAAAGAACCCACCCTAGTTAATTGGGCATTTCTCAATTTTAATGTTGAGAAATTTGGTTCAGAGAACTTTATATTAACTCAGTGGTTTTAAAACTCACTACAACCATACTTTGGCATCAGTTATAACCAACAGTCATACCTTTTAATGCTTCATGCTGCATCAGTGCCTGAGACATGGAAGTCCTCTCTCTCTAATACTGTTTGCCATATTCATTTAGCATCTTGCTGCTGCCAGTCATCTGACTGCTGGTTAATTAAAGGACTATTACCAGATCATCTTTACTACAAAATCAGCTTATATGCAGAACATTACACCTAAAAATCCTATCAAAAACCCTTCCAGAAGTCATTAATCTTGTAACCATAATCTCAAAAATTACTGATTGCTCCATGAATTTGCTTAATCCAATCTAATCTCCCCTTAATTTCTACCACTGTCTGAGGAAGACTTAAGGGCTGTTGCAAGAAAACCCTTCCTTTGACATTAACATCAGGTAACAGGTAATGTTGTGAATTAACCCTAAGCTTCTAGTAACACTTCCTGGAAGCATTGAGCCACACTTTTTATGCTGATAGAACAAACAAACAAACAATGCTTTTAGTTATTACTCCTCTAGGCTTTTAAATTAAAAAATATTCATATTAATAAATTAATATTTAAGTGGATTTAAGTAATATTTATGTTACAATTTAATTTAGGAGGACCCAAACGCAAAACACAGACACAAACCAATAGGATGGCAAAATGGGGTTTATTGTCGGGAGGATGAATGTGGATGGAGGGGGAAATCCAGAAGACGAGGGCAGAGGAGAGTGGGTAGATGGCAGGGAGGCAAGCTGGGCAGAATAAGTTTGGCTGTGAGTGGCAGAGGGGCGGGCAGGCGGGCAGGCAGGCAGGCAGGCAGGCAGGCACTGATCCTGAGACAAAGTACGAACAGGGTTAGTTATAATCAACAAGCACAAAAAAATCTTCACTTAAACCCACAGTTTAAGTTGGCCTAACTGGTTGGTCGGTACCGATTTGAATGACGCAACAGTCTGGCAACAGTCTGGAGAGGAGAGCTGGTGTTTTAACTGCAGGGTTGATTAGTGAGTGGATTTCAGGTGAGCAGCAGGGAGCAGGTGAGTAGAATGATTATGATCAGGAACCTAGGAGAGAGAGGGAGATGCCACACCCACAGCACAGACACAGACAGACAAGGGGAGGGGGAAACAGAGGACAAGGAAATGACAGGAAGTAGAGGCACGGCCAGGGCCGTGACATCAACTGAGTACCCGGGATCCTTTCACTTGTCTAAATATTGTGCACCTCGTTTCTCTGGGCCTTTACCTGCAAGTGATGCTCACATAAAGCCACCTGATAAATAAAACACGTTAAGTGAAGTCATTTTGTGATACTTTTATAACATTAATACAGCAAGGCCATCCAGGAAAGTCTGCATTATAATACGGTGCCAAACAATAAAAGCATCGCCACACTTTTTGACCAGTAGAAGATAAGACTCAAAATAGAAAAAAACAGTAAGGAAGACAAAAAGAAAAAAAAAACAGTCATAGAGAGAAACTACTTGTTATCTTGTTGGAGTGGGAGGAAAGAAATCATCTGCAGTGCCCTCAGTGCTATATTTTATTACACCACTAGAGGGCAGTGTGGTCATTCTCTCTAGCTAACACACTGCAGATTTTTTCCCTCACTGTTTTTTGAAGTATTGAAAAGACACGCTGTATAGTCTCTGTAACATCATGTGGTTCAATCTATCTCCCTCTCTCACACCAGTACACAATCTTGTATTTACATAAGATGGAAGTGTGTGTTGGTGAAGGTGTGTGTGTGTCTTTATGTGTGAGTGTGACTAGTCGCAGTATTGGTTTGCCTTGCCTGCACTGGCCAGCAGCAGCAAGACATAGCATCTGCTGCAATGAACAGAACATCTTCTAGCACCACCAGCTTTGCTTCTTTGTCTCTCTCTCCTCCCTTTGCTCGCTCATCTGTATTTGTCTTGTTCTTTTTCAAATCCTGCATGGCTGTGAAGGTGACACAATCAAACCGGCTTTCCACTGATACCAGCTTTAAAAGGCTCATATACATAGTTTTATACTGACACCATGAATAGCTGACTACTCTCACCACCTCTCGTTTTGTTACTGCAACTAATGCTACTGCTATTAATAGAGCTGTACCACTAAATGGACTGAAAACTCCTGTTAGTAGCATTTAATAATTACTGCAGGTGTTGTGCATTAATAGAGAAAACCTATGATGTTGCATGACCAACAGGTGCATTCTGGGTCTGGCTGAAATGTTTACAATGGATCTGTCATTTGGGATTTGTCACATTGCTTATGAACTTTTAATTTAAGTAAGGTGTGTGAGGACTTTCTTTTGTTTCTGACTTTTTCTGTGACAGTTGGGACTGAGCTGCCTTTGGCTCAAAACATTTTAAAACTTAACTGGCAGTAGAAGTAGCAAAAGGACAGAGAAACTAAGATGACTGGTTATATCAGGATAGAGAAGATCCTATGGGAGGACTGGTTAAAATATAAATTGAGAATGGTCAAGCTAAGAAGTTGAATCAAGGGCAGACTTTAAAGGACTTTGCAGTGCAAAAGTCTTAGAGAATTATTTTCAGACTGGGTGAGAAATGGTATAAGAGCTACAGAGCGACATCAGTGTTCTGTGCACTAAGTAGTGTGTTAAACTATGCATCTGTTTGTGGCTGCAGCCACTGTGGACTTTATATTGTTTATATAATTCATTGTTCTCTGTGTAACTCAGCTTTGCTGATGTGTTCTTGTGCTGTGAAGTGGCAGCTTATTTCATTTCTGTCATCTAGAATGGCTTGTTGCTTGAACCCGCCATGGTGGCCTACAGTTCTTTTTGATTATTGTTGATCATTTGTGTTTAATTGGTTGCATTTGGTGTCTTTTCTGGTTAATTGCAGTGAGACTACACAGAGGCAGACAGTTACATATTTATAACTGATAATCAGTGGTATGCACAGGCTGTCTATACAAATGGCATTTTGGAAATAATGTTTGGTTGGGGATGTGATTTTCCATTGCTGTTTTGGAATTGATATTTAATGAAACTATAGCCTGAAGGTATTCTTTTATTACGGTAAAATCTCAACTTTTTATGCAAAATCTGTCTGAAGCCTGTAGGGTCTGGAAAACACATTCAAGCATCAGCCACATTGGCAACAAATATAAGAAATGAATGGGAACTAGATGATTTTAATCTATGTACGCTCAACTTTATGCTAGCTCTTGTGAAGTAGGAATTTGCACAGCACTGACTGCTGCTGTTACTGTGCCTACAGCTAAGATCATTACTAATACCACTACTGCTACTTCTATAACTCAGTTTTCTATAATTTACCGCTGTGAGTATGACAACCGATACACAAGTGATATTACTACAAATACGAAGATTTTCATGTTCACAATAAATGTTCAAATCAAAGGTTCAATTACTTATACAATTATTTATAAATTTAACTGCCATCACCAGTACTGATCTAATTATTTCTACTCCAGCTTTAAGTACAACTTCTACTATTAATACAAGCAGATTCCCATTTTATGGGTTTCAAGAAAAAACTTACATTGGCTAGGAAGACGTTGACTTATACCAACTTTTTCTATTAGAAATAGTCAATAATTATATAAATTAGAACACAGATAGAGAGAGAGGGAGAGAGGGAGAGAGAGACAGAGAATATACATTAATAAAATTGAACTTAACCTCTAAAAAGAGAAAAAATTATGTGAAGATACTTTGGAGTTTAAGACTTATGTAAAGTGACAGTAATATTTCAGACACTCAAAACTACATGGACTTTTTTTATATACTGGACATACTGGACACACTCATATACATAACTAATAGCCAATGGCTCACTAATAACCACTAAACATAAAAGAAAATAAACAAGTTAAACTGGGAGAAGATACAACCCAATTAAAGATAACCAAACAGCAATAAATAAATAAACAAGTGAAGCTGGCTATCAACAGACCTAATTCATCTGTCCGCAAAGAATACAGCAATGAACAACTAAGGTATGGGTAGATGAAATCACTCAATAAATAATAATAACTTAAAGTTTGAGCACCATTCAAGCCATTTAAGAGCTTATTAATCTTGAGCATCAACCACATTATAACAAAAAAGAATATGTTCACTTAATGCTGTTAAAATTAGGGAGAAGGCTGTTTTCGAGTTGAGAAGGAGAACCACTCCTTGATCTTTCTGAGGTGCTCGGACTCACATAGCCATCTGGGCAATTGATACATATCTTTGTCTTATCTGCAGCTTTAAACTCTCCTTGTCATTTTGGATCTTAGGTTGCAACTTTAACTTAAGCTAACAATCTTTGTCTCAGCAGGCGGCTGAGTAGACTTTACCATAACACACACTTATCATCTTTGATGTTTTAAACTTCTGATCCATTAAAAATTGAAGACATTAAACAGACTGGGACGGCATTCCTGTAGATGGTTTCTTTCTTTAGAATTTGGTGGGGTTTTTTTCCCTCTTTCAGTGGTAGAGAAGCCACACCTGCATCCTTTAGCTAGGTGTGGATAAAAGTTTCTTTAGTTGTTGGTTAGATTAGTGAAAGTAGGTTTCCATCATAATAGCAATCATGCCACAACTTCCTGCTGTATATCTACATGGTACACACATTTAAACATGGTAACATGGTAAACATCTATACACCTGCGTAAACAGCATGAGATCTCATACTTCCTGTTCACCCTTATTTATCAGGTGGTTATTAAGAAGATCACATTAAGAAAACATTAACATTGCATTTAAAGAACAATAAAAAACATAAAGTAACAAATAAAAAAGCTAATAATTTAAAGACAGCTACTGTTTAAAAATGACTAAATAATGTCAGATATATAGAGCTTTTCACCAATCACCTGGTTTTTCAACAGACAGAGTTCCGAAAGCTGTGAAAAAGTTAGTAACTGGACTTGCCAGTGTTGTGTTGGAATTATTTAGTCACATTTGGTAATCCTGAAGAATTTACTCCATGCTTAAGTATTCTCAATGTGCCAATGTGCCTATTAACTATTAATCCAATCAAAAAAACAGCTTTAATATCTGCTGCTCCTTGTACTGCTGTTGTATTTGTTTCCAGCAGTGGTGCTGCTGCTTTAAAGGAAACAGATTAAGTTTCTTTACTGAGTTGTGGTAGAGAAATACTGACTGGGAACTGCATGTAGGTTTTTTTGCTGGGATGAACCACCCACACACTCTGCAACCTGTCGACTGCTGTTTTTTTTTTGTTTTAAATAAAACTGTAACTGGCAGTACATTGCTCTAAGAGAAAAAAAATATGATACTAAGGACTTTTCACCTCCCATCTTACATGCTATGCATCCATACTGTAGCACACTTTGAAGTCCCAGGATTGACCTCTAAAGCCATGTAAGGACTTAAAAAACTTTATATTGATACAATTAATAATTAAGAATAATCCCACCAATAATGATCAACCACTAGAGTAGCAGTCAGAACTGCAGTAAGCTCTGCTGCTGAAAGCCTGTGTAAAATGAGTGTTGTGTAAATGACTCTTTTTTGATATATTCTACTGATTTAATTAAGATCGTAGTGCACTTTGCCTTTTTAGATGGCAAGATGTACAGATACAAATTGTTCTGATGTAAAGATTTTCTATGGGACGACCAACTTTGCAGAGTAAATTGCAGAGGGGTTACGTCATGACACTGATATATCAGCATTTCGGAAAGCCAACTGATGAGCTGCTGATACAGATGGACTGATAAATTTCATGAGGTTATTTTTTAATTTAGCTGCCAGTAACATCAGAGTGATGACTTATCACTGTTGTACAGCTTCACGCTGCCACTGCTTCCTGCAGTAGCAGGAAGTGTTTCACCATTGCTCTCCGGTTAAGGATGGCAAAGGACAGGAAAGATTAGGAAAATTACATTGAATTAAACTGCACTGAAAGGCCAGAATTTCCGTCCACATATTACCAAATGCTTAGGCTTTCTCTGCCTGTAGTTTAAAGAATTCGCTGTTTACAAATTTTCCTGATGGTAGCAGAGAGCACTAATGTCATAGAAAAGAATAAAACAAGAGCACACTTACTTCGGGCTGCATTGTCACATTAGACTCTCACCTCTATATGGATTTAAAAGAATCAAGTATATTTCAACATGATTTTTTATGTTAACCTCTTAATAATAAAAAAAGTCAAACTTTTGTTTTCCCAGATACTGTCTGTTGACAAAACCTTCACCGGGTTGATCAGTGGAGACAGACAGCATTTAATTTGAGTGGAATTTTTTTCCCTCCATCCCACAGTATCTCAGTGAGCAAAATATCACTGCACAAGTGTGACAAAGCCCAGAGAATATCTTTTTTAAATGGAAGTACTGCTCTGATCTACTGAGCTGCCACACATTTATAGTGATGTGCACTGCCCTGAATGTTGCCCTGGTCATAACTTACCTAAATTAAAGAAAACCTAATTTGTTAAACTTTATGTGTGCAAGCGGTGATCCAAAGATATGCTGATCAGAACCATACTATTGCAAAGAGTAGAGAAGTTAATTTCACGGATCACCCGTATTGATAAAACTGTATTCCAAAGGGACTTGAGTATAATATCTACAGCATTTCAGGGGCATCATCATACTGTATGCAAACTTGGCTATTGTGCCTATACTTGTGTGTTTAGTTTGCGATGTTCACACAGTATTGGCTATTCAGTACAGACTGCTGTGGAGGAGTAATAGCTCTTGTCACTCTCATATGATTATTCTGACTGTTAACAATTACTAAATAGTCAATGATTTGGTACTGAGCATTTAACAGTATGACACTTAACATGCAATCTGACTCTGACATCTTTTATGTTTAATAGTTTGCTTTGATGCCTTATAACCTGACATGCCAGATTGAATGTTTCACATAGCTAAGGGGGATATTTCACATGTCCAACTAGGCAACAGCTCATAGACAGTGTTTGGAAGAAAAAATAAGTTGAAAGGTGACTGGATGACTGTTCTGTCTGTCACATTCATTACTCTTGCCAAAGTCAGGCGGTAGAAGAGTGAAAACATATCTTTTATCAAGCTGCTTCTCGCTTTTGTCAAAAATAAACTATGGCCATAGGTATCACCTAGCAAGATTTCAGACTTGAAATCTCAACAGTTCAAGGTTAGATGCCTTGGCAGGAACTGAAGCAGACTAACTTCTAAGCTAGTTTTGCGCAGAGTAAAGTATATTTCAAAGTCTTTGCACTTTACCTACCAAGCATACTCTTAAAAGTACAAGACTAAACTGGAGCCAAAGGCTTTGTAGGAAAATTAAGGTATTACTTGCAGTGCTTGTTTAGTGAGGTGGCCTGAATACAGGTCAAAGGGTTATTAATTAAAGAAGTACATTTACTAGACTGAACGCTTTGGGAAGTTATTCTAGTTATTGTATTTACGTGTGGCAACAAAAGTATTAATCATAAAATGCAGAAAAATTAAAACAACATCACGAAATCCCAGTTTTTTACTAATACTGTTTTACTACACTCTAAAATAAGTCTACTTACACACAGTCCTCTCAGGTCACTCAGTAAATATGAATTCAAAATGCATAGGAAGAAAAACAGAATATACTGTAAGAAGGAAGAACTCTACAAAGGAAAGATCAAATAATGCTGTTGGCTTTTCTAGCAGTTTCTCCTTGGCTGTTAAAAATGTAAAAGAAGCAAGTTTAAAAAAGAGACAATCCCACACACACACACAAAAATGTAATTAAATAACATCTCCATAACTGTACAGGAGCATGCTCCTAGAATCTGTATTTATAGATGAATAATGTACCAAGGAGTGTAAAAAGATATCCATCATATAACTTTCATAATTTAAGCATCTAGAATTGATATTTTATGAAATATCAAAGTAGAATGTGAAGCATGTTGTCAATATAAAAGGATCACTGTGTGATGAACCAACACAGAATTATCATCTGAATCTGTAGCTCCTCTTGGCTTTATGATGCTTTATAGTGAGTTTCAGCTCATTGTTTAGCTGTCCAGCCCTGAACTCCACTCTCAATGCTTTTTTAGTATCTTTCAGCTGTGGCAGGCATCTGTTTTCAGAGAAAAAGCTTGCAAGTTCCATTGTACACCACCTGCTCAGCAACAAACAGCAGGCACACACAGTTACAGACTAGCTGGTGAACATAGCGGGTCATTTGGCTGTTAAAGAGACATATCACATATTTTCCTCAGAACTGGGTGGAAGAGAAGGGAATTCAGTATTAAGTATTAAGTATTTTTTTACGTTAATGCAATTATTGATTCTGCTGACTTGATTTGTTATCAGTTTCCTACTAATTCTTGCTAAACTTTATTTGAGCTGGATGTAGCTTAAGAGCTAGCTGCAGCAGCAAGCTATCTGTCATCATCTGAAATGGATGAAATGGGAGAATATTTGTAAAGCAATCATTTAGGCTTTCAAAGAAATCTATTGCTAAACTGTTATTATAACAGAATATCCAACTTAGTAATAGATGTGCAGCTCAGTGGGGAAGCAGTGGCACTCATGTGTAGAGTGTCAAATACAAGACTTTCCTGAAATTTAGGCCCTTGTTGTGTGGAGAGATGTTTTGGCAGATTTCTGATTGTTTCACCATTACTTCAAATTAGCACTCTTGACATCTTGTCCTTGAAATGAAGCAACATTTTCTATGTTCTGCAATGCACCAATGTCTGAATTACATGCTGGCATCAGCAAAAGGATGATTTGTGATTTTGTTGAAGGCTATTCCAGTTGCTTCAAAGTGGCTGAATAATCAGTTAAAGCAGATCTAAACATAAAGTTTTTTTTCTTGGCAGATGTGCAAAAGCAAAAGCAAAGGTAAGATAAGAAGTGAGCATTTGGACCTTTTTTATAGACTCTGCCTCTTGCCTTAGTCCTGGTGCTATAGATTTAACACTGAAACCATTAAATGAGAAAAAAAATGATAACTCCCTCTTAATCCAGTGTGGTTTGAATGCCTTGTGAGAAACAACTTGAGTGAATTTGTTAGGTAAGACCCTGTACATTCATTGTCCTTTCAATCAAATATTCATATCCTGTCTTTTGCACCTACTCTAATAAGCTTTTACCTTCTCTATTGTATTTTGCTTTACAATGCTTTTAGTATCTAAAAGAGGTCTCTTTCTCTTGGAAATTCCGCCAGACTTTCAGACAGTTATTTGTTTCCTGCAGCCATTACAGTCAATTAGCTGTATCGGTGCAGTGCCCACAGCCCACAACTTCAATTAGGGATGTGTCAATAATGTATCTCTAGATGAATGCATAGAAACGTGTTCCATTTGTGGATGGGTAAACACCGACGGTAGTCATAGATGATAGAGGCAGTGTAAAAAGGAGCCTGCAGTCACCTCAGCTTACCTCCCATGCATTAGGACCATAATTCCTGGTTACCACTACAACTGGTACAAAATAATAATTATATCAAATATGACACAGTTAATTGAATATTATGTTTGTACAATACATCCCAAAGTCTAGACAAAAGCCATACACATTCCCACCCCTGATTCACATGATCATTTCTTTCTTTCTTTCTGCTTTACTCAAACTCAAGGCAATGTAAGAGAGGAAGGCAGAGAGAGAGAGAGTGATGTAGAGCTCTTGTACACATGAGCTGCTTTGCTCTTGCTCTCGTTTTTCCCAGCAGGAGAGAAGGGATAACACAACAGTTACCCTATGTGATCTTCTAAAAGACGGCCAGTTCCCAGTAGGACAAGCACAAATACGCCATGGGAGAAAAACAGCATATACCACACCACTAGGGTTTAGTTTATAGTGGATATTGAGTCCAAACTGGCCTGTCAGTCAAGGAAAGCTGAATTTTTATCACTTTAAGACACAGGCTGATTATTATGGACTGGTGATAGGATCAGAGAATTCTTTTGTTGCTGCCAGAATGGCAAAGATCCAGTCAGACAAAATAGCTACTACTTTACATTACAAGGCTGAGTCTAGAAACAACAACTAAGGCAGAGTGATACCTTGGTTATGATGATATTGACCCACAGCATTTTGTGTGGCTATTTTGTTATTTTTTTGTGCTAAAAAACATTGAATATTTATATATTGCTAATAAATGCTAAATAAGGGGACTTAAATTACAGTTCTATCAGAAAATGTTATGTGTAAACATACATACATAGATGCATACATACATACATACATATATATGTGTTTGTATTAGTGGAAGGACTCGATTAAAAAAATTAATCTAATTAATTAGAGGCTTTGTAATTAATTAATCTCAATTAATCACATATCAATATTTGACACGAGA
>JAQMCX010000032.1:16139962-16152000 GCA_029814765.1 Acanthurus leucopareius
CCCCCCCCCCCCCCCCCCCCCCCCCCCCCCCCCCCCCCCCCCCCCCCCCCCCCCCCCCCCCCCCCAAATAAAATCTCACCTAGAGCGCCACCTTGGGTAGGGCCGGCTCTGCTCATTTAACAAAGGTCTCACTGCTGTAGTCAAAGTCTGTCATAATGACCAGTGCACTTGTCAGGGTCAACGTTCTTTTCAGTTATGTATGTTTTCTTTTCAGTTATGTATGTGTTTATATATATATATATATTTATTTTCACAGATTGAGACCTGTCTAATATTCTTGTACTATGCAATAGCTATTTTTACCGTATGTGACCACTATCTGCTAATATTCCTCTAGAACTGAATAAATCTACTTTATATATATATACACACACACGCACACATATAAGCATGAAAACAGAATGGGTTGTTTATGTCCATGAAAGCAAAAGAACTCCTCATGTTTGAACTATTTGAGTAGAAAATTATTTTGTCAAGCTTTTCAGATTTTTTTTTTTGCCATTGATGATCTGCAATGGTTTATCAAACAAACTTAAACTCTCAAACCAAGGAAAAACAACATGTGCACATTCTCTGAAGATAAATGCTGCAGAATAAGTGCAACGTTTGTTTTCTATGATTAAATATTCCCCAAGCTTAGTTATATCTTCATACAACCCTTGGGAGCCACTTGTGTCAGCCCAGTCAGCCAACAATTAACCTAAACAATTATTATTGATTATTTTAAGAGGATGATTACTTTTAGTTGTTGGCAGTGGGTGATACAAAACTTTATTAATCAGTCTGTAAGTGACTGCTAGAGCTGTCACTCATTAGGGGGATTAAGCTGAGAACTGAAACCTGTGCTGGCACTTTGTTTGAAGTCAGTATAGGTGTCAGCCCTGGAACCTGAATGGCATGGGTGCAGGTTAAATCAGACGTCCCATTCCCCCCACGTGTGTTGGCTTAAAGGACAAGAATTGGTATGTTGTGAGCTTTGAGCTCTGTCAATATTTTGTGATGCGTTTTGCTTTCATTCTGTTGCCTTTGTGTACCATTTGGTCTTCAGGAATAATAACTGCTATAATCATGACATCAGAGATTTTTTTCACTCTTTGGGCAAGGTATGTTAACTGTGCTCTTCTGAATGTCGTCATTGTGACATTAAAATGGCTTTAATATTTGTATAGGTTTATTGTCTGTTCAGGAAATTATTTGTGGTGATTTCAATGAAACTAAGGCTTTATTCATGTGATGGGGAGGTTGTGTTCTGGACCTGAATGCAGCCACTGAGACAAATGAGTAGGGAAATAATAAGGAGTTCAGTTGGAGAAAAGGGGAAACAGGTTGGAGATGGTGTCTTGGAGGGGAGTAAGAAGGCAGTGGCAGCGGGTTGAGCTGGATTGGACGGCTCAGGCTGGAGAGCAAAGAGGCTGGGTGGCTGTATGGCATAGGCACTGGAGATCTGCATGGGGAACACAGGAAAACACAGGTAAGTATCTGAAGACACGAAAAACATTCACTAGAGAACTAAGACTCTGAAGAACAAGAGTGCCGGAGCCAATCTACCATGGAGTGGAGCGGAGGCAATCTTGCAGCTCGTACACTGAAGACCAGCATCTTTGTACTGCTGCAGATGATAATGGAATCCAGGTGTGTCACAGCAAACTCTTCAGCCACCAGTCAAGCCACTGTCAATCAAGCACAGAAAAAAAATCCACCGCCAGCCCAGTCCAACAGTCACAAGCATAAACGCCAAAAAATTCCCACACACCACAATTCAACCTGCTATGTGTACGTTCTCGTGCTTCCACTAGCAACAGCACCATCCACATATTAGGGAGAACACAGCGGATTGTCGTCCAGGGGACCAGAGAGACCTAAAAGTGAAACTGAACATGTCAAACCAGCCATTGTCTCCTAAACCTATCTAAGTTGTTTGGTGTGTGAAGCTTACCAAACTGGATAAACCTGTGTGGATATTTTCATAAACTCAACCTAGCATTTTTCTCCCGAAACCAAAACAAGTCAGACACACACACCAAAGGGTGCCTTATGTCTCTTTTATAAATGTGTGATGAGAGCAGAGATATTTCACCAGTGGGGATAAGAACGTGATGAAGACTATCTTTCAGCATGACATCCTGTGATTCTGTGTGTTCTTGTTCTTCTTCCTTCCTCCTCTTTTCCTTCAAAAGAAGCTGGCAGCTTTATTGTAATATAACATGTAATATGTATAATATTGTAGTATAATATGTAATAACAATATAAATACAGAATGCCGGTTTTACTCATGTGCAGATGTTTGTCAAACAGATGACAGATTACAGAGAGAAATATTGCTGCTCTCACACTATAATTTTTGTATGTACACAGTACATGTGTGTGCAGACACATACTCCATCAAATGTCACTACCTCTTTCAAAGCTGGAAATCGATCCAGGTGTGATCCAGCTGCTACCCTCATTAGAAACATATGTCCCTTCTCATGACTCTTAAGATGAAAGGACATTTTTTCTGAAAAGGTATTTTCTTGTTTTCTCTCTCCTTGCATGTTTTTCTTGTCTTTCCCTGATACATCTTCTAAGAAAGAGACTAGGATATAAAGGAAAGATGCTAGTAAAGGAAACAGGGATGCAGTGTGAGGGAAGTGGTATGTACCCCTGGTGGACAGGTGAGAAATGAATGAATATGTCAACAGATTGTCAATGCTGGTTACTAATATTGTGGAAGTTTAGCATGTGCACATTAATGTCAATGCTTACATGCAACACTATGAAAATAATGGAGGTGACAAGGTAGAAATAATATATGAACAGGGGCCTGGCAAGTCTTTGCCCTGTAAGCCTCCAACAGGTTAAAAAAGCCATGTGCATTTACAATAAAACCTATTCTTGACAAAAATAATCACTTGTCAGAACGAAAAGCACACGTGTGAATCAGAAAGTTAGCAATTAAAATCACACTGAAAAAACATTACTGGAATATTGAAACTAGCTCACTTGAATAGAATGCAGCCATCAGTTCTGTCATTATTTCCAACTGTGTTCTTCCAGGTAAGTCAAATCAAAATGTCCCTCTGAGAAAAGGACTATTCTTTTTCAATTACGCACAGAGCTTGACATTAAAGAGGGATTGAATGGTGAATGGCCATTCAAGCCTTTTGTCACAAGTTCAGCAAAAAAGACCCAGTAAGATAATTAAAAAAAAAAAAAAAACAATTACAAAAGGCAAATTTTATTGAGAGAGCTGATTTCAAAACAAAAACCACTGTGGCATAAAGACATCTTAAAAGGAAAAAAATATGAAAACTTAAACGAGACAACAAACCAGGAAGCACAAGGATGCAGAACCACGTAGCAAAAACAGAATCAAAGAACAGAGACAGAGCCTGGGGACGACAACAGACCAACAGACCAAATGATGAAGACACGGGGGAGGCCTGATTCCAGTCCTCCACCCTCGCAGACTTAAAGACTTTTAGGCGCGTTCCTGGTAAGTCTGGTAAGGTTTAACGCTGTCACAGTGAAAAATCATGACATGAGTGAAGGCTCATCTTGAGCCCCTTATGGACACTTTCCATAAGTCAGCATCTCTGCGGAGTTAGGGAATTACCCACAGTTTATAGCATTGGCACATAAAAACAGGGTTACCAGAGGGCAAGCCTGAAAGCATCTGGGAAAAAAGTAATCAACGAAGCATGAAGGATGCAAGATTGAACAACCCCATGAGAAATAAGAAGTTTACATGTAAGTAAAAACACATCACATATTGGCGATTCATAATCAAAGGCTTCTGTAGTGGTGTTACAGTAGGCCTAGACAACATTGCTTTTTTGTTTACACAAATGTTTCAGCATCGTCAAGGTGATGTGACGTTGAAAAGTGATAGCTAATTCCTATTTTTACCATTTCAAGCACTTGCAGTCTCTCTTAATCTCACTTGGGAAGTGACTAGCAAAGTCAGTGAGGGCTTAGGGCTTAAAGCTTTAGGAAGTGAACCAGCAGTGTTGCCAGATGTACAATAATTATCATATTTGTACAATAATTTTAACAACTTTACAATTTCAACTTATGAACAATAATTTAAAATTAAGCATGAATGTACGACAATTTCACCCTTTCAATAAACCCACAACAAACCCTTGTTTGTGATTTTAGACCAACTAATAGCATCAGCTCCTGACTATAAAGCCAGCAGCTACCAGGCAAGGACCTCCTGTCGATCAAATCAGCACCATGACCTAGTCAGGCCTGCAGCTCATGCCTACGGCACAGTGTATGTCAGTCTGGGTTATGTGTTTACAAAAAAGACACGTCAACTCCATGCTGCTAACAGTTGCCATCTTGTTCAGACATCAGAGCCTCTGTGTTGTTGGGATAATATTGTGTACAAAGCATAGTTTTACCATTTAGTGTTGGCTCCTTCCCAGTTTGTTTCAGTATGTATGATAGTTTTTGGTAAAGTACAATAATTTTAAAGTCATAGTACGATATTTTTCTATTTCTCATCTGGCAACACAGGACATCTGAATTGGACATACATTAACATTGGGAGTTGTCATGGACACTGCTTCCTGCTCTTTGTAATCTTTTGCACACACCTCTCTGCTCATCCTCCACTCGGTGTGATGCCCACTAATGTGTGCCCACCTTTGCAGATTTTTATCTGGTTTTTATGTGCTTTATTTTTTTAAATTATGATTTTGACACCTTTTTTTCTTTACAAACTATCTATCTGTCTATTTTCTGATGTAGGTAATGTGCAGCGACTATGCAGCTGCAGTGTTCCAGCCAGTAGGAGGCGCTGTGAGACTGTGGTTTGCCTGCATATCCAGCTGGTCTCCTACATACTGTAACTATGCATCACTCAATGAAGTCAGACCATGTGTCATCCTTTCTTTTCCTGTCTTAAAGGTATCTAATGTGTGTAAGTGTAACATTAGCTGCTGTAGTTGACTTGTGAATCTTTTAAGAGTATTTTATTGTAAGCAGAGATGTTAGGATGAGCTGTGAAGTAGTTTATCTGTTGTTTATGAAACACAATGTGCGCCGAGAGCAGTAATAATGGTGGTGCATTATGCTGTTACTGTTTGTGAGCAGCTAATTGTAAGATGCTCTGGTGGGCTGCATGTCTCCACTCTCTCACCCACTGGCACTCCCCCTGTTAGTGTCTCAGCCTATCAGATTCCAGTCTGCTCCTTCTACCACACATCTGTTGCTGGTTTGCTCATTTACTTTTAGTATTTAAACCAGCCAGATTGCCTTTGTTCTTTGCCAGATGGTGGTTTGCACTCCTGCCTGCTTCGTATCCCACCAGTTTGTATGTACTGCCTCTCGGATTCTTTGACCTGTGCCTGTTTATCTGATTTACCTGTTTGCCTGATGTTTTTGTACATCTGCCTGGTTGTTTGGATTTTGGGGTTTGACCTCTGGAATTGATTAAACTCTGCTCTGCCTAAAACTTCCAGTAAAAATCACTGTGTTGCCTTACAGCTGCTTCTGCCTTGTGATTCTGCATGTGGGTCTTCTGAATTGTGATAGGGAGTAACGAACGCAGATGAAACACATTGAAACACCTGACAGGACTTCTGGAAATGAAAGAGGGAATTCACTAATGCATATATGCATTTTTGGCCTAATAGTTTTCTGTTAAAAGCTTTTCTATTTAGCGCTTTCAAGTAGGCCTAAAAAGGCAGATGTTAAGGGGTTAAAAGAAATCCCATGTGTTAACCTGAAGCCTAGTATGAAAAAAGACTATCAGCCCAATGACACTGCTGCATATGCTGCATTAAGTTGTTTACCATGTCCTCTTTTTCTCCTTACCACCTGGTTACAGTAGCAGTTCATGTCATGCCTGATGACATTTGCAAAGCAGGAGGAGCAGCTACTAATGGAGGCTATGGACTAGAAATGAAATGCTCTTACAATAAGTTATGCATAGCAATTAAGAAATAATGAACAATAATAAGACTTACTCTCAATAAAAGCAGCGCAATTTTGCAGATGAGTTATATACTTAAGTCTGAAACCTTGAAACATTGTTTGTTTACTTATGGCTACTTATCACTTAATCTCCCAGTGTGCATTGTGCAGAGGAAATCACAAAGCATTCCAGCTCTGCCCTTGAAGGCTTGATCTCAAAAATTCACTTGTGTTTTAAGAGTAATGGAACGATACTTAAGATAGCAGCAGGATGCCTTGAGGAGGAGTGCCCAGGGCAAGTCAAAGAGGGAATGTTAAACAGCTACTGGGGTGTGTTCCATTTGTCTTTGCTCACTCTCTCTCTTCTGTCACAACCATGTCTTGAAAGTAACTTAAAAAAAGTGATGAAAGGAAGGAAAAAGTCGATATTGAAAGGTAAAGAGTAAAACAGATTGCAGTTGATATCACAACACTGCAGTGCAATAGTTATGAAAAGGAGAAAACCGCTACCCTGTTCTTTTATCGATTCTGCAAGACGGTCATGAAACTAATGTTTTGGTTGTTGATAAAAAGACAGAAGTAGAAGAAAGAAAATAAAATACTGTACATTAAACTGCATCTCTGAAATACAGTTAATAATAGTCCCCAATCATCTGCCATTTGAGCATTAGTAGGCAGTGGTCACTTTATTAAAAGAGAGGTCTCTACCCCATGGAATAAGTAGTGTACTCCTATACAGTTATGACAACAACAGACAGTTTCAAAAAGGATTAAACTTGATGCAGCAGAACCCAAAGTATCATCTTTTTTCAGTCCAGCCATTCTTCTTTGTCAAAACCTTGCACCTACATTATCTTTAACACAACTTAACCTCCAGCAGTGTGATTTGGGTTTGCTGTGCTCATAGAGACTAATGTAGCCTGGAGCCTCTTGCCTCAAGTAGAGTGAGCCAACTAACTTCAGTTACTTCAGTTCATAACACCAGATTTCCTGTTTCAAACCTGTAATCTTTAGTCCAACAGCCACTGATTCAAGTGACATCACTTGAGGACATATCAGACTTTACACAGCTCCATCTCAAAACCATAAAAGACTTAAGACAACCTTTATATTGATAAAGTTATAGGCTCCACAAAGGCTAATAGGAGCCTATTATGCATCAAACTGACAGAACTGCACTTTTAGGAATGAAGTCCGAGAGGGAGGCCGTTCCAAAGTTAAGAAGAAACAACAGCAAAGCAGTTGTAATTTCTGCTACATAATGCACTGGTGTTTGTCTTTGCAATGAATGGAAAAAAAATAACACAAAACAAACCCAAAAAAATTCCAATGATCCAAGTTTTCTGTATTTTCTCTTCTTTTGTTGCATACCTCTAGGGATTATATTGTGGTCTGTGATCAATGCTGTTGTTTCTCAATGAATAGGCTCAATCTGGAGCTTTAAATCATGTCCCTTGACCTTCATCAGGAGGCAGATTATGTCCAATTTAGATGAACTGAAATTTTGAAAGTGTACACCATCTTGGACAATAAGTACTTCCATAATGGGAAACAAGGTACATATTTATTCTAATGCAGTAAGAGTTACATAAAGAAATGAAAGTTTACAGTCCTTCATGAAATACAAGACAATAAGAATAAAAAATAATGAAGAACGTATATGCAGGTATTTATTTACACATTTACATATACAGTTATACCTATACACACAGGAAATACATCTTCAATTTTTTTGAATTAGCAAGAATTCTTAAAGCATGTAAACAACAGCAAAAAAGATGGTGATGACAATGTGGCTGACAACTTCAGCAGCTCATTAACAGAGAGAAGTGTAGGTGTGAAACAATGGACAATAAATAATAGGTGGGAAATGAGTGCTGGCCACTGAATTGTTGAGGTAAAGTTAATGGAATTTTACTAAAAGAATGTGATACAATTCACTTGCAAAATATAATTGCAGTTATAATTAAAATGCAATGCTTTAAATGATCATTTTCAGATGCTCTATAGAACACTTCTGCTTCTGTAGAAAATGCTGAAGTAAGCAGAGTTTATCAGAGTGTGGGCAACTGTGAAGGGCCTCTCTCTTTCTCTAACTCTTTCACGCACACACACACACACACACACACACACACACACACACACACGCACGCGCGCGCACACACACACACACACAGAGCTCATGATGGCAGGTTACAGCTGCTGTGCTATCCCAAGGAACAGAGTAGAGGGAAGTCCTTAAAAGTCATCCAACCCAAGAAAGGGAACTGCTCCTTATGACTCATGAGCAGCTCTTCCTCCTCCTCTCACTCCTCAGCCCTCCTTCTGTAGCTGTCTCTGCCCTCCTCTCCTCCCACTGCTACAGAGGCAGAAAGCTTTAATATTGATTCAGCTTGCTAACTGATCTCCCTGTGTGCCCTGTTAGAGAGGCTAAAGTCTTTCTTTAGTCATTTACTCCCTGCACCAAAAATCTAACTTTCAGGACTTTCTCATCAGTCTTTGTTTTTGCACAACATCTCAAGAACTCTCACATAGAATCATTTCTAATACTGGAGCTGGAATTTCAAGGTATAATGTATAAAAAGTATACTTTTAAATAAATGTGATAACCTGTGGGAAGCAGGGAGAAAGCTAGAAGTTGGTTTGCCATTGCACTTTAGCCTGAGGCCTTGCCGTAGGCTTGAATAGGAAAAGTATGTTTACTCAACTCTCCTCATCTCAATAACATTCTCTTTCCACTTTGTTCAGTGCAGGCCCAAATAGTAGTGCAGAATACAGTTAAACAAAACAGGGTTAAAGAGACCTAAAAAATGAATCTGAAAGACACAATTATTTAAAAAATTTAGCTTGAAAATGGCTGCGTTGCTGCATCTGTATTGACGGAGGACAAACACTGTTTTACAACTTCCAATTCATACTTAACTGTCATGGTTATGATTTATGTTCTGTTTTTTGCTGTATCATTTCCTTAACCCCATACTAACCCGTGTCCTTCTCCCTCTCTCAGCCAGGGCTGTGCAGGAAGGTGGGGCTGATCTGCTCGACAGCAAGGCTCATTCAACCTCACCTGTGAGCAATCGGCAATCAGCCAGCTTCTTAAGCCGGCTCCAAACATTCTCCTGTGCCAAAAGATTTCATTCTCATGACTTCTTTGTATGTGTTCCTGCTCTCAAGTAGATCTCCTTGCCTGTTGCTACGAGTGTATGTATTAGTGTTGTTTCTTTTCGTATTTAGTGTTTCTAGTGAGCTTTTTCTCCTGGACAATTTCAGTTTTTATTAGAGAATTTCTGCCCCTCGTGGTAATTTTGTGTTTGTGTTTTTGTTAACTTCCCCGCAAGGTGGTTTTGTGTTGCCTTTTGTGTTTGAATAGACTTTTTGTTGGATGATTCTGCATCTGGGTCTTGGCTCCTTTTGACCAATCCGTAACACTTAACTATTATATCTGGCACTTTACAGCTGGATGCATCGTTAAATGGTGAGTTGTAATTAAAAAGCTGTACTGGCACCGTCCAGTGTGGTAACTGCTGATATATATGTTTATAAATTCACCTTGCAAGTGTCAAATAAAATCTTTACGGTGTGTTCAAGTAACGTTGTGCTAAATCTTTATTAACCCAATCAGTAAAATGAACAGCCACTGCCTGGACATTCTTATCTACATATACAACCACGTAAAGAAACAAGCAGATAAGAGTGAGAGTTTTATTTCTATTTGAGCAAGTAGAGGTAAATGTGAGCTGCTTTCACTGTGTAAAAATCTGGTTCTGCATTTACCACGTTTTCTGTAATCACACCAGAGAACCATGCTCAAAGTTAGCACTAAAAGCTTTTACACTCAGAAATAGACTTTTGACTAATTCATGAAGTATCCTGCATTAACTTGGAGAGGGAGAAGGATTATTGGTATATTGGTGAGTGTGGGACATTGACATTTCTATTTTTTGACACTCATGCGTGCAAAGTAGAGATTATGTTGACTTGTTATCTTGATATTTCAGAGTTAGGCAAAGTGGAGTAAAAATAAAGGAAAACAGAAAAATCAGCACCGCTTTTAGTGAGTAGACCTTATATCAAATGTGCAGGTAAATAGTTTTTTATGAATATGTATATATGATGGCAAAAATTTAAAAACCAGCTGAAATTTCATAATTTTTGCCAACATACTGATTACATAGGAGTACATAAACATTGTGGCAAAGCACTTGACCCAAAAGTCTATTAAAAACAATTATTGCACACTCTTATATAAATTAAGAGTTGATCCTGGAATTTCCCAAAAAAGTTTCAGCGAAAGTAATTTTGTCACACTGAATGAGTGACAAAACCTCTCGCTCTAAAGCCTTCATTCTGTATCTAAATTATTTTAAATTCAGCAGAAGCTAATATATAAAGCAAAGTGACACAAAGTCATTTTACAATCAAATTACTTTTTTAATGTTTCACAAAGACAAGTTTTCCCCACTGAGCTGCAGTGGTGGGATATTAAACTGGGATAGTAAAAGGACTAAAGTCAGTATTAAAAAAACAACAAAAAACAATTAGGAAACAGATTCTTTTCAAATCATTTCTAATACTGCAATGAAATTTAGTTTAATACATAACAAAATCTAAAGTCTGTTGTCTGTCTTAAATGTGTGTGTGTGTGTGTGTGTGTGTGCACAATTCTGCCTTGGTGAGTGTGTCTGGTTTTATTCCCTATTAATGGTATGTAACATGATTGAGCCAAATGTGTGTTGGCGTTTTTTAATTAAATATTTGCATGGGTCATGGTTGGCTTACTGGGTTTGAATATGATGTTAGAATGGCAAATTCCATTAACTTCTCTCTCATCATCGTTGCTCTGCATTAAAGCTGACTTTCCCTTTTTCCATCAAAATGAAGGAAGGACTCCACTGCCCTTCTCAATCACATACCCTTGTGAGAAAAAGGTATAGATAAAGGAAACATCTCCCCAAACTATTTTTTCACAGGCCTGAATCTTTCACTAACAGCGGACTTTTTAATTTTTTTTTTAAACTGAGTTTAGTTGCATGTGGTATTTGAAGTGACATGCTTGTTCTCTCACTTACCCTTCCTCTCCCTCTTAAGCTACTAGTTTTTACTGGTTTTTTTTATAGGGCAGGTATGACATGTGTCTTCCTCAAAAAGTGAAGATCTGGTCTGTCCAAGCTGGAAAGTCTGAAGTAAAATAAAATTCTGTTTTTTAAGCTTTGTATTCCTTCAGCCAGGTCTAAGCTTGGTAAAAAGAACATAAACTAATTTCCCAAATTTTTGAGGGATACGCTGCCTATTTTTTAAATCAAGTTTGTAAAAATATAAGTTATCTCATTTTAAGCTTAGTATTGTATTAGTGTGGGTAGATGGAGAAAGTGTTTGAAAATTTAATTCTAGAAAAATATACAACAGAGAAACAAGTAGGGAGAAACAACAAAAAAAACAAGTAAAGTTAATATATTTTACCGGGTTTATTGTGGGTGCTACCAAGTGCTATGGTGCATTGAAGGGCATGAATTAAAGGCCACTGTGCAGGATATTATCATGCATGCATTATCAACAATATATCAATATTATATTTTTAAGTATCATAGTATCAACACCTGCATTCTTTGACTGAAATCACAAGATTAAAAGGTCTTTGACACCAGCCTGTTGTCTCATTTTAATTTTACATTAAGTCATCCACAATGCCGTTTCTGTTTTGACATTCTTTTAAGAAGCTAATTGTACTGTAAAAGGATGTTTAAACAACTTCTCAGCTGAATGTCTTTCCTGATTTTCACCTTATACACTTTCTGAGAGAAAGAAGTGATTTTCTAAGTTATAAAATCTAATAAACACTCCTAGGCCTAAGAATAATATAACCAAATGAAACACCAGAATAACTGCTGGCAATAGAGCTGATTCTGGTGTGATGGGGATGCTTGGATGCACCTCTGTGTCTACCTCTGCAATAAAGATCAGACTCTCATTGATGGGATCTCCACCCCCAACTTGCATGGATCACTGTCAACAGATGGAGCTAGGAGGCTGTGAGAAAAAAACAGAGACTCTGAAATGACCTGAGGTCCGTTTCACAAAGCAGGTTTAGTGAAAACTCTGAGTTTGTTAACCCTGAAATGCGGGAAACTCTGAGT
>JAQMCX010000032.1:16186852-16202596 GCA_029814765.1 Acanthurus leucopareius
AGACACGTTGAAAGACACAAGTTTGTTGAGTTGTTACAGATTGGATTGGATTAGAGGCGAAACGTCTTCACAGACATGTTACAGAGTCCAGTTGCCTTCAATTTATTTGCCCAGAATAAGTTGTTACAGATGTTGAACTTTATTATTGCAATGCAATGGTGCAAATATACAACAGATGTTTCCTTTATATCTTACTTTTTGTATTTTGTATTTTTTCACAGTTTTACATTGCTTCATGTGGAGTCAGTAAATTGTGGGTAAAATCACAAAGCCTTGTCTCTGTGTGAAGAACTGTTTACCTACCTGCCAAACTGAACCAGGTGTTTAGGGAGGGCAGAATAAAAACAAAGATGTCTATTGTCTAAGATAAAAAAAAACCTTTAACATGTTGCAAATCTTAAAATTAGTTTAATAAACACATGCTTAAAGGCATTTAAATGAAGTTAAGTGTTGGAGTTTGTATTATTCAAATTTTGACACCAATATTTTCACTTTCACTGCAAATGAATATCGGCTCCAAATATCGGTTATCGGCCTCCTTGACTACTAGTAATCGGTATCGGCCCTGCAAAAACATATTTTTCTATCTCTAATAAAATATCTGACTTTAACAATAAAGTCCAAGTTCAGTGGACTGTTCACATTTTCTATGGCCATAATCGATCCCTCACCCTAATTTGGTTGAAACAACTTTTCATTTTTCATTAGTTTAACATAAATTTATTTGTTTCATTTAGGATTATCTCTGGTGCAAGTGACATAGAATTCATTTTTTACTTTAATTTTCAGACCATTTCAGTACTTACACTTAAATTTTTCTGACTTGCAGTGTTTTGATATGAATCTATAAGATAAATAAGAGTAGCTTCTTGCTTCTTGTTCACTCAACTCACTGAATTAAGTTTGGTAAATCCAATTTATGAATCTTTACAAAAGCACCTCTTTCCTGTAGGTTGTAGGAAAGAGATGTTGGGGATATTTGTTGTGGATCTCTAATAGTGAAAACAATGGGAACCATGATGATGATGATAGTTGGTATGGAATTCAGTCAATTCCCAAGTTTTAATGAACAAGTTTTCCAAAGGTCAGTAAGGTCAGTTAAACTCAGTTCCGCATTTTCAAAATTAAAAAAAAAATTAATTATTCAACCTTACCGCTCATTAGACTTGTAACTTGTCAATGTTAATGAAGAAAAAGTGACAAAATTTAACCAATTGTGTTTCATCTTGTTCTCGAAAAGCAGCGGAACAGCAGCGCAACTGTGATGCACATCTGAGGCTTTTTGTAACAGCAATTCCACTACTTATTAATCACATCTAAACCACCATTGTGAAAATGTGTCTTTCACCATTATTAAATGCCTTAACAAACTGGTATCAATCTGCACTGCTTATTGTCATTAACAATCTAAATAATGTGAAAATTATCTATTGTGGTGAAAACATCACAATTAGCCTCTTAAATCAAATCGATTAATCTAATTATTTAAACACCAAAACCATTTCATTTAATGTGTTTGTTTATTTGAATGCTGCCTTTGCCAATAAACTGAAAAACATTCATTTTTGCCACCCTCACCTTGACAAGGGACTTTTGTGCCTGGACAGGTGAAAACAAAGTACTAGGAAAAAAAAGTGTAACGCCTCATGAAAATGCATGTCATGTCAAAAAACAAAACAAAGTACTATATTCCTAGTATAATGTATATGGCACATTAGCAGTTTCCTCAGAGCAACAATGTATTCAAGCTCTGGACCAACATTAAAGCTTTATCAGGAGGTGGTGCTACTGACAGTAAATTAACAGTTATACTGTTAAAGCAAAGCCAACTCAAATAACGATTGGAATCAATAAGTAAATTATTTTTTTCTAAAAAGAGGAACTCAGAGTTGCTGACTGTGACCTGACTGTTGATATACTGATGGAACGGGGGCTATTTAAATGTACGTTTTTCTTAATTTACCACATGATCTATTTTATGGTTGGCAAGTCTGTACTTTTTCCTATTATCATTATTACATCATCCACTCCATTAATATTTTATAGAAGACCAATGACTAGAACCACAAAAATATACTGGAGTATTTAGAAGGGACCGGGGCTTGGGTTCACCTTCATCAGTTCTCTGTCTGACTGCCAACGTGTTATTACTGAATAAAACAATTCCAACATTTTCATAGGATCAGCAATGACCCTGCTAAAAGAGGACGAACTATAGAATGGAGCGGTTATTTCTCTGTAAGCACAGTGGAAGCTGATAACCTCTGATTGAACCAACCCATCAGCCAGCACTCTCACCAGCCACTCTCAGACTCTTCACACTCACTATAGAAATGCTTATTTAGGGACATCAGAATTTTTTACGTGACCATATTTTGTAATACATTCCTTAAATAAATCTACAAAAGTTATTCACTTGGATGGCAAGAGATTTATTCTGATGGATTGACTTTTTCCTTGTTTAATAGTGAGAATGTCACAACACTTAATATGTCCAGAGGAGGTCTGGGGATCCTCATGGATGGGGTGTATTTGCTGCTAAGCTTTTTGTGTAATTCTACAATGATAAAAAAGCTCACAGTACTGAAGTGTTGACATCTAGCACACACTTCCCCTCAACTACAACTGTAATTTAACATAGCCTCTTTAATTAACAACATGGCATGATTAAAAATGGTTTTGCGTCAAGTAACCTGAAAATTCAATTAAAAAAGCAGATAACACAAGCAACTGCTGCAGTACCTCCCAGTGAGACAGCATGTGTAACCCTAGAAATGTAATTATGACAAAACCGGCATATACTGAGTACACTCATCACACAATTTTATTCTGTACACCCTATTACCAGGTAGTACCCCCTTTTTGTTTGCAGCCCAGCCTGAGTTCTCTCTGCGAGGATGTTCCAGACGTGGTCAAAATGTTATCTGAAGGAGCAGAGTTTCCAGGTAAAAAATGGAGCTTGCCCTTGGAACCTAGTTTTCTAGCCACTCATTCATTCTGTGAACTCCCCTTTCTCAATCACTTCAAATGTGCTTTAAGGATTGAAATGTGCAGAGGCCAGGGAGAAGGCAAGTGCTAATGTTGTGTCATGAACTACCATGTTAAATTATGCATATTTCTGTATATCATGTAATCTTATCTTGAAGAGTCATTAAAACAAGGCAACTGGACTATGTTGAAATTTTTGGGAAGACGTTTCAGAATGTCTCTCCTGTAAGATAAATATCTGCTTCCTTCAACCAGTCCTTTGGAACTGAAGAAGCTTCTTGGATGAGAAGTGAAACGTCTTCCCAAAAATTTCAAAATAGTCCAGTTGCCTTGTTTTAATGACTCTTCAAGATAATCATGACCTGGATGAATGAGAATCTTCACAGACATCATGTAATCTTATATACAGTAAATGACTGCAGCCAATAAGACAATGTGTGTGGGCACAAAGTGTGAGGGAGTTTCTCTAACTCCTTAGGCCTTGTCACCTCTGTGTTTGCCACTTTACTTCTTCACTCTTAAGTCTGACAAAGTTAATGCCTGGGTCACACAGTCCCTTCGTTATAATCAATGTTGCAGTTGTTTGTGCACAGTCTCCCCATCTGCTGTCACTATAGCAACCAAGGCCAAGGGTAGGAATGTTTATGTTCTAATACCCAGTTAGATCCTGAAAGTGTACAGCTTGACCTTATTTGGGTATGTAGTTTAGGACTGGTGACATGTGAGGACACAAAGAATTACAAATACATAAACACACCTTACACACATGACAGCCCCAGATCAGTGGTGGCAGTTCCCATGATCACCTGTTGATGTTGCTAATACTGATCTCCTTGGCATCAAGTTCTACAATAAATGCCTCTGTGTGAGACATCTGTCATGTCCTGACCTCCTCATCCCTACAACTGATCTTTGACCAGATCTTCTGTCACACAGAGAACAATTCCAGTGTGTCTTTAATGGGTCAGTAGCTTTTAAACATGTCACAACAATTATGCTTGTGTCTTGAACTTATGGTAACACATGAGTCTTAGATGACACAGGGGACTGTTGAACTGAAGTCTGCTCCAATGATCCAGCTCTGTTTGTCATACCGCAACTGACGCGCTCATTTATCAAATGCTGATGGGTAGATGAGGAGAATGAACCTCTAAGTATCTGACTAGTGAAACTGTCACGCAACATCAGAATGAAGGGTGATTAGGATGTAGACTGAGAAATTAGATTCAGCACAATTAATGTTTTCTTGTCAATTATTTACTTGCAATTAACACATGACGCATCTAGATGTCTGTTTGGGTACTCTTGGCCTACTAAAAGGATTGGCTTGGCACAGTGGAATAAGAATAAACTAGATATGAAACAGGACAAAGCTACATATCTAGCATGGTTCCAAAGACTTCAAGAGGGGAAATGACCTACATTAGAGCATCTAATTCGTAAGCTACACTCCAAATGTACAGCTTTTTTTTTCTTTAAAAGCATTTACCATGTTAAATATACAAATACAATTCTTTGAGATGTGAATCCATGTTTTCTCATCAGATATAAAGACTATTCTCATCAATTTACTTTATTCTTGTGGTGATCTGCACTTTCAGTTATGGAGCTATTTTCTCATACAAAAGAGCTGCATAGATTAAAAAAAAAACTACAACCCACAGCTGTGCAAGTAGTTCTATGTGGTGGGGGGTTCTCTTTATGTATCTGTAGGACTGAGGTAATGGAGAATTTTAAGCTAAATGCTAATGTTGACATCTAACGTACCTATATTACAATGCTAACAAGCTGATTTTAAGCAGGTATGACATTTACTGTCAACCATTTAAACATGTTTGCAGGTTAGCATTGGCTGATTAACACAAAACACAAAGTACATCTAAGGCTGATGGAAATGTAATTAGTTTTGTATGTATTTGGACATAAATCAAATTGGGGAAATGACCTAATGTTGACCTAACAATTCATCCTGAGGGCAGAAACAATGGTCTGTAGCTTACTAAATTTGATTTATGCAATCTATCCAACAGTCTCAAGATATTTCATTTAAGTTTACGCTGCTAGTTTGCTGATGATGCTAAAGGGAAGTTAGACAATTACTAAATTAAGTGGGATCAATTCTTTAGGCCCAACGGATATCTATGTACATTTTTATGGCAAACTCTTCACTAGTTTTCTGATATTTCAGTCTGTAACAAGGTTGTAAACAGACCAGTTCAGGACAGGCCAACCGCCCAACATTTCCATCCTCAGATCCAGTTAAAACATCAACCAGCTTATATAGTCTGTATAGTCTCCTGATTGTCTGCACTGGTGTCCAGGTTTCATTTCCAAATAAAAGTCTGTTGATCCAGATCCTGACAACACAGTACTGTAGATTGTTCTTGAATGCGGCTGCTGTTTTGGCTGAAATGGGGGAATTTCACCATTGTAAAGCCTTAAATGTTCATATTGTTTGCATTTCAGTGTTCCCTTGTGTTTGACTTTGATGGGATTTTTTTTTTTCATACATTGTATCATTCCTTGTGTAACCCACATTTATAGCATTAATACTGATGATCTCACAAATGGTCCCAGGAGGGCACCATATCACGATGTAGCACTAATAATACCCATTGTAATGTAGAGGCACTGTGCCAGATTTATTTTGTATAAGGAGACACTGGGTCACCTTTTCCTTTCGTACCTGCTTTTGGGATTAATCTCTAAATCTCTGTTTTTTTGTTCTGTTTAAGTTTGAGATTTATTCTGTGAAGAAAATCAATCCAGATTTTGTGAGTTAGGATCCCTACCAAGGGCACAGGAGGACAATCCGGCCTATTTTGACAACATACATCTGGGCATACAGGTGTATGAGATCTCAACAAGCTCATTAACTAGGTAGCAACAGCAATATTTACAAAGCTAACACTTAGACTTAGACCTAGACTTCCTCTTTTGTCATTTCTCAAATTACACAGCAGTGCATTTGGGGAACAAAATTTCATTGCATTGGCTTCCAGAGTGAACACGTGAACTGAGGAAAATGAAAAATAACTGTGAACTGACTGAACTGAGCACAGACTGCCTGACAAAGGACTGAGGACTTGCAGCATCTTTGCTGTGGGGTACAAGTTGCCATTGAGTTCAAATGTTCATTTTAATGTGTTGTAATAAATTAAGTTGTTTCCTTTTATTCTTTATTAGCTGGAAGTCTTTCCAAAAAGATGAGGAAAGCCAAGAGGAGCCAGGCCCAAAGATTGAGAGAAAGAGAGAGAGAGAGAGAGAATGGAGCTCATTGTTACACCAGGTTTTTGGTTTTTGGCCCTCTACCTCCTTGGATTTCTTACTAAAGTTATTGCTTGCATCTGCTATATACATATTACTTTACAGTTCATTGTTTGTGTGCAACAAAAACAGTGTTGAAGTTTTTGATCACAACTTGAAGAGATAATCAGTGTTTCCACAACCACAATATAAATGCTTTTAATTTCATCCCTGTCTTTCCTCTAACCCTCCATGCTGAGATATTAAATATAATAGCTCACACTCTTGCTTGTGCAGTTGACACTCTGTAGAATGCAAAGCCCTTTCCCTGCCCCCCTTTTAGCCACATTCCCACTTTCTCAGACACATTCTCATCCTGTCCATCAGATGCCCTCTGACTTTTTTCTCCTGTCCCAGTCATCTCACTCCCACATTCAGCCATTGCATTCTGCCCTGCAATCACCACTTTCCCTCCAGTCACCTCACGTTACCCACCCACCTGTTTCCTCTCCCCTTCATCAGCCCTGTGGGTACTTCACCAAGACACTTCCACTCAAGCCAGTCCATCCTAGTTTCTTGGTTGGTTTTTGCTTTGTGCTGTTTTTTTTTTAATTTGACTTTTAACTAGACACGTAATCTGTGTATCTACCAATCATTTGTTTGCACCAGCTCTGTCTCTATCATCCTCATTTGAGCTTTACTCCTGTTGTTTGGCTCACACCAGAAGTGACATTACACTAGAAATTGATCTGTAGTAGTTTGGAGTATCTGACTTTTCATTATTGTACAGGTGCAGTTTGTGTCATGTGTTGAATGTTCTTTCAACAGTTGCCCCAGTAGACTTTTTAGCCTTTTTAGATTTTCAAATCATGCTTTGTGCAAAGTAATACCAAAAGTCTAGGTTTTTAAATGTCAAAAAGCAGCAGTGAATTACTGTTATTCTTGAGGTTAATATCTCATGTCTGCAATTGACACACTGAGGTCTTTTACACGTTTTCCGGAGTGTTATTGTTAATATGTAAAAAACCAAGAGGAGGAAACCAGCATGCCACTGGTTGTTGTGGCATACATTGCTCTATAGCGCTTACCATAGGTCAACAGTAGGCAAAGGTTGTGTCCAGTGTGTGATGGATCAACAGTGATGTTTTCTGTCTGTTTCCTGACTTTAAAGGATATTTTTAAGCCCCAAATTTAGCAAGGGCCCCAGAAATTCTCAACAGTTTCATTGATTTTCCTGCAGTTCTCCACAATATACTATGCTAAAGAATAATGACAACAATATGTTGTTAATGTTATTTACACTATATGTAGCAGGAATAAAGTCTCAGAAATGCATTCCTGTTCATCTTTTTCCTCTTTCTCTGCCTGGTCTGAGCTCTGTAGCTCTCTGCTGTATCCCTCTGATGCCTGTATGGACCATCACTGTATAATACACATTCACTGACAACAATGTTGTGAATTATAAGATATTATTACAGCTCTCTGTTGAAATGCTTACCTCCATTTCCTTCTCTGCCTACACTGTGCTCTGATGCGTTCTCTCCCTATGTCCAACTCCATCTCACTCTGATACCTGTAAGGACTTACAGCATGTGACAGACTGTTGCTTACAGCCATATTTATCATGTGGTCTTGCATATGAAATAAATCATTTTTAGCAAAAACATTACAGGGAGATGTGTAATGAGATAACAATCCGGCACACAGGCGTGTTTCTCTTTGATACCTACTGACAAACACTAGTCCATGCACACACAATTGCTTCGACTTAGTGTTTATGCACTTTGGCCTTTTTATCCACACACAAACACAGTTTAAAGGTGACAGAAAACAGTCATTTTGTAAAATTACTGTAAAGAAATCCAGAAACTCAGTTTGCAGTGTTGATGCATAGACAAGACTTTTTTTTTTTTTTTTTACGTCAAACAGTTTTGTGTAATGGCAACTGAGTCAAAACAGTATCGGTGCTAAACTTGCTGACAAGACCTTTTACATCTTTCTATGTGATTGTAAAATTAATGTTTCACTATTTAGGAATGGTGGCATGAGATGCTCTACAAAGGTTGCTGCTAGAAAACCCAACATTCATCACAACACAGACCCTCTGCCAACATTGCCAAGTCGCCAAGTCAAGCAATAACCAAACCTCTTGACTGTCTGTGCGTGATGGGTGTACTGAGCTACAGCCACATGATTTGATGGCGCAGACTGTTTGCTTTACAAGGCAGGTGTTAGCCACTAATAAAGTGGCTACTGGGTGGGTATCACACAAAGGGAAGAAACAAAAGATTAAAAAATCCAATCAAAGACAATTAAAATAAAGAATTTCAGATTCTTCTCAGGTCTCATTTCTCAAATTGTCCATAAACTAGAGTATCAATGCGCTTTGTGACACGGCAGATCAGCTCATCAGAAAACACAATCAATCACTGGTGCTAAATCTCAATGGTTTGGCTCCACTTAACTAAAAGATTTTGTTTCTAGCAAAAATGCCTTCTTGAGAGCATCAAGGATGGTGCCTTTTATATTCTTTTTTCATCATTTAAAGGTAGCTGAGGATTTACTAGGATGGGTTTAGTAATTTACCAACCACGCAATGACCATCAAATGTTTTTCAATTCAAACATATTCAAACATACATCATCTTTGATGATTTATATAATACAATATGTATTACAATGTAAGCTTGCTGGGGCCTCTGACCAGACAAAACCCAAACAGGATAAAATGAGCTGATAAATTTAATAAGAATCCAAGTGGTTGCATTGCTGTCAGCTGGCCATTTTTCTTTTTCTTTTTGAATGATAATTTATGTGGATTGCAACCTTGTTGAGAGGTTTCTGTCCAGTTAATGCAATAAAGATAGGACAGAAAATCATTCATACTTCCAAATTTTACATACATGTTAGTCAAATTTCTAAAAAGAAAATTTTAATAAAGTACCTTTTCATCAATGACTGTTATATGAATTTGATGCATTGAGATAAACAGTTGGTAGATCTTATTTTCCAGTCAGTGCTAGATAGACTTGATGTTTTTTATTCTCTTGGTAGTTTCTGCTCTTCAGTAATGAGTGAAGTTAAGCCCCATGCTCCATGTACATCTTGATTTATTGTTTAGGTTGGTTCCAACTAAACTGACAGTTCGTTTTTGATTAAACACCACCTTTTCCATCTTGACCTCGAACAACATACTTGTACCAATCTCTCTCTCTCTCTCTCTCTCTCTCTCGCTGTCTTTCTCTTTCATAAATTACTGTATTTGTTGAGATATTCATACTTTTGGGATGTGTTTGTAGTGTCTGTTTCCTGACCTATAAGACACTACAAACCATTATCTCATTAAATCTGTGTTGGTTCATGACAGTTAGCTTACTTTTTTGTTCTGTTCAATTTTAAATAAACATTTCCGAATAAAATGTTGGAAATTATCTCTAAATGTTTCATATTTTGCTTGAATGCAATAGTTAAGATAAGATTTAGAGATAGGAGCACTTCACCAATATGGAAAAATGTTACCAGCTCTCAAAAACAGAATATCTCTGGCTGTTTTTATTGCTCGAGTGATAGCTTTTTTGAGTGCATCCCTAGCTATGATACCACACCAGTTGAACCAAATCTAATTGACTCTATATCTGGGGGAATGATTTTTGGAATGTCTATTGGGTGTAAACACAATATTGCACCGCCTATGCATGCTGGCATAACACTATCCTCACATTAAGAAAATTAATGAATTTTGGTCAGAGTTGATCAACATGACAGAAAATTATAAAAGCATAATGAGTCCAGCTTGTAAGTAGAATAGCCAGGAAGCCTCTGGGTGTAAACACTGCAGGGATAAAAATTGTTTGGCTCTTGTATAGCTGTAAAGCAGTGAATTGACCCATATTTTATGACATGAGCACTCACTTTGTACTACATTAAGAAATTAATTCCTTGCAGAAAGACAGATATTGGCCCCCTAAAGTCAAGCCTGACTTATTTAGTTGTAGAAGATGAATTGCATCGGTTATGGCAAAACATACAACCTACATATCATTTGTGCAGAGCCTGCAAATGTTGAATGTCTCTTTATGGCTAATTTAGGCAGTGTAGAGTACAACATATAAATCAAAGCAAGTCAGTCGTTTTCATGAATTATTGAATATAATTTCTTAAGGCTCATATTCTGACATGGTGGTATTTGGCTTGTGTTTTAAATGAGTTCACAAAAGAGGACTGCACACTGCTATCATTCTTGTAATGCTCTTCATCAAGAGAGTGATGCTCTCTGCCTGGCCTTCCTCTTTATAATCATGCTTCACTCTCACCTCTGTTGTGCTTCTGCTGGTCTTGCTTTAATACTTTCACACGTCACTATTATTACTGAGAAATTACTTCTAGTTTTTTATTTTTTCCTTTTCTTTTGTTTTTTCCCCCCAAAATAAAAAAAAAATCTGTTCTAGTGTATAACCTACATTACAGACACTAATTGACAGTAATATACAAAAGACAAGCTGCTTTCCTGATTCATCAATGACATGAAATTTATCTGAATCTACTAACGCTGTTGAAGGAAGCCATGTGTTTCCCCTACAAAAGTGTCCTGCTGACATTCATGCTTATGCCAGCTTAGCAAATTTTCCATGAGTTATAAATTTTGAATAATTATTAGACAACAGATGCACCTTCTAGTTTAATTCTCTGGTTAAGAAGTCAGAGAAAAAGTACCAACCACCATCTATAGAGTCCATCCTACAAAGAAAACTTAAATGTTTTAGCTGTCTCACAGCAAAAGTTTCCTACAGTTGACATTAAAATTCAAAACTGTATTTCCCTAAACCTAATCAAGTTATTTTTGTGCCTAAACTAACCCAAATATTAACCATCACTGTCAAAGAAGAAACCAATGACAGCTTTGCATTGGAAACCTGCCAGTGAAAAGCCTGTGAAACACCCACCTTCTTGACAATACTGCATTGTCAAATCCATCTTCTTTGTTTTATTTTGCTGGTTTTCTGAATCTACCAAGCTAAACCTAAATTTGTTCAATTATATTTACAGCTCCATGCATTTATGTTGTCAGTCAGCATTATGTTTCCCTAACAGCATATTTGCTGTTGTAAATTGGTTGTATGTGGACCCAATTCCTAGGAGACGCTGCTTTTTCAGTAGCTTGGAAACAGTGGGGGGCATCAGATTGGAAAGCCTGGTACTGTATGTGCTTTTATGGAGGGCAATCACAAAAAATGTATTTCGCCAATAATTAAGGGGAAATATTGAATTTGAAATTTTGCACACATTAGGTACTTATCAAAAATACATGTTTAGTTTGCTTATTAACAAAAAAAATACTGATTGTAACCTTCAGGGGAAAAGGAAAAGGGGAAAGAGAAGCTATGTTCCTCTAACTATCTGCTTACACAGAGTCTGAACTCAGGCTGCTGTCAAATGCTGTGCTGCAACCCAACACCAGTGTGACTCCACATGTGTTTTTTTAATGACATACAGACTGAGACCTATCTTAAAAGGAAATTCATACAGTGTAAACAAAGCAAGAACACACAGTCTCAAACCTATCCCAAAAACGCAATTGATCTTTTGCATGCGACATGAGTAACAGCAGGCAGTTACTGAGGCCAACCCTGTCCTCAATACATTCATTTGCATCACAGTGATTTACGTTCATTGGCACTGTTCACTGCTGAAACTAAAAGCACTGGAGCGCCATGGAGGTTAGGCTGATTGATGGGTGTTTGCTTTCAGCAGCAACATTCTACTTTTACATCCTGTGTCACGCTAGGATCCATGTTTTACATTTAACTGTGTCGACCTTCTTTCCATAGAAGTAATACGTGTAAAACAGGGGGGTAGCAAATCACCAGGATAACTTTTGCTCAGTGTTCTCTTCACTCACCACACTTCAGTTGGTAGCTGCAGGTAACTTTTTTGGCTGTACAAACTGGTTGTCTTGTCAGCTTGGGGCTGATCACGCTGAGGGAAATGAGACTCCAACCAAGACTCTGATTTGGTCAGTGACAAAAAGCTAAGCAGGGACAGAAAAGGTCTGAAACAGGAGAGAAGTGAGAATTTTTTTTCCTGCCAGTGAAGATTTTCACATTTTAAATCAAAAGTTCTTATTTTTACAAAACCAAGGCTGGTAATTGTTGGAACTAACCCAGACCAAAACTGCACTGAAGTGTATGCAATTGGTACATATGTCACTTTTTGACACAAAGGAATTTTAATTTTAATATTTTACCATGACAAATTATTTAATAATAATGTCATAAATAATGAAAATTTGTAAAATTATTGAAAGAATGAAAAATAAAGCTTACCAACCATGTTGTCTACGCACCCCTTTAAAGCTGATGTTTTGTGACACTATGTTCACAGTGTTTGACTGCATACCCACCGGTGTTTCCTGAAACATGCCAAACTCTGTTTCTGATAAAATATTCTCGCAGTTACTTGATACAAGGGACCTGGGCAAGAAATAAAGCATGCTGTCCTTCACAGTCAGTCCATTTCTATTTCTTCAGTATTTCTATTTCTATTTCTATATTGTATTTCCTGTGTAAAGATTTAAAATGGAAAAGAATACGTGTATATAATTTATTTTCTTATCTCTTGTGGAAATGTCAAGCTGCCAGGACTTTGTGCACTCACAAAGCTCTCAGCAGTATTAATGTAATAGCTCTTTCTCTCTATCACCACCTGCCGTTGTAATGGTTACCAGTGCCTGAGCCTGGTACTCCAGTGAGTGAGCTGTGCTGAGAGCCCATTTGACTCTCAGAGAAGAAAGGGATTATGGCTCATAATTGACAGAGGGCAACAGGATTTGGTAGGATTTATTGCCATCTGAGCACATCCTTGCTCTGATAGCCCACACTGCCTGACCAGCTCTCCAATACATTGGCCGTCCAACAACATCATCTCTTCCAGAGTGCTGAGGACTTATATCGGCAATCATGGCTCAGTGTTCGACAAAATGCCTTTAATTCTTTACTGTCTTTGCATATTGGATCCTCGAATAAAATGTAAGGATTAAGCGATTAAATACACAAGTGAGAATGAAGTCTGTAATTATTCGTGAAGACGAAGGATAGGAAGACAGGGAGACATTGACTTGAGAGCTGTAGGTCAAACTGAAAACAGTGGGGCATTTTAAGAAGCTGCTGGGCTGAGCAAGTGGCTGTCTAAGTGCAGAAATTAGTGGCCTTTTGTGCCTAGCAATTACGCACTTCAGCACGCATACACACACAAAAGATCCCTCGCTTCATCACCCAGACACAGGCAAACACACAGAGATGAACACTGTGCAGATGCAGGTGCAGAGTAAGTTGAGAGCCATGATGCATTTTGGGGGCATGCGGCATCATCCAGCCACTCTGAGATCCTGAAGAGTCCAAGAGAGCAATCCAGAGCTGGGGGAGGGGGTGACAAGCCAGATTGACCTTGTCTGCTTCAACAGGTCGAGTAGAATAAATGACAGAAAGGTGAACATCAGTCTTAAGGGGCATTAGGAGTGATGATTTCCTTCTTCCCTCCAAAGTCTACAGTGAGCAGGGAGAGGCCTGGCATTCTCTGTTCTGACGCCTACAATCCGTTAGATTCTCATTCAGCAAAGTCAGAGATTTCTTGGCTGTGCTCTCACCTGAAGGATCGCACATCAGGTACAGCTCATTTATCTTCCTAAGTCATGGACCCAGTGGAAATGAGGTGGATGGACCATGGGAAAAACTTTAAATGGAAGAAATGGACAAGGAGGGAGAAATGGAAGATGGGAGCAGTGGCAGCACAGAACCAAAAGATTGAAAAAAGTTTAAAGGAAAATTGAAAAAGATTTGTACAAAATAAATTTAGAACATCAACAGTGGCAAAGCATGAGCAAATAAGTCACAGAAAACTATACAATTTAAAAAGATTCACTTTCAGACATCACATCCATTAACCTTTTTTTTTTTTTTTTTTTTTTAAAATTGCCAATAAAAAGGAAATTAAATATAGTTATTAATAAGTAAAATAGATGCTGTCAAAAATCTACTGTACCAACCTCCAAGCAATTCATCATATTTCCAAATTTGATGTGATGAAATATATCTTTTACCTTAATGGATTATTAAGAGCAAATGTATTTCTTTTGTGAATGAAAGAAGAAGATGAAGAAGATTTTCATGGTTGTGGAAGATTAATGGTGGGAGGTATGAGGTGTGAGGCATGAATGAAACAGCTGGCACTCAACTTTCATGCTTTCCCTTTTAAAACAGGTCTTGGCAAACACCATTATTGTATAATCACAGCAGATTAATTTGTAAAGAACATTCGGAGCAAGAGAGGAAGAGAGTCCAATGATGAAACATGTTAGGTCAGAGTGAATCATATACCATGTAAATTCAAAATATTATGCATCGATTTAAGAGATTTAATATGGATGAACTTAAACATGCACCATTAAAATTCCATCATGGTTCAGAAAACAAAATGAAGAGGTGTATTATGTTACAGTGTTTCCAGCAAAGCAAAGCAGAGACCCACCAATACTAAATACAAAATCAGTGTCATTAGTTTTCATGAATAGGGCCTTTTTTATCTGCCAGACTCAATTACAGGTCAGGGTTAGCTGTCAATCATGATGCCACACCCTTTTTTGTTAGCATCAAAAAACTTATCTTAACCAAACTTATCAGACAAACACTTGAACATACAACAGCATGATAAGGACTTCCTGGAACGACTGAAACCATCATTAGGGATTTGTTTTAAATTGTCAGATCTGCAAACATAGAGGAGGTGGGACAAAAACTAGGGGGTAATGAGTGGTTTGGCCTTCACTTTTGAGGAGCTGTCATGCTGTCCATCTGTGAAGTCATGTCAGATAACTTTTCCTGATCATTCTAAGGTAATGAAAACACAAAGACTCTTATTTTCAGGTGAGCGTAGACTAATAAAAACATAATTACAAATATTGTATTCCATCTGTGCTGTATTCTACAAATTGATCCCCCTAAATCCTGCACATAAGAGCCTTAAATCTGTGGTTGAGCCAGCTGGTGGGACAGTACTATTAATTGTGCTTGAGTTAAATGTGTTTGACTCCCTGCAGTGTTCAGGGATGGATTGTGCTGCAGAAACTGGAACAGAGACTTGAGGGGAATCTCTCAGCAAAATTCTTTATAAGTGTTGATAGATGATTGGGGTCAGCAAACGTAAACAGTGGTTGCATTTGTACGAAAAAGGATATTCCCTTCACAAAAAACAATAACCCAGTTACAATAACAATGTAACATGTAATCACCTAAATGGGAAGAGACTGAACAAATCTGGCTCGATCAGAAGGAGCTGTCTAAGGTTAAGAGATCTAGTTGCATTAGGAAAAAATAAGTGTCAAATCATTAGTGTATGTTACAACCCTGGCTCGAGGAGGGGAAAGGGAAGCAACATAAAAGACAATCGGTGGAAAGGATTGAGAAATTAAAGGTATTTTATTAGTGACACGTGGCTATTAAACAGAAAGGGCCCGCCA
>JAQMCX010000032.1:16226918-16239862 GCA_029814765.1 Acanthurus leucopareius
TTTTTTGAACCAGGCTGTAAATATGTTTATTTCTGCTCTAAAGTTGGTCATTTTAACATGGGCTCCAATGGGAATTTACTCCCTTTTGGAGCCAGCCTGAAGCAGCCAGTCGAGGAATTGCAAGTTTTTTTACTTCCTGGTTGGCTTTAATGCGGAAGTGGGGAGTTTGCCCCTTGGCTATAATCTATCTGTGTTGCCTAAAATGGAGAAAAAGTATGAACTCACCAGAGTGTGAGGAGCAGGAACAGAGGGAGAATCTTGAGGCCTTATGTTTTTAGCTCACAGTGTTCTTCTCAATCTCAAAAACTCACTCATCCATGTCTGGTGCTAGCTCCACTTCTAGTAGAGGTAGCAAAATTGTAAGTGCACGAAATATACATCAAGGATAAGATAAACATGGACAAACATACCAAACATGTTTTGAGACATGTACATTGTTTTGACACTGGTTGAGATTCAAAATGACAGCTGCTGGATTCAAACAGTAATGATAAGTTGTTTCATATGCATTTGCTAGCTTAACACAGATCCGAGCTATCTGTCCTTTTTTCACAGATAGCTTTATTTTGTTGCTGCTTGTTTTTTGCGTCAGCTTGGTACTAAAGACAAGACACACATTTCTTGCACGCTTGTAGTTGGTTGTGTGGGTTGATTATAGGTTGACTGTGAATAACTGTGTGGTTGTGTGGCTGTATGGGCATCCATCACTTAAAGTCAAACTGTGTATTCATTTGCCTGGTAGTTTGAGCAAATTATTGATAAAATCCATGTCACTGACTGTGGTCCTGAAAACTGCCTATCACCAGTTGTGCTGCTTAAATATCAGCAAGTTACTATTTAATGATAGATTGCTGGTGTTTAGTCCTGACTGCTGCGGCTACAATTATGGTTAAAATTGGTGGTTTCCAGGTTGGGTTGGATTTTGGTGGTTGATTAATGCATATTTTCCCATCTCGATCACTGAAAATTGGCTCTAATAACAAATCAGAGGGATGTGGATATTTAAAAAAAAACCCTCCGTGCACACTTACTACTTTGCCAAATGGAGTATAGAACATTGCCAGACATATCCTTTGAATGGCAGAAAAACCTTGTTAGAGTTATTTGAGAAAAAAAAAAAGTTTAACCTTAAAAGGATAGAGTGGCTCTAGAAAAGGCTACTGCACAGTAGTCCTTAGCAACTTAAATAAGAGAAAACACTTAAGAGACCTTGAGAAACACCATATACTGGCTAAAGAATATTTTCTTAAGACATTGAGAATGAAAAAGACAACACAGGTTTTTCTCTTTTAGTCCATTTTGGCTCAGTTTCCCTTGGTTATCTTCAGATATGTCTAATAATGACACCCAAAATAATTTCATTTGCAATTAAGGTTGGATGAACCTGCAGGAACTGTTACCATAGAAACTTTACAATATATCTGCTGAACTTTGAGAAGCCCATCAGTATTTAACCTGACCTGAAGATGTTTCTCTGTTTAGTTCAGTGCTCGCGTAAGCAAAAACTAACATCTCAGGTTGAAAAATTGCCAAATTTGGAACCATTTATTGAACAAACAAAAAAATGTAGGGAGCAACAGAACTTGATCAGGGAGTTAGGACACTTAAATTTGGAGCAGACAGTAGTGTTTAGATGGGGATGATAAGAGTGTTTGAACTGATGTCAAATCATCACAGACATGTGAGGGACAGCCTAGAGGAAGTGTGCTCAGCTGGCAGTTGAAAAATCAGTTGAAAGAAGAATTAGTCCTGCAGTATCTGGCTGTATGTACAGATAGGAGTCTTGTTTGGAAGTGAGGAGTAGGTCCAGAAATCCCTCCTGCAGAGAGTTTAATAGGCAGAATGTTGGGGAGACTGGCAGCATCCCGCACTCCCCAGTCTGAGGATTCACAAGCCTTTTCCTCTGCTGTCTTAAATCTCATATGAAATAGCTGGCAGCTATTCAGATGTTGTTAAATTCCTGTGGCTTGGCAGTCCACTATTTAGGATGGTCTGATGGAAAGACTGGCAGTTAAGAAACAAAGGCAGATTGAAAAAAAAAACAAGAAGTGAATGTAGTTTGAGTTCACAGAGAGGTTCAGACAGCATTTCTTACTGGAGCTCTTTACAGACACATTTTAATCTAACAAGGCTGAGCAGCTGACACACGTGATGTTGAACCATTTCTAATCCACAGCAGCACATGCAATACCCCAACAAATGGAAACATGTGAGTGATATTATAATCCTTCTCCTTAGTTATTAAATGATGAAATATACATGTATGCTTATTGGTGTAGACCTCAGCGTTGTGGCGTGAAGCGTCTGTAGTAGCACCAAGTTAACATTAAACAGCTATGACTTGCATACTGTGAGGCAGCTCAGGAAGCATAAATAATCCAACGGGACTTTGCCTGATGAAGCTGCAACATGCTTTACAGTGTGTGTGTGCCCAACATGCCAGTAGTGCTACAGCTTAATCAGGCATTCATAAAATAATGAGTTATGAAAGGCATGAAGGATTATAAGTGATGATACAGATGTTTCCTAAATTATTGACAGACTGATCTTTGAGTCTTTTAGTGATGACAGCTCCGATATTCATGAACCTGGAGGGTTACAGCACAAGTGTGACAAAATACAACAGACTCTTTATCATCACACCACAAAAAAAGAAATCACTTACTCATGAAATAATTTAATTTTAAATGACTTTTTCTTTTCTAAAAAAAAAATCTATAATGTCAGTAAGAATATTTCATCCTTCATCACTCTAGTCCAAGGTCAAGGTTAAGCCTCTAATTGAATCAGAATATGATTTGGTTGAAATGTTTATCTTATTATTTTGATATTTTGATTATCTCCTCTGGTAGATTGATGCCCCATTTTGGGGTTATTTGATGAAAGGATGCTTTAACCATAATAAAAGACTAGTCCTTATTTGGTTGTGTGTATCATTGGACTGAGTTTATATTGTTATCATATTTTAGAATGGACTTCACTACAAAGACAGTGGACGAAAATGTTCCCTTGTTTTAGTGTTTTTTTAAAAAAATATAATGACAGTTAAATTTTTCTAACTTAGGATAATTTATATAGTTAATCTATTGTCTTCGAATTTTTCCTCATATAATATGCTCATAGGATGTTGGTCCACAGAGGCAGAGAAGGTTGCTCCTTCTTTATTTTCAATGAGTGTGAGAGATCAAAATATCACAAATTTTAAGTTGTTGTTTTAAGCACAACAGTTATTTGCTTAAATTGCCCATAAGCAATTTTCAGTAGAATTTATAAAATGTATTTACTGTCTCCTATGGAATTTTTTTTTTTTAAAAATGTCGTACTCATCAGTCAAATTTAAAATGCTGCTCCAACAGTGATGATTTCTCAAATCAATTAAAAGCCAGGATACAATATTGATGTGACCTTTGTACAATTATAGTTTTCACATTTTATCTTTAATTCTCTGGCACTGTGTTGAGTAGAGCTGTGATAAACCTGAGATAAAGTAATATGTTAATACTTATGCATATTGAAAAGAAGTTGTATCTTGCAAATATGGTCTGCTTCACATAGAAATGCTTCACATTTTATCCAGGCAATTTCAACAGAATCCAAACTTGCTTTTTAAAGATTTAATTTCCCTCTTTATCAAGCAGTTGCTATTTGTGTAGTCACAACAACAGTTAGCTTGCATAAGCAGTCCTGAAGGACTGCTAAGCTAAGGCAAGAATGGATTTACTGGATGCAGCAGTGGCAGGCTGCTGCCTGGGAGAGATGGAGAGCTCTCCTGTGGGACTCACTGCCTCACCTGTCTGGGCTGCACCTATAGCCAGACTACAGTGATGTGGACTTGACTTGTTCCTGCACTTTTCTCACCTGGGACTGGATCTCAATATGGTTGGCTGACTGCTGCATGGGCCGCACAGTATTAAGAGTGATGTCCCCTTTACTTTTCTCCTTTGAGATCAGAAAAAGAACTCTGGATCTGAAAGACACAGACTGCAGTGCAGCAAAAGAAACTGAAAATCAGACCAGGAGAACAAATACATTACATCAAATTCTGAATGATCATTTAATGTTTAAGACTTTGCAAAAGCACCTTGAAGGTGGTGCAAACAGATGGGCTGAGGAGCAAACACCAACCACACTGCATGAAACTGCAGCTGTTTACACTGGACAATGTCTTGACAATGATAATATTCTGTCTATCCTATTTGTGTCATTGAGGGTGGACAGAATTATTTGAAACACCTCTTATCATATTACAGTACAATTCAGCCTCCAAAATACTTAAATTGAATCCACAGCCAGCTAACCTCAGCAAAGAAGTTAAACATACGTGAAGAAGATTATGACAACTCTTTAAATTTCCAGTCTATTTCATAATCTGCAAATAAATTAATGTTGTTATTGTTATTTGAGCTCAAGTGTTTTTTAAATTTTTTTATCTGAAGTTCACTATATGGTTCTCTATGTGGTGATACGATCTTTAAGATGTTAGTTGTGTGTCACAATAACTGAGAAGCTACATTATCATTGCACAGAACACAACCCACAAACCTGCATTCCTAAACGTTACCACCAAACATTAGGACTGTGTGAAAACTACTTAAACTTGCTGAAGTATCCTTCTTCTTCACCTCCTGGTGAGAGCAGTGAGAAAATGAAAACTTTAATAAACCTATTGAAAAAAAGGATATTTAACTTAGACTCACTTAAATGATACACATTTTATTTTCAGTTCAAATCGACACATTTATGTGGTTGCTTTAGATGAAGGGCTGAGCTTAGCTCATTTAGTAGGACTGTGGGTAGACAGAAAAAAGTAAGAAAGCCTTATAATAAGAGAGGTTAATGCAGTTCACAGCTTTAATATTGGAAACCTAAACAATACACTGAGTAATCTTACTGCACTGGCAGTTTAAACAAAATACAACTCCAAGGACTTCATTCCAGACAGGGAAATTGCAAACCTGAAAAATACATTAAAATAACTTGATTACTTTGCACTGTAATGGAGCTTTTAGCTTCCTCCTTTCCTTTAACAAAGTCCTGCTCATCAGTTCACATGAGATATACAGTATGTGCATTTGTCTTGCATAATTGCTGAATTAACACTGTTAAAAGTTGACTTGCTATTCCTCCTGAATGTCTGTGCAGGCATACAGCTTATGCATTACAAAAGACTCATTATAATAATATCCAATTTGCATAGGACTTTTTAAAAAAAACTTGGCTGAAGAAAGTTCAAATCAGAATAATGAAGAAATGCTAGGTAGAAACTCAGTACAAATACATTAGAAATCATCACTAGAATAAATTTAAAAACAACTAAAATAGAAACCAGTAATGGAGGACAGTAAAAAGTAAAGTAGAAAACAAATGATAATGATTATTGATATTGTATTGTATAAATTCTTTATTAAAACGTTTACTCCCCACTTAAATTGTGACTGTTTTTCGATGTTAATAAAGCAGATGGCTGAAATCAATCAATATAATTGGCATTTAGTAGACGTAATTTTCAGCTTGTGGGATTATTGTGCTACAACTATCTCTCTACAATTCTGTATCACTCCAACATGTTCAGGCAGCTTGCATCAGCTTTGCTCACATATAGGCTGCAAGTGATTCCTAAGTTTTGTTTGGTCAGAGCAAAATAACAACTAAATTTGCTGAAATTCACCATTATGTATTCATTCTTTAGAATAAGGAGAACTGTATTGATTCAAAAAACAACAACATAAAAACTTAATGTATTTTTTTTCAGTAGTGCAAACATTTGTCTTTAACAGTGCAAAGCTGAAATTTTACATTTTTAAAATAAAATATCAATAAATTATTTGAGCAAAAGCCATTTTAGATTTCAGATCAGCCTTCAGAGCAGGTTTTCGCTTCTCCTTGATATTCTTCTTGTGAATGCTGTTTGACATCGGCAAGTTTCCTGTGACTGAGGGAAAAATTCTGGTGGCAAAATGGTGCAATTAGCTGTTCTAGTTCTTTTTCCCATTCTCTTCCACCATTATTATGTAGTCATCTTTTAGTACAAGTGGACTCTCAGATGTAGGATGCAATTCATGTACTATTGCTTTAATGATACGGCTTTGGGCCAACTAAAAAAAACAAAACAAACAAAAAACAAACAAACAAACAAAAAAACACTCACTGTTTTACATAACATGTCCTTTCCATCATCTAATATTATGTGGTTGGCAGGGTTGTGAAGCTAAAATGAAGAGTATTTATTTTTAAGTCCAACAATGGGATCTATTATAATAACTGTGCGTGATGCTTTCTATGTTTAGCCAGAGAAACACATGGCTCAGTACTGTCAGTGTAAAAAATGCTGTGTGTGTGCTGGCCAGCAGGAAGGTGCAGTCATTTGGGTTTAATGCTGCAAATGTGTGCAGCTCTCCAATTTCTCTGCTAAACTGAGTGAGGCATTGGTTTCTTTCTGTGTGCACTTTTTGACAGACGTTGACAGGTCCCGTTGGGCTCTTTTACAGTGCTGACTGCTGACAGGAACATGCTGGAAACGAAACAAAAGGTTCCCTGTAGCTCCCCATGTGATTTCTGTTCTGCCTGTATCCGTATTTGGTCAAGGAGCGACATGCACCCCATCAAATAGCTCCTCTGGACTGACTGATTTTAGCTGCCAGAAAGAAAATGAATACTGCACCACAATAAAAGGTACCAATTACAAAACTCAATGAAAATCTTCTCAAATAAACTGCATTTGCAGAGTATACACCGACTTTGTACAAAGCTGTGCAATGTGAGCCTTTTTAAGTTGGAAATGTAAAACTAGTCATTTAATTTGTGAATGCAAAATACAAGTTAACTTAACTTGAAGATTACCTTTGTTTGAATTTTGAAATACAAGTTTATAAAGTTGACTTAACTCATGACCTTGTTGTCTCGGTATGGTGACGTGCAGCCTAGTTGTAGGATGTAATTCTGTTCATTTTTGTTTGTTGTTCCTTAATTGTTGATTGAGCCATCATCTCTCTGGAGAATTGTTCATCATATATTTTTGTATAATTTGGCTGAATACTTTACTTCTGTTGTGAGTTAGATGTAGGTTAATTATTTAATTGTCTTAAATTATTATTATTTATTTGGGAGATGCCAAATTAGACACAGATGGATAATAATGACTGTTGTAGCTAAATATAAATATTTGCTTCTTCTGAAAAAAAGACACACATTTTAAGCTTGCACTTCTCCTGACACTCTTTTTTTATATCTTTACTTATACAAATGTTTATATATGTTTGTATGTGAAAGGATTCATTTGTTTTCTAACAGAATCCTCTTTGTTGCCACTCCTAAAGAGTGAAGAGCCTTTCCACCAAATCTAACTGTATAAAAGTGTCACATGCAGGTACGGTGGTGGCACATCTGGTAGCATGTCTATGGTGTATAAATGCAGTGTCTTCACCACAGTGACCTATGGTCAACACAAGCATATGCTGCATCTTCTGTTCTTCCTCTGGCCTGACACTCTCCAGCTGTCTATTATGGATTTAAAGAAATGGTTGAACCCAGAAAATGTAAAACTTGAATGACTTTCGTAGACAAGGGTTGTCATCTAGAGATAATAAGATGATCAACTTGTAATCACGAGATCATATATTGAGACTAAATATAAATTAGCATATGACTTTGGTCCGTAACACCTAATTCTTGAAAAGAACAAATTTGATAGAAGAACTCAACTGTTTTAGAGAACAAAAGCTCTTACCTTTTCCATTTAGAGATTCTCCATGCTTTCCAACATACACACTGTAATTTTTTTGCATAAGTACTATTAGACAGCCCAACAAGTCCTCGAAGCAGAAGAGGAGGTCAGTACATTACATTATGTAGATGGACTAGTCTAGAATGCTTTTTAATTCAAGATAAATTTTGATAATGGCAGAACAAATAATGTAAATATGGACAAGCTATGGCTGTGTGGAGGCTTTCCCTGGCCATTTTATTGCAGAAAATTGCTTGATAGCTCAAGCTGAGCTCAAATGGCTGTTTAACAGTCTGCTTTGAAGAGTGGGCCACATCACTCTCGGTTTTGAGAGAGAAGATGACACATTTACTTGCTGTTTAATTTGAATTCACACCGCATTTTCACAGAATGCAATTTCCAAATGACCATCTTGTGGCAAAAACTGTGCGCAGCCATAAAAACAACACACAGGCTTATTTTGCCTTCTTATTTTCCAATCATTTCCCCCCCTCCTCCCCCTGGCTTCCTTAAAATGAAACTGTACACGCTGAGGATTTTTATTTGCTTTTGAAAATATGAAGTTTATCCCAAACTTATTTTTGATCTATTATCCAAGCTGTGCTGGCAGTGATTTGGAGGGTTGGTGAGGCGGGAGATGAAAACATTTCAGAAACCTCTACTTAGACCACTGGACGTCCAGGGAAACCAGTCAGCTTATAAGTGAAAGGTTTAGGAGGACAGCATTGGCTGATGGACAGGGTGGCTAAATGAAATCTAAGTCCCCTGAATAAGGGGAAAAGATGGAGGGCTAAGCTAACTGACGGACAGCTCAGGAGTGTCTGTAACCCAAAACACATTACAGAGCCATCAGACTGAGTGACACCCCCACCCCTTTCCCCCTCCCTCTTTAGGAGCCACACTGAAAGACAACCCCTTGTTCTCCTTCTTGAAATGACAACCTCAGAATATCAAACGTCAATTAAAGCGGAGACAGGCACAGCTGGAGGAGTGGCATCTAATTCTCATCAATGTGATAGGTGGAGAGGAGGAAAAAACAGCAGAGAGAGGGGTCACTTTGAGAGGGGCAACGTGGCTATTGTGCCGTGCTGAGATATTAAAAGGGAAAGGCAGAGCACAGGTGCTAATAGAAGCCATATTAGAACTGCCTGGAATAAATCAGAAGTGAAAAGTGTACCAAAATCTGGTGGCAGGAACATGTGAGAAGGAGTGTGTCTTTGTATGTGGCTGCGTGCTGTTGTTTGGCTGGAAAACTACAGTTACATTTTCAGAGTGAGGACATTTTAGATAGGCTTCACCAAACGATATTCAGGGCTCAGTTGGATTTGATTAGTGCTTTGGTATACTCGGAAAAAATTGATTGTCTTTCATGAAAATTAAGTTATAAATTTCATCTTTATGAAACAGGCAAAACACTAAAGTTACATTAGAGTGCTATAGAGTACCCTGAAGATGTTTGTCTTGCAAGCTAGCAAGCTAGTCATAAATAGACTACATCCAAGAGCAATCTATGTTTTTTGTAAAGATAAGGTTATACTTCTAGAGTTCCTCACGCTAAAATGTTGTGCATTGACCAGGCAGAGCTACTGTTGTTTAAAAGATACAGTGCACTAGTTCCAAAACTAACCACTTCTAAGACCCTTTTAATATTTCACTTCTAACTCTCATGCCTTTAAGGAAAGAAAAATGAGCTCTCACTTCTTGAATGTCTGTCCTTTAAGTACTGAGTTGCAGCAAGAATAAAAACAGGGATCAGAGGAAAAGATTTGCTCCATTCCAAATATACTCCCAATACCTCAGAAGCCTACTTATTAAAATATTGTATATGGTTTGCTTACTACACCATGCAGAAATGAAAAAGTAATCAATTTTGTCTTTTTGAGATAGCTATGTGATGTAACTATTTCTAAGTAAACAGCTGAACACCAGCGAGGCATACTGGTGTCACCTGACTCTAGGGACGTAATGACCAAAGAGGTCCATGAGATATTATTTCCCCTCAATGCGCATTAGACAGTTCTGGCCTCCAATTAATTCCATAACATTAAGTTCTCATAATGAACACTTTAAAGAGCAAAGGAAAAAAAAAGAAATTTTGTACAAATTTAGAACAGGCTACAACTTGACAACAGGATACATCTTGTAGTCCACTCATTAAACAGAGAGCTAACTTTAGGCCAGCAAGACTAAAGGCCAGTAATACTGCATATTATTGGCAAAGAGTAAACAGAATTTGATAGTATGTTTAACAACAAGACTAGCAAGCTATTCAGTCATGTTATTGTCCCCAAACCAATCTCAAGATTACATGAAAAAAAAACAGGCCATGTGTTCTGTTTACCAAAAACTTAAGTAGCAACTTGATTGGCAAATGAAATGTGGGATGATCACTTACACATTTATCACTTATACAAAACTTCGGAAAGTTCAAAGGGGAAGTTTACCCCTTACTGTTTTGTACATAACAGTCCCGCTCCCTGGCTGCCATATCTGATGATTTTTTTCTGCCAGTATTGCTTTTTTCTTCTCATTTTCTTTTTCTTAGCTTTATTCAAAAAATTCAGCCTGTGATTATATTACAAAAGCATGTAAAATAATTTTTAAAAAATCCACGCTATATATTTTCCCAAAGCTATGACTATAAGCCTTAATTTCTAAATTACTTAAAAATTAGCTTTGCCAAACATATAGCAAAAGAAACATATTTTGTATTTTTTTCTAGTCTTGAAAGTTATATGTATTTATGCCACACAAGACTCGTGTAGGTTGAGGTAAGAAGTTGGATATACTAGAGACCAGCTGCATATTGTTGGATTATGTATTCAGTTTGTTATGGTTCATGAAAGCCTGTGCTGCTCCTCACGGTTTTGCAGACTTTTGAGCTTCAGTTTGTTTTTTAGCTATCAACCTTGTTACTTAAATATCCCTGTTTACTCACACTGATCTTCTAGTGACATTTGTGACCACAACAGGCAGCTGCTTTAGAGAAAAAGCTCTGAAATCCACTGCACACCACCTGCTCATACACCAACCAGCAGGCACACACAGTTAGACACTAGCTGTGGAACATGATGGAGCATTTAGCCGGAAAGGTGAGTAAATATTTTAAATATTTTATCATGTTGCCAGAAACAACACTCCAAAGGAATGATAATGTTGCTTTGTATCCACTGAATGTGTGAATAAGCAGCCAAAAAAAGAAAAATACTGCAGTTTAATTTGGATCAAATAATTAAGATGGCCTAAAAATAACCAAAAAAAAAGGCAAATTATACTTTAATATATTCCTAAGAGGACTGTAAAAAAAAAAAAAAGTAAATTTATAAATTGTAAACATAGTGAACATTTTGTGATGTCAACGGCTAAAATAAATGAACAACATAAAATATAAAAGCACTGGAGCAAGGCTTGGTTACAGAAAACAATCCAAGGCTTCAGTATTTGAGGAGCTGGGAAAAAAAAAAGATTTGGTAATCAACTGTTTTTCTTCTTGATGTTGCGAAGTGTTGCTTTAAGCAAAGTGTTAAAACCCGTCTGATGGCCTGTGTGGTCACAGTAGCAGCTTTGCCACGGAGCCCATGCTTCTATGTAATATAAATGTGAATAACATACAGACTGTAAATGAATATCCCCTTTTGGATAGGTTTACAGACATCGCTTTGGGAAAATATGTCAAGTGGATGATCAGATGTAGTAGCCTTATACAAATCTATATTCAAATATTCATAATACCAATCTATTTTATATGAGGAGTCTGTGCAAAGTGCTGAAGTTGGGCAAAAATGTAGTGCCCTGTTCAAACTAAGACAGAAATATTCTGACTGAAGCTCATGAACTCATTGAAACAGGAATGACGACATATTGCCGAATGGTTACAGGGCTGTTTGCAGTTAATCATCGACCTGATTAGCTACTGGCCGTAAGGTCTATAGCTCTTCTCGTTAAAATTAGAACATAACAGATTATGAATGTGGACGTACACCAAGGCAATTTCCTCCTCCATCAAGAGCTGTGAACGTAGCATGAATCATTAGCAGGCAGAAAGCCTCGCGGTGTGAAGCAGCTCAAGGCCAGTGCAGTAGTTTCAGTTATCTTTGGACAAGAACCTGCACTGAAACTTGTCCACTACAGGTTGTCTTGGACCTGTGGACTTTGTTTGGTAGGGTAGGAAACTTGAAGGAGGGCTGCAATAACAGGAACCCAGATGCTGTAGTTTTATCCCTAAACTTATTCCACCAAGAGGAAATAGTCACTTTGTAGTCATTTATTTCCACAAGATAAACTAGAGTTCATGGTAATTTAGGGACATGTCGCCCAGTGCAAGTGTGATTCACTGATTTGATTTTAAGAACTTTTGAATCACAAAGAAATCTGATGGCAGAGTAAATTTGCTATTGTTTGATCCTGAAGATTGACAGTTGCCTACAAACAACCATTAAGTTACATATTTTTTGTGAATAGTTCAAATTTAAAAAATAAAAAAAATCTTCTAAAAGGCACTATCTTTCCTCTTTCACCCAATTATATGCTGGTCTTTATGGTGTGGAAGTGCAGGACATTTGTTTTAAATGATAGTTTACAAACTTTTGGGTTAAGACCAGAGGACAAATGTATCTCTCCCAATTTTGCTCCCCGATTTTAAAAACACAACCAGGGGCCTGTGCAAATTAAGTGAGGAGCAGATGGTGAACTTAACAACTTTTTACATTAATTATACTCCTTTTCAGCAGAAATGAGCAAAGATGCACTATAAAGTATTTCTCACAAGTTTGATAGGTGGCACTTATGTTACATGGGGCTCTAATTTCGTGGCGCAGCAGATTGGCAGAGTGTGACGCACCCCGAACAGCGGTAATTTCGTCCGGCGCACCACTGTGCGCAGCCAATTTGGTAATTTGGTAGACCGGGCTGCACCGAGATGGGTGTAGCAGCGCACCAGGGGGAGGAGTCGACAGATTCAGCTTGGCGCAGTGACAACTTCGTGCCAAAACACTGCGCAGAAGGTGCGCTGAAAGCTCGCCAGCTCCGACCTGGTCTATTCTCGGCGCAGGCGAAGCGCGCCCGGAGTAGTGATAATTTGGCTGACAGGCGCGCAGTGCGCACATGTCACCAAGACCTCATAGGCAGGTTTCCAGAGTGTCAGACACATTTCAATGCAATAAACAATCACAGCAACCACTATTTAATGTAACCGTCTGAACCAGCATATACATTTGTATCT
>JAQMCX010000032.1:16253127-16263300 GCA_029814765.1 Acanthurus leucopareius
GAAAAAATACCATCATGATAATTTTATGCTTAATCAATTGTACCCATCAAATTAGGAAAAGTCATGAAATATTAAGCCAAAAAAAAAAAAGTCAACCACTATTTTTTGAATGATAAACATTGAATGGGGTCAAATTGACCCCAAGGATAATAGGAGGGTTAAACCATTGTCTTTCCTACATTTTGATTACCACCTTAAAATGTTTTCATCTACAGTCATGACTTGTTGTTCACAATATTATAACATCATAAAACATGCTTATTTTGATCAAAGTGAACCATAAAATAAAAAGCTACAATCCTATGAGAGTTCTGCATTTCGCCAGTTACAGTAACTGGCCATAGTGCATTTACTTAGTCTGCAGCATGAAACTGTAGTTTCAAATAAAAGCACTGATGCCCTTCTTGAAAGTTTAGTTGTTTTTCTTTTGCCCTTTTTTGACACAATGAACTCATCTGGTTGCAAATTGCAAATGCTAGACATGAAGTCCATAAGTGGACCCACCAATTAGGTGTCACTGTTTGAGGCTAGCTAAGTAGCACTTCCACAGTGACACAGACAACCTAATTAGTCTTTCATAAGCTGGGGGCGTAAACAATTTTTGTCCACTTATTTTAGACTTCCTAAGCTTTATTGTAGCATCACATCAAACTGGATGGACTCTAAACTAAAAAACTATTTCTAACTGACAGTTTTTAAACATTTACCTTACATTTTTAACATAACATTTAGATATTCACAATAATGCCAATATACAACTACAATAAATAGAATTTTGTTTGGAGTGCTCTTGGTTAAATTAATTTAGTCCCTGGAAGAAAAAAGAAAATGTCTTTGGGTCCCTACTGTGAATTCTTTTTTAACACATTTTCAATTAATTACAATTGCAAATAGCAATACACAGTGAACTTGATTGTGGCCTGGGGAATGGAGCTTGGGTCAGACTGGTAATCTAGATTTGCTGAAAGCATTGAACAATTTAATGTGTTGTGCATTTGATTTTTCAAAAACATAGTCTCTGTTATTCAGGATTATCCTCAGTACAGGAATTAGTTTTCATAAGGACTATTTCTTTGGAAGACAGTTGTTTTAACTTACATATAGCTAAAACACTCTTGACTGTGCTCATGCACAGACATCTCACCAAGTTTTAGAGGATCTCTGCTTTTTTTAAAAATGTGAACAACACTGAAACAATATGGAGTGGGTTGTAGAGGGTATAATGCATACACCAACACACACACACACACACACACACACACAATTACAGTAATTCCAAATTAATATGAATAGTGTGAGTGCTGATGTTAAAAATGGTTAGTAAGCATTGTTCAGCAGAATGAGATAAAAAAAAAAATGCAGCATTAAGCGTATTTAAACCTACTAAGCTGACCTGTGCTAAAACTGTTGGCTTTGACAATATGATATCTTTTTAATTGTGCCTTGAGGAAACTCATGAAATGTCTTTGCAGACCAGACAGTAAACCTGTCTGATATATTCTTCTTTAAAGCTGCTAAAACACTTGGTACTGTAAGGAAAGCTGTACAGTTGTTGAATGGATACATTTTTGTAATCTGTCCCACATTTCATTCTGTTTGCTTTTGCCTAGACAACTCCTGGACACCAGAGGTCAGCAAATTGAAACTGTTTTGTTTAAATTTTCAAGCTTTTATTAACTTGAGGGCTGAAATAAAAACCCATTAAATCAATCTTTTTTCCAAAATTTAGTCAAGTTAAAAATATGACCAATTTTAGACATAATAAAAATGGAAAGCTTAAGTACCCCAGCTGCAAAGACGAGCACACTGCGTGTATTTGAATTCAAGGTTTAATTAACTACATCCTAAAGCATGTCCACAGCTAATCTGCTTTATAAAAAACTGAACTAAAGCAAAGTTCTTAAAATAAGACTAATTTGAACTAGTAAAAGCATGGAAAAGACTCCTAAAATCCTATATTAATGTAAATGTGAGTTGTTGGGGGTGGGGTGGTGGTGGAGGGGGTGTTCTTTTTTTTAATTTAGCACATCCTTATTTTTAATGCTTATTCATTTAATTTTTGAAGAAAAATTCTTTAATAATCAGTTAGTGACGATGACACAGCTACATCATTAAATATCCCAGAGGTCAGAGGGGCAACAAGGCATTTAAAAAAAATGTAGATGATGATGCTTTGGTATTATTAATAAACCCCCTTTTAATGGTAAACTATGCAGCAGCAGCTGTTTAGTTGGTTCAAAGGAGACAGAGAGACAGAGGAGGCAGTGGTGACTGAGCAGGTTTAAGAGTGAATGAACACATGGAGCACCATGAGCACAAACAAGGCAGTGAAAAGGGGAAAAATAAATCATTTTTTTTTCTGATTTTGTCATAAAACCTATGCTCTAAACCACAAAAACCAACTTGCAGGGAGGCACTGCATTTCCTGACATTTAGTTGAAAATGCACAATAGCTGGCCGTTTGCTATGTGCATGCTTTTCTCTGTTTTTTTGTGTTTGTAACCCCGCCCCCAGGCCAACACAAAGAAACAAAGTAGGCGTGCCATGATAAGCAGTGTAATCATGCAGAAACTAACATCAGGTCATGTGGGACAAAGTCTTCAAACAGACATGAAAAATACCATTTTGATAATGAATCATTCATGGTCCAAAAATTGACTTTTTGGATCTGAATGCAGAGAAGCTATAGAATAACAAAAAGACCTCAAAGAGCAAAGCACAAGAACAAAAATGAATCCACTTTTACAAGTGAAAAATTTGCAAAAGGAAATCAGTTCAGCAGTTTCAAGAGCAGCTTAGCATCACAACAGATAAACATCCTTCTGCTTCAGGGGTTTTAACTTCTTACCTTCAGAGCTGTAGAAGTCTACTCCTTTTTTTTTCAATACACTGTGATGTCACAGTTTGGCAGGGTAACAAGTTAATGAAGCTTGTAAAATATCCTGGTTATAGCACCACCTGCTTATATTTTAAACTCTGCCCATTCTGAGTCAGGATACAAATACAGATGATTTGGTTGGTTGATCAGATACATATCTAGATACAGGAAATGGTGCATTGCTCATCTTTAGTAAATAATGTTCATTCTGTTCTATTTATAATACACAGAGAAGAGCACTATTTAGTTTGTTCCTTAATTCTAGTGATAACTAAAGGTGATGCTCATGAGCAAAAGCAAAATGTTATGGACTTCATCTCAGGCCTTAGTGTAATGACATAGATCTGAAATACTGAAAGACTGTGTAGACTTTGGGTACCCATTCTTTAACAGCCTGGAGCTTTGCTGCTCCATAATCCAACGCACGTGAAAGCTTCGGATCATCAATTTCCTCTCACTTTAGCTGGAAATGCGTTTATAAATAATTTATCCAAGAGAAAATGATGAATAATATAAGAGTCCAAATATTATAACATTTATTATGGTGGTGTTGGTGGAGGTGGTGAGTGGGGGGCTTTGGCCATGCTTGGTGGCCTTTTCCACCACCTCAGCTGCATTTCATATGTACAGTAACTTGTCTTCTGCATCAGCTCACCTCCAGGCAAAGCATCTGCATTTTCTCAGCCGCTCTGTTCTGTAAAGTGAGTCCTTCCAACACCCCCCACCCCCTTCATGGGGTTGTTTCACCTCCAGCTGCCACTGCAGACCATAAACAGCCTCACCTCCCCTGTAACACTTTCCAATTAAATCTCTGCCATTTGTCGACTTGGAGATGCCACCTTTAAGCGAATTATGTTGGAAAATGGAGACGGATAAGAGGGGAAGGTTATGGTGGAGAAGCATAGGTGTGCCATGTGTAAACTTAAGACAATGTATCCCCTCAGCACTGAAAGGAAGAGAATTGATGGATGGATAGATGGAGAAACAATGGAGGAGATAGACAGAAAGAGAGGAGAGAGGGAGGGGGAGTGATGCATGACCCCCAATTTCTCAAGGCTTAGTAATAAAAGGCTGCTGTGTGGGGTTCTCTGTCTCTGTCACATTAAAAGTAAATAAGACTAATAGCATGATGCTGAAAACTGCATGAGGCTATACTGCTCCAAAGTGAAATGTGTGTGTATGCACTTCAGGGGTGTATATATTTTTTCGCTGTTGCAGTCTGGTTATATCGTTGTAGAATGACTTGCACCCAAACAGTGCCAGGAACAGTATGCATTCATTGGTTGGCACAATTGTGAAGTACTTAAACGAGGTACCTGGGATGGGCACTGAAGTATGGGACAGGATTTTGGGGGAATTTGTGCTGTTTTTACTGTATTGCAGTTTCATCAGATCTGACTGTTGATGGGGAAAACTACTCTCTCTCCCTTTTTTTTGTGACTAATTAATGAGATTTTTAAAAATTGTTTTGAGGAAGAGGTGAAAGGTTTGACTCAACAGTTTACAACATTAGTTGTTTGTGGAATGATATTTAGGAGTCTCTTACAGATGAAGAGAGCAAACTGTTTTGTTGTGTTAAAAACTCAAGTGGCACTTGCAGTGTTAAGAAGAATTGTAGGTTCATTTTGGAATTTGCAGGCAGTTGTTGGTTGTTGTTGGTTGTTTATTTGTCATACAATAGTAGTTCTTGTATTTAGAATCATACTTTTGGCAAATCTCAATCCTCATTTGTACCTCTAGCCCTTGACCTCAGCCTTTCCCCTCTGGAACAAAGTCAAATGGGGTAGGGGTTGAAATCTGCCCCTTAGGAAATGGGACACCCCTTTATGTCAATCTGCTGTTCATGTAAATCCAGTCCAGTAGGTGACCGTTCAAGTTGGTTGTCAACCACAAAGCTAAAAGAAGAAGAGGGAGTTCTTTAAAAGGAGAAAAAAAAAGAACATGTTTCTGGATATTACTAATATGCAGTCCTCAGTACCATAATACATTGAAATGACATTAAACTAAGGTGATGAGGGGTGGGGGCAGTGGGTGAAGTGGGATTCACCCTTATTGTTGTTATTATCAACACCTTCTTAAGTAATGTGCCAAATAAAGAAACACACATATTTTGAAGTTTATGTTTTTCTAACAAGGGATGCATTGTAGGAAGACAAAAGGAGTCAGCTTAGCAACAGAAGTCACCAGATCTGAAAATCATATGACACATAAGAGTTTTTGAGAGAGCAATGGAAAGAAATCTTTAAAAAAGGCTGTGATTAATGATACAAATATTTATATATTTCCATTCTAATGCAAGGGATTCTTGGGGTTTTTTTCAGTCAAGCAGCTTACTCACCCATATGAACTAGTCACTCATATGAACAGCACAGTGATTCCTCTTTTGTATGGTTATGCTTGTTTTAACCTGGTTCTTTTCTTCAAGCTTTACTTTCTGGTTGAGACCAGGCTGAGTGGCAGTGTAATCACCCTGGTACATGTGAAAATACTCAGGCTAATTGGACTTATGGGTCTCAGGTGTTTCCCTTGTCACTGGCAGTTGAGGTCTTTGTTAGTGAGTCGAATCCTGAAGTTTTGTTGAGTTTAATTAGGATGAATTTTGACAGTGGCAGTTTGCTGACTAAGGGCAGAAGAGTATGTAGCACCTTTGGTTGTCTGTGCCGATAAACTGCTACATTTCACTGCACCAGTCTCATGGCAAAATTGGTACAGTGCTGTTTTTTAAATTGCCATTGTAGTCAGAATATGACATAGCACTCTAAATACTCTTCAACTGGAGAAAAGTTTTATGTGTCCAAAAATACCATTACACAGTTAAGTCAGAATCAAAACCAGAAAGTGGGGTGTCTGCATTGTCCTCACACAACTTGATGAACTGTTTTCTGCATGTCATAGCTCTGTGGTTAATACAGTAATAATCAGAACCACTGTCTAGCCAGGGTTCTACCAATAAAGAGCTTTCTTTTCTTCCAGTTTTCACCCTTGTAGAAAAAGGGATGTCAAGTGATGTCCAGCTTCAAACACTGCCATTCTTTATTCAGTTTATGAAAAGACATTTATGAGCACAGGGCCTGACCTGTTTAATTCTATTTAGCTTTCCCAGCATGCCATGTACTTTGTAGTAAAAAACTAAGTGTCAACAATATGTAGAATGAAGATTTTCATTTGCATTCAAGCGAGCCAGAGAAGCACATCTTTCATACAGCTTCTCTGCACCAAAGGGGACTATTGTGATATGTTGGTACTTTATGTTCTTGAGGCACATGCGGATGATTCATTTCGAACAAGCATCATGTGGCATTTTGTGGCCTAAATTGAAGTGATGTAGTAGTCATGTCCATCTAACACAAAGTGGTAGCGAGCTGATTATATTTAGATGTGAACTCTCACGAAAACTGAGGCGATTTAAACCTAAAACTTTTGGCAGTTGTTACAAAATAAGTCTGAGCCTCCTAATAAAGTGAGATCAGTTGAAAAAGTTGTCTGATGCAGTGTGACACCAAATTGATGCATTCCCTAAGACTGAAAAAATCTTAAATCTCTAGCAAGCAGAGCACTGAAAAGAGCTGATATTGGCGTCCTCCCCGACATTCACAGGGATGTTATAAATTTAATGTAATCATTTAATGTCCTACGCTATTTCATGGCCATAGGGAGTGGTTCAGACTGAGCCTTGCAAACGGAATGTCCTATTTCACTCCCATGTTCCATATTCACATCCTGCTCAACATGGCAGCTGACGTGTCACATAGAAAAACTCAACTTTGACCGCCGGCAGAAGTTGTATTCGGGTCTTAACCAAGGTTTTCATGCTAATGGTCACCTCCGCATTTCCCATGGCATTTATCTGCTTTGAATGTTTTTGTGTTCATACATATGTCTGACAGATAGACTCAGTGTGTTTGTGAAAGGCTGGCACTAACGAGTTCCCTCCTGAGCAGTATGTTTTATTTAACAAACAGTCAGACCACAGCGCCGTCGACATCGATAGCCATAAACCACCGAGAAGAAAAACCGCAAGATTCAGCTGGAGCTACATGAGATGTGACTGGCACCACACAGATGTAAGGCAAAGAGCTATAATTTACAGCAGCTTTGTTTCCAATACAGATACAGCTTCCATCTACCAGCAAGTCAAGAACTAAAGTTAAACCAGTTACAGTGAAGGTCCTTGTATATGAATGGACCATATATGGGCAAAATAGAATATTATTTTAGTTCAGTTGCACTGGCCATCTGGAACACCAGTGAAGTGTTCCCTACGGACTGGTCAAGCTGTAAGCACTGAGTCCAGAGACATCAATAGTGAAACCAGGCCTGTAGCCCGCTTTGTTCTCCTTTAGTAACAGAAAGTGTTACTGATACTGCTGGAAGACAAAAACACTTTTAACACTATTTCCAAAAAAATAATCCATAGATAGATAGAAAGTAGGTTGTGGTTACAGCAGTTACAAGGAATTTTTACTCTTATGGTGATCTCGGCTGCCCTTGTGGACAAAAGCTGCATGAGCCTGTAACTCTCCAAGATCTTAATCTGGCAAGTGTATTGAAAGATGCAGGTGAATGGAAGACACCACACATTTTAAATATTATTTCTCTTTATAAATACAGCTGTTGGGTACATTTTGATAGGGTAATATACTCTATCAATATAAGATCAATAACCGTTATGTGGTGATGGTTTAACAAAATAAACTTTGTGTTTCTTTTGGTTATTTTTAGGGCAGCATTCAAGCCTTTATTTAAAAAGGACAGCTGCAGAAAGTCAGGAAATGTAGGAGAGAGAGGAAGAGAGAGAGGAAGAGAGAGAGAGGAGAGAATGCAATGCAGCAAAGGGCAGCAAGGATATATAGTCTTTGTACATGGAAACCCGCCCTACAGACTGAGCTATACAGCGCACAGTGAACTTTGGTTTAGTAATGTTTCCACTCATACAGCTAGGTACTCTGTTATCCTAAAGCATGCCTGGTAAGAGAATTTATGTGATAAAGATAAAGTTAACTATCTCTAGTCATGCTATGTTCATAATAACAAGTCAACAACAGGATATAACTCAGTGGCAAGGCCATCATAAAATCTTCTGCAGTACAGCGGCATGCAGTGTCTTATCATCAGATTACACAGCAGAATCTTTCCTCAGACTGTGAGACACATCAACTCACCCTCAGCACTCTGACATGAAGAAAAAAAGAGTTTAAATTTTTTTCTGACCTGTTGGCAAATGGCCAGTGTTCATGCTGAAGGCCTTCCTTGCTTATATCATGTGGTGGCATCAGTGTTGTGATGAAGACCAATCGGCTGTCAACTGCAAATGACTAATTCACAGAAGAAGACAGCCATTCAGTCATCAGTAGGAAAACAGGAACATTAGAGCTTTAACGAAGCAGGTGGGTGGGATAAATTCCTTTTGACCTCTCTTAGATCCTGCTGGTGTATGATGCACTTTTACCTCACTGTTTTGTTCTTTTGTGTGCTGTTTGCAATGTAAAGTTACTCTGAATGCCTGCTGCTGTGCCTGTTTTGTAATGCTTGTTAAAGCTCACACACTGTGAACACTTCAGCAACAAGCTGTGTATCAGCTGCGTGCTCTCTGCAACTTACTCTTTGATGTTGTTGGAGTGTTAGTGGGTTTAAAAGCCTGACTTATTGGTCAAGTAATCACTCAAGATGTTTCCATGAACAGTCAAACATCCAAACTTGCAAAATCAGTGCTGAGCAAGAGACTATCAAAAAGCAGCATTTTACATGTTGCTGTTTTTTTTTATTTGAAAGTATTGTGGTATTTTACAATATAACTTTCTTTGTAGAATAATGTGCACTGATCACGGAACCTTTTTTTTCACCAAAATAACTGCTAAAGTACAACCATCATTACATTTGGCTATATACTGAGAATGACTCAATAAATATACCTGTCTAAAGTTTGCAGCCTACATGGAGCAGAATATGCTACTCTCTAGTTACAGTAACCATGCAAACACACACAGACGCATACATACACAAAGACTTCAAAACAGACTTACACACGTGTCTTTTGCACCAAGTTTGCTGAAAACTGAAGGTATAATGATGGTCAATAGTTCCTGTTATGCAATAACTAGTACTGGACTCTGGTTAGTGTGTTTTTTTTTCTTTTTTTGCTCTAATTTTTTAAAATCTTGCTTCATGTCAGTCTAAAATATTTTGGTTTTGGTTTGTAGTTGTTGTTTTAAAACTGGTTTATAGTTTTGACCATTACTGAGATGTGGGAATATTACACTCCCTCATTTATACCAGCAAAACACCAGAGGAGACTGTCTTTCCTTTGATGTAAACCATTTTGCAGTATGAAGTTAAAGTGATGACAAATGTTACACATTACATTACACCTCCAACATTGTGTATTATAAAGAAATTTGAGAAATAAGCCCATGATAGAAACACCTTGGGAGCTCCACAAACTGCTGACCACACATTTGGAAGAGGTCATCCACACCTAATATAATTTCAACAGACAGATTATAACCCTAATGATGGAACTTTCTGCAGTTCTGTTTTATCAGACTAGATTAGCTGTACTTGGTATCTTACAAACTGGTAATTGAGGGTATTTTGCTCACAAACTTCAGCTCTTCTGTAACCCACTTCCCTCCATATAACACTTACCCATTTGCTGCAGCCCATAACCCTCCTTCCCACCCACCCTGGGCTTTATGGACCCCTGGGCACACCAATACTATATAAAAAGTCTGCACAAAGCCTTTTGACTGCACATGCTGCAGTTTTATGACAGTATAGCAATCAATTAACCAGCTTAAATTCACTGTGCAGCTGCTTTGCAAATCAAACCCAACCGAAACTTCCACCGCAAAGGGCCCAAGGCATTGTCCAAATTTAACAAATGTACCTGGTGGTATTAAACTAGTTCCACTGTAAGGTGGAATGATACTATTGTACAAATCACTAAGGCACTATATAGTGTGTATAATAATTAATTAACAACTGGTCTATGAGTAGTTTAAAAGAAGAGGTGGTTATTTCTAAAAAGCCCCTGAGGGATTCTGCTCCACCAATATATTCCAATTTGAAATACTTCTCTATGTCCCATGCTGTACCAGGTGGTTGGGATAATGAGCTATTAACTTTTCATTTCCATTGCTTTTATTTCATATAGTAAGAGGTTCAGTCATTGTAAAGTATGTCTGTGGAGATTCTCAGTCATCCAGGTCATGATTATCCTGAAGAGTCATTAAGACAAGGCAACTGGACTCTGTTGAAATTTGTTGGGAAGACGTTTCACTTCTCATCCAAGAAGC
>JAQMCX010000032.1:16280191-16290325 GCA_029814765.1 Acanthurus leucopareius
CCTCCAGTCTGATTTAAAAATGTCGGAGCTTATTCCATTGGAGAACTTTCGCTCTCTCTTGACTGACAGGCATTGCGAGACCTTGGAACAGTGCTTGTGTTTTTAAAATTGTATTTTAAAATTGTTATTGTGTCTTCCTCTGCTGCATTTTAAATGTCAACCTTTGACCGTAGTTATTGGCTGCTCTATCATATTTTTTATTGCCTGTCTGTTATTTATTGTGACGTGTTGGCCAGGTCCCCCTTGTAAAAGAGATCTCAATCTCAATGGGTCTTTTTACCTGGTTAAATAAAGGTTAAATAAAATAAATAAAAAAATAAACTTTCCACATTTGTTTTTACATTAAGGACTTTGCAGGATTTTAAATGTATCTATTATCCAATACATACTCCTTTTTTATTTTATATTAATTTTTTATTTTGTCATTTTTTATTTTTTTGGTAGATTCTGTGCATCTCAGTGGGTGCCAATTTAGGTAAGATTGAGGGAGATGAACCCCCCAGGATTCAGTATCTGCAATGCACACTGTCCATTTGCTCAGTCCCATGTACTGGCAGCTGTTACTGCAACCAGTATGATGCTGTGTTGCATATACAAGTAGATACAACTGTTCAAACAGATTACATCCCTGTAGATAGAATTTTTTAAAAAAAAGAAAAAATGCAATTGTCATTTAAAAAAGTGATCCACTGTCAAAGAACTTGTGAAAAACATGCATCATTTCCCATCATCTCATAGATTATGCATCAAATACACCTTTAATCAATCACTGTTTTTATATAAATTTCAATTCATCCCTAGAAAGTGGTACATGCATATTTCAAGCTTTGGTTGACACAGCTGATGAGTTTGGAAGTCCTTCATTTTCATTTTTATGTTTCTATGGTACAAGGAGAATTTCAAACAAGTGGTGTGCTGCTGTGCAATGGTCCTTGGGTAAACAAAAACACCATTTTGAGAATAAAAGGTCATACGTGACCTTGAACGGTAGTTTGACAAAATAATTATAATGTAAGGGCCATTCACAAGCTTTTTATGCTGTTTGCGTAACAACAAGTCACCCTAAAGAGAGGCTGAGTAAACACTAAAAAACAACAACTACTAAACAACAAACTTTGCCCCATTTCTTGTCCCCCCGACTACAACACCATCAGTGTGGCAGTTCTTCTCAGGTTGGCCACAAATTCCCAAAGCAGAGCCAAGTTTCACTGGTGCATTCTCCCTTTTCATATCCCTCCAAAGAAGCCAAACTGAGACAAGGAGGGTGAGGTGCTGAGGTAGGTATGTGTCTGTGTGCGTGTGTGTGTGGTGTTGGGGATCGATTCAAGTGCTCAAAGCGAGTCAGATGTGAGTGTATCCACAGACAGAGAGAGAGAGAGAAAGAGGGGAAAGCTGTGCTAGGGCTGATTGCCTCCACCTCTCGAATTGCTCCATGATGTGACTCTTCATCTTCAGTTCCACTGTAGGATAGTTTGTGTTAAATACTCGATCACCTGGCTTAAATCCACAGTGAAACTTGGCTCTACCTCACGTCTTCAGCGGCATAGAGAGAGATATTTCTGATGTATCTTTGTTACTCGTTTAAAATGAACAAGCGAGGTGCTGCACAGTACTCCCAAAGGTTTTGACCATCGCGTTTCTGCAAGCCCACAATGGGCAATACATAAAGAGACAATCAATAGCAGCCTAACCATTACACTGATAGATAAGGGGCTGAAATCAAAAGAGACCTAAACACTAACGAGGGAGATAGGGGGAGACAGACACAGAGCTGTTTTGCCTTCTCCATTGATTAGCCAGAACTGATGTTCCAGCTTATATGTATATAGACAAACAGAATAAGTGGAAGCAGTAAGGAAAAGCGTGGAGGATAGTGATGGGAGAGGGGTGGAGGCTTAAAGATTTATTTTCTAAATACTTTGGACTTGTGCTGGCAGACGGGGACGGCTGGGCTTTAATGAAACTGTCAAGCCATGTGAAAGCCTGATGAGGTTCCCCTAACGCCACATTAACGATAGCCCCTCAGCCACCTTTTCATGCCAAATATAATTACATCATCATTACCAGCACCATCCAGGTCCCTGCTGGACACACTACACCCCCACACTCAATGCCTTCCCAACTCCTTGTTTCCCTACCACCCCCCATAATCACACAGTTTCTCTGCATTGCGGCAGAAAAAAAAAGAAAGAAAGAAATTGATATTCTCATTAGTTTTCCCATGTCCTTCCTGTAGTGCCATTTTTACATGGAATGAAAGAAGGGAGACAACAAACAAACTGCTGGGTAAGAAAGAGGGAGGCAGGGCGTATGGAAGAAAGTTGAGGCAAAAAATGACCAGGTATTACATTTAAAGTTAAGAAGTTTTTCTCCTAAAACTTTTACACTGGATGTGTCTGTATCTTAATGTGATGTTCAGCTAAACACATTGGAAACAATCTTTTCTTTAAAAAAAACTGTCATAGTTTTTGTATTTGAGAAGGTTTTCTTACTAACAAAAGTTACAATGAGGTGTTAGCTGACCAAACTGGTGAGTTTACACTTTTTAACCTTATTCATTACAAAACATTCACATCTTTGCTTAGCTTTTTCCACAGCATATCGCAGTGTTGGTGATTCAAGAAGATTCAGTGTAACTGCTTCTATCTTGAGTTTCCTTCTTGTGTATTCAGGGGTTTTCTCCTTTCAGGTCATTGTCAGGAAGGTTTTGTGGTCATCAGTCTGTGACTTTGTAAAGAATATTTATCTAATAATAGAAATTACTTTCTTTAATTAGATCTAGTTGTAATTATGTTTTTTCAACTAATTCTAGAAGTCCATCCTTAGGAGAGGGATCCCACCTTTCCCTTTAGATTCAACGTTTTTTTTCTTTTAGTTCCTCTCCTGAAATGCTTTACTGTACTATAATTAATACTTTATTTCTAGTAGTTCATTTAGTGTGTGAGGTTGTCTATGATTTGGCTGGATTTTTAATACATCAAATCTAACATCCCTGCAGTATACATACATTTCAGAATGTAGGGAAATATACAGGCATTCCCCTCTTCAGTAGAGGAAAGTTAAAACACCACTTCAGCAACAAACCTTTGCTCAAAGCCAAATCAATATGTTTAAGGTCACTTTAGGGACCATATTCAAATAACCGAGTTCCCCAATCAAAATGGTAAAATACTACAGACTGTCTTCCAAACTGTCCCAAAATAGCACTTGCTTAACCGTTTTCACTGTTGTAATAAGTATGATTGTACCATATGTGACAATAACGTTCTTTTTTGACCCATCCATCCCATTTACCAAACTCCTGTTTTATGAGGCCATTCCAGTGTCTCACAACTTTTTCTTTTGCAACTTAGATACCAAAGACATGATTTATAAAGGAACATTTTTGTCTTATCAGCCAAACACAGGTTGTAAGGCCACTTAAGATGCTTTTACTTTTCGAGATAGTGTAGATGTCAACATTTGCAACTACCTTCTATTTATATCAGTATAAGATTCTTCTTGCAAAAAAGTCTGCTTGTTCACGTAAACTTTACAGCTAGCACAGTTGTTTTGTTCACACGCTTTCTAGGGTTCAAAATGAGCACTTCAAAATCTGCATTCTAATGTGTTGATGTCTTTCTGAGAAATTTCAAACATATAAAATGGTAAATTGGTAAAAGGACTGCATTTATATAACTTTTCTCTAATCTTTTGACTTTTCAAGTGCTTTAGAACACAAGTCAGCATTTATCCATTAGCACACACATCCACACACTAATGTCAGGTGGCTTCTCTACAGTGTACCAGGTTGCTCATCGGGTACTCATACACTCACATTCACACACCAATGGAACAGAACATCAAGAGCAATTTGGAGTTCAGTATCTTGCCAAAGGACATTTTTAAGACCAGACGGGTCGGGGATCGAACCACTGACCTTTTGGTCATTGACAATCTTCTCTACGTCCTGAGCAACAACAAAAACTGTTATAACATAGTCCAACTCAAAGAAACACTGTAAGAAAACAGAAATTGTAAGAAGAAGAATGAGAATTACATAATGATTTGTTTAGAAACCAACTATTGTAGTAATTTATCACAGGTGACTGTAAAACAGTGATAACAAGCAATGGTAGCACTGCTGCACACTGATTACAATGTTTTATCCCAATACAAGTAAAGGTAATGTTTCCATCTAAAAAAAAAAACACATAGAGATACAAATATTGACTTGGAATATTTACCTCGTAATTATTCTACAAGCGATTAAAAAAGTTATACAGTTGCAAGTTTCACGTTGACAAAAGGACACCCACACAGACTGCATTATGCTCCACAGCTTTTGTTTATTAAAGGCTCAATTCAGATCCAACAAAGCGAGGTGCTAGTTTGCATAAAGTTTCCAGAGCTTTCATTCCATTGGTTTCCTTTCACGATACTTTTTTACAGATGGAGCTTAGTCAGCGGATCACGCACAATGCTCACCTCTCTCTGAGACAAAGAAAGCGCCTACATTCTGTTGTAAGAGCTCAGACATGAGTTAGAGCAAACATGGTTTTGTATTGATTTCCTGCGACAGGAACCTTTTCAATGGTCTTAGTGATCTATCTGTATTCACTGAAAAACATGCACAAGACAAGTATTGATGCTCAAGCATTATGCACAGCCCATCCATAATAATACATCAGTGAAAGTGGAATACAAGCAAAGAAAGGAGCAAGAATTTTTCTAACCCCAGAGTAATGCACTTTAAAAAATCTCCTTCTACGAACAAGAAAAATATTCTGTGAGCTAGAAAGTGTTTGTATAAAAAATAAATAAAAATGAATAAATAATACGAAAAAAAAACACATTACGATCTTAAAATCTCAAAAAAAGTTTATCAAAAATTCCCTTCAGTGGATACGATGATAAAATATGGATTCAGAAAACATGAATTCTTCAGTTTTTTACACCTGCCTGCAAGGTATTTCAACAAGAAGGCTGAAGCACAAGCACACAAAGGCTCACACAATCAAGAAAATTTACATTCTGATGGAAGTGTTTTTTTAATAAAATAATTAATCTTGGGATTGGAGGGCAAAAAGTCTTTCAATATATCCAGGTATCTCTTGAAATCATGTTATCAAATGATTCTGCAGCACAAATTTTACACAACCTGCAACGTTCAGTACCTGAAAAAAGGAGGAATGATTTAGCTGCCTGACCTTAGCTGTACCTGAACACCTTTTTTGCCATAACTGTTGGGTATTAAAATCATGTGATGAAAGACATACATCAGTAATCTGAAACAGCAAATGCAATTAAGGAATTAGAAAACATAATAGCTCACAGATTGTTTCCAATCAAAACATAAGAACAAACATTGCCTGTTAATGTATCTCATTAGTTATCTTATAATACATAAAAGGAGCAACTAGTGTATTAAGTGTATATGGTTCTGTTCAGATTACTCAAAGCTATTGGTCAAGGGTGGAAAAAGTAGGGAAAATTGACTTATTTAAATATTAAACAAGATTAAAAACCTAAAGCCAAGCTATTGTATCTGTCAAACTGTACTTGGGCAAAGCAATACTTGATTTGAATGCTACCTTTAGCATACTAACATGCTCTAAACTAAAAATGCAGAAAACAGTACACAGTACAGCTGTGGATGATAGAAATGTCTTGTCTAGTTTTGCAGGTATTTGGCAATAAACCAATATCACACCTATGCCTCTATTAGGTTTTTTCTTGAAAGCAAGGCCCTCCTTTAATGCAATAGTTAGCTCCCCTATAGCTTTGCTCTGTTCAGCGACCACCTTAACAATGTCATCTAAAGTGGTAGACTGCCTTTCCTGTGGGTGACTAGAATGCTGACTGTCTTCTCTGACACTGTCACTTCCTACCTTCCAACTCTTAGCTGTTTTAGGATTACAGGGCTTCTCTTCGAGGGACCAGGCAATGGCTTCCTCACGCACATCAAACAATGTGGACTGGGGGTTATCTCTAACCATTTTACGCAGTTCTCGTCTAAGAGAAGAATCCCTCACGCCCTCTATGAACTGGTCTCTGACCGCTACTTTAGCATCTGATACAGCATCAGGATTCTGTTTCAAGGCTAAGCATAGAACCTGGGAGAGTGCATGGGAATAGGCCTGGAAACCTTCTCCTTCCCGCTGCTGGCGACCATAGAAAGCTTGTAACAGTTGAGCTGTGCTGCGTTTCTCAGTATAAGCTTCCCGCAGCCAGACGAGCAGCTCACTCGGTCCAGTAGGCTCTCCCTCAGTGCATAGCCTAATTTCCTCTAAGGCGGGCCCTCTTAAAAGAGATAGAATGAAATCAACTCCATCCTCAGAACTTTGCCCCCTATCCCTGATTACCCGCTCCACCTCTTCGATGAACTCGTCAACTGAGCGGCCATCTTTTGTTGGATCTCCACTAAAGGGTTGGATTTGGCGTTCTCTAGGCACATACACATAGGACCGATTGCTTAAGGTGGCGATAGTCTCCATAGCTTTGTCATGTTTCTCACTCAGTTCTGAAAGCTGTCCTTTTAACTGCTCAATTTCATCCGCTCTTGCTACCGGCCCTTGCTCATTGTCGGACATAATGAAAGGTCTTTGTGCGGACTTAGCTCAACTCCAGTTACTCAGAATCCCACAGATGAGGTCGGTGGTGATGGATGTGTTGTCCTCCAATCTTGCCCTTGGCGCCGTCTGGATCCCAGAAGAATCGCCACAGAATCTCCACTGCAACTCCAGGCTGGCCTCACCCTCGTCTTGGATCCTCCACAGCACCGGAACAGCTTCTTTCCACTACAGCTGTTTATGCACTTCACAAACCTGGCCTGAACTAGCCTATTCCAAGTTGTCAGAAAACTCCAAATCAATGAGGAACCCCACTCCTGGTACCAAAATCTGTGGGCTTGTGAAATGTGGAATAACACCAGACACAAAACTAGATTTTGGGGACTTTTATTCCTCGACTACTCAGAACTAAGAGCAGTGTTAACGTAAACTTGGAGTGATTCTCTTTGGTTTATTTTAATGACTGCATGAACTGCGTTAACCTATCTAATCCCTGTTCATGACTCTTTAAGTGCATAACCATCCTAGTGCATAAAGAGTTAAGTACATAAACTAAGTGCATAAACACCTGAGTGTATAAACAAAATGCATAAACAAAGTGCATAAACAACTGTAGTGGTTGTTCCTAATAAAATAAAAGCAACATACACACAACCACAGTTAAAACATTACAAGTTATCATTTACAACAACAGTTAATAACCTGAATCAGTATAAAATCTCCACATACTCACGGTAGTCTTTTAGCTAGCTGGGCTAATTTGAAATACATCCGTCGCGGCAGGACAATAACACCGTTTCATCTGTAGACTAAGAAATATTTCAGTATTGAGTATATTCACGAACAGAAACTGTCACAATATATTTCTAGGACATGAACTTCAAGTTTTAACAGTCTTTCAGTAACATTTTACTTCACAACACTCTCGGTCGGCACGTGCGTCTCGCCTCGATAAACATCGGCATAACTACGTCGGCATCGGCAAACAAATGGCACAGTTTAAGCTCATACAAAGTCAAAAGAAGATACACAGGTAATTCGTTTTGCAAATAAAGTACTTTTAGTTGTGTATTTACCAGTCTTTGACAGTACATATCCTCACACAGGTATTCAGGTCAGTTTTTACGACATAGAGTCTCTCCACTTCCTGTTAACCCCTGCACCGCCTCATTTCACCTTCCGGTGCAGCCATACCTTATACAATATCCACAGGGTCTCAGCGCCTCCTTGTGGCACCATTGTGAGTGGTCAGTTTTCCACTCAGCTACAAATATATAGTAAAAATACTTCAAATGGTGCCTGCTCAATATCTTGTATTTTTGGTGGGAGGGGGATGCTGTCACAATGACTAAAGCAGTCTGAGATTTACTCCTGTGCCGCTCTTAGACACTTCTTTGTTATTTATTGCTTCCCTTGTCAGCAACCTCTTCTGTATTTTGTCTCTGTCATGATGTCACCAACACAGAAAGGCCAGCCTGAACCTGATATTACTCCCTTCCTGACTTCTTACTACGTCACTCTCTTTTTCACTTCTCTGTCAGTGTCCATCTCTGTTTTCTTGCCTGTCAATATGTCAATAGAAACTACTGAGTTCACTGGTTAATTTTTAACACTGTGATTGAGCAGACACAGTCTCTTCTGAGCAGTTAGCTGCACAAATAACAAGGCTAACAAGCAGATACGTAAGGGGCAAAATCAGGTTACCTAAGAAAATGTAGCAAATCACAGAAAGTTAAGGTCATGCCATTGGAAATATCAGATGCAAACAGTTTGCAAGATTGCTTACCTATTCATCTTAACAGTAACTGGCGATTAGGGCAGTGACCAACACGGGGAAACCATTGACAATATTACAAGTAAGAGTACCATCAAAAATGTTTTTTAAGATGCTAATTTAAGAAAAAAACATTTACATATGTTTTTTGTCATGGTTTGTAATGTGTTCTGCAACTTTCTGTTTTATTTGTTAACACTTGTCTTGTCTTTTGTGTATCCATGTCCTATCAAATTCCCCTCGTTTTGTGATTACCTGCCTTTCCCATGTGTGTTTCACCTGTGTTGATTGCCTACCTGTGTCTTACTTGCTCCTGTGTGTATATATTGTCTGTTTCCTCTTTTTCTTTGATAGTTTATCTGTCTCTGTCTCTATTTCCTGACCCTACGTTTACTTCTTGGTTTTTGTTCACTACTTCCTTCCTAGTTTGTTGTTTTATTTTTGTATTAGCTTTAATATGGCTCGATTTTAGTTGGTTTAATAGTTAAGCTAGTTAACTGATGTTTTGCATTTGGGTCCTCTTTTGTCTCACATTGTTTGTAAAAGCAAAAATGGCAACTTCACTGTGGCACTAATGCAACAATCAGGAATCACAATAGGATACATCTGAAAAACATGAAAATCTGTATGAAAGTTTATGCTAAACCAGACATTATTCTTAGAACTACGTCTATCATCTGCAAAATACAATGTTGATGTATAAGTCTGATATTTTCAGCATTTAACCACAACCACCATCATTGTTGTACGCTATCAAAAGCATTTTTGAACCTTAATACAGCTACTCACAGGGTGCAAATCCCTGTGTCAGCTGATCAGTCCTGCGATTTGGACATCAACTTTCAAACTCAACCACCTATACATCTTTTATGCAAGGTACACGAGTTTGTATGCTGCAACACAACTGCCAGTGAACATTATCCATATCCATCCAATATCCAAATCCAATGCAAAAGTAATACCAAATATTTCCCCCAAAGTGTATGAATTTGCCAGTCTCTACATATTACAAATACTAAATTAAAGAAAGAAACACACTGAATTGAATGCAAGGTTCTGCAGAATCAACCATTTACAACATCCTCTCTGGCAACAGACTTTGACTTTCTTGAACTGTTTTCTTTGCACTGTTCAGTGGTGCAGAGAACCAAAACCAGAGAAAGTTTTTGGTATCACAGTGTTTCTTGTTCAAAAAGTTTTTGAGCAAGGAAAAGAAAATTCAAAGTTTCTGGAATGATTTTACATTTTCAGAAAAAAAAGCATAATTGAGATTTCAAACAGATCTAAATCATCACATCCTTGTGTACCAGTGGAATCAACCTCTTACATCTAGTTAAAATCAAGACGATCTTTTATACTTTGTTTTCATTTTTTTTTGAGAAAAAGCATCTGTCTGTCTCTGTTTTCAGTAAGCAGTCAGGTGCTCATCTGCCAAAATGAATTAATATGGTCCTCACTTAGCTGTCAGCTCAAATTACCTCCTGAATTTCTGAATAATTAGCTGTGACAAAGCAACAAATATGCACAGGGCTTGAAATGTGCAGAACATAATAAAAATGTCAATGCTGTGGAATTGCTTTGAGAAAAAGAAGACATTTAATCTCAGAAAAGTTTATGTTCTTATCAGAATATGGACATTATTCAGAAGTCAGTTAATTTCTTCATTACCTACACTCTAAGAAATAAAATGTTGGATTTAATTGAAAATGTTATGGCAAACTTTTGCACATAACCCTATCAATTAAATGTAATGCAATGCTGTTGTTATTTGCAATTTTAACACTGGTATATATCAGAAGTAAAATTGTT
>JAQMCX010000032.1:16290425-16309777 GCA_029814765.1 Acanthurus leucopareius
GTTGTGGAGTGCTGCAACATTGGAATTTCCCAAATTGGTATAAATAAAGTACATCTATCTATCTATCTATCTATCTATCTATCTATCTATCTATCTATCTATCTATTTTTGTTTTTTTTAAACAAGGCAATTGTTCCTGAGATATTTCAATGTCATTTTGGGGTGACAGTGACTTTCTTAACTTGGGGACATCAAACATGTCACATGTCAAACATTCCTTTTTATCCACGTACCGCCTCTTTGTGCACACTCTGAATCAGGTTTTTGAGGTTTGTCTGCTGTACACATGTATACAATATCTCATTATCAGTCAATATCTTCTGGTAATGCAGTTGGTAGTATTTGTTACTTCTCTAAATCTGAAGCTGAATGTTTGTTCCCCTCAGTCTAGATGAAAATGGGGAATATTTTCAGAGTCAAAAGCCCTCATCCTGAGGAAGTGCAAAACAGTGTGCGAAAAGTAAAAATTAAAAAAAAAAATTAAAAAAAGTACCTTGAAACCTAAAAAACAGGTGGGAAAGCTGAACAGTCTTAATGACCAGTGTGATTAGCAATCCAATTAATTAGTTTTGAGTACTTTCAGGCTTCAAGCAGTGCAGCTTTAGCCACTAAAGCAGCAGGAGAGGGTCAGGTAGGAAAAACTGTAGCAATGAGGAGGTGTTAGAGGAGGAGGGACAGCTAACATTATATTTTACTCAGTTTTTCAGCTTATATAGCCTAAAAGCACACACAGCACAGGACGAGAATGAAATGCAAAATCACAAACCACTTTTTTTATTTAATTAATTTTTTTATTCAGAGGGAGAAGAACTACTGAGCTGAAAACAATTGAATCTGAAACAGTAACAAGATAAACAAAAATAAGTTCCACTCTAGGCAATTATTAAAGGCCCCATCCTGTGTGGTGCATACTTCAGGTGTTTTGTCATGGTTTGCATTACTCTGTGAACCTCCCAAGCCGTGACAAGGGCTGGATGGCACACATCGGTTCAGGTACTCCAGGTAAGGTGACTCTTTTCTGCAGAGAGAGGGATTTTAAGATAAAACAAAGGAAAAAAAGAAATGACAGAGAGGAATTTTAAAAAGAGAAGAAAAAAGAATAATGAAATAGAATTGAGAGCAGGGAAATGCATTGCTGTGACCATATTTCAGAGCTGTGAATGAAATGTGTTTTTTTCTTTTATTCTTTTCTTTTCTCTTTTTTTGTCAACTTTCCTCTTGCAGTTTCTGCATGACTGCCTATCTCATTTGGTGCAGTAGACTTTCTCCCTTCCATCTTCATACACATAAAAACACAGTCCTTCAGCAAAAATCCAGAATATATAAGGAATGGCACCTGCTGCGAGAACAAATAAGCCTTTTTGCTTTCACTAACTGCACTTACAAATAAAAGAAATGACACCTCGATAGTTTAGCTCTGGCCTCTCTTGTAGCCACACTTCATGTCTTTCACTTTTGCCTGCTTGGTCTCTAGATCAGCTTAGGGATGCTTATATATTATATATTATACACATATTAAAATATATCAAATATGTTAGCTGTCTATCATAAGACTATTACAAGACTATCAACAGAGATCAAGTTTATTTATTAAAGGGAAAGGGAAATCCACCCAATTTTGCAGCAAGATTGAAAAAAGAACATAATGAGTGTGAAACAGATTATGAGTAGTAGTATCATGTGGTGTGCAAAAATGCCTCAGGTAAGGAAACATGTCTGTAGTTATTTATTCTAATCTATGGTAGAATATGCAGGTTCCTGCTTGGAAAATGTATTATGGTCTACAGTATGCTTGAACTTGGGCACTCCATTAAGGGGCCGCTGCTGTTTTTAGCTCAGCCTGGTGCTCTCTAATACTGTCTGCAACAGGAACACATTGACCTTTGACTGCTTTGAAAATGGAAACTGCTCTTGAAATATATAAGAAAATTCTCCAAGACATCTTTTTAGCTTTTAGTATCTCTTTATAAGCTAGCTTTGTTTCAAATGTATTCAAATTGTTTGGCTCTGTATGACCTTGATTCACTATCCATAGGAGTTCAATACTTTATAACATACAGAACAACTACAGAGAAGAAAAAAAATTATGTAACAGTAATAGACATAAATAGTACCATTAAGCCTTTACATGAAAATGATGAGTCTCATGTTTATTAGTGATGAAGCAAATGACTATACCTCATCCAGCAGATCAGTGGTGCATGGTTCAGCTTTAGCCTTGGCCAGTTGTGCAGCTGCTGGCAGGCAGATGAACCTCATGCTTGGCTATCTTATATGCTTATATGCTTTGAGATAATGTTTGAGATAAATCTTCAATTTGTGATGAGTTCATTTTTGACAGGTTTGAATTATTGCAAAACCCAGTTCCTATATCCAGTGGCAACACTCTCACTGGCCAGTGTTACCAGTCACAGGAATCACAGCTGCTTTAATGGCATTCCTGTATGTGCACGCCAGCTTTGCCCTTTAAGTCAAGTATTACAGGCCTGCTGAGCAAACAGGCCTTAGCTACTCAGCTGCTAATTGCAAGCTGTCACCCCCTGAGACGGTTACATAGCTCCATCTTCAGCCAATGGAAATCTTTATACATGTGGGTGACATAGGTTTTGAGAAATCATCCAAGTTCTCACAAATTAATTCAAAAACCCACCAGGAATAACTGTCACATAACACTAAGAGCAGTTATCTTATTTACATCAGTTTGTCTAGGGAATAAAATAAAATAAAATAAAATAAAATAAAAACATACATGTATCTAGGAGGGTTCAGGTCTGTTGTGAATACAAGTCTGATACATCTTATTTTGTTCCCCTCCTCTGGCTCACTGTTCAGTCTGTGTCTGTGCCAATAAATGTGTGAGTAACAAAAAAAGCAAGCAGAATATCCTGATGCTCAAAAATGAAAACATGAAATATGTTGTTTGTTACAAACCCCATTCCAACTTAAGCTCATAAAGATTACATGTACATGAATTATATAATGCATTAATGTCCAAAAAGGTACATTCAGTTTCATTTTATTTATAACTCAGGACATTTAAAGATGACAGCCGCCTACTCAGATATTTTTCCCTTGTGTCATGCCCCTGTGCTGCTTTTGAGTTAACTGCTAAAAGACTGCTAAACCAAACTCTGCTCCAAAACCAGGTGTTTAATGGTAGAATCCTATTTTTTTCACGGTCAAAAGACTTTAGTTACACCATCCCTAGACCTGTTTCCTGTTCTGATTTTCTAATCTTTTGCGGATGTTGCAGTACCATATATGTGCTTACTGTGGGCTTTGCTGAAGCCAGTGCCAAGATGTTTGATCCACTTTGCTGTTCAGCCCTCAAGCTGGTGTGAATAATAAAGCAAGAAGCAGCACCTATTGGGCCTGCATACTGTAATTCATCTACTCTGAGCCTACTGATGACTATCCTATTGTTTATCTGTATCTGCATGTATACACCATTATTTCCCATTTGTACCATACAGAGGATATTGACGGTCCACACATCCTTTAAAAATCTTGGAGCTTAGTTGCTTTTGGGGTAAAAAGAAAACCTCATTAAATTGTATTTTCAGTTTCATTTAAGTGTAGCAACATCACAGCAAGTCAAAGTGACACCAAATGCTATTTTTAACTGTAACAATCCATCTGTAATGCTAAGATGTACGGATTTCAGTGTCTGCAGATGAAGTGAAAAAAAATCCAAATTATGTGTTTTGTACTACTTGGTCCACTGCCTCATAACCTTTTTCTTTTAAATAGGAATCTGTTAGCCAGGCAATTTTTTTTTATTTATACATGATTTACTTTCAAAGAACTGCATTGTTTTGGTTAGCGTGGCTTTCTAAGTACAATCTAATCGGATGACCAGTTACAGTTAAGTCTAACTGATTTTTTTGAAAAGAGAAATAAAATAGAGAGGCATTTCAGGCTTCAGATTCAGAAAACTTGATTTATCCCAAATGAGCAATTCAGTTTACAGTTTACAGCTCCCAATTCACACAAAAGCACAAGAATACAGCATCATTCATTGGCCATACAACTCTAATGCTCAATTGTCAGTAAATCAGGTGAGCTAATGGTTTCGCAGCAGCAATATCTAGTACATGGCTCATATGCAAAAGTAAGTATTCAATCAAGGAGAATGAATAAATAGGATAAAAATACATAAATAAATAAGTAAAGCAACAAGCACAAACCTACTCATTAAAATTGGCATTCGTCAGCCTGATAACTGAGGGGACAAAAGAGTTTGAGTAGCGATTTGTCTTCCTCAGAGGTGCATAGTAGCGCCGCCCTGAGGGCATTAGAGTAAATCCACTGGACATGACATGGTCTCCCTGCTTCATAATGTATTTTGCTTTCTGGACCACACGTTTTTTCCAGAGCACACTCAGGTCTGTTAGCTGGACTCCTATAATCTTGGAGCAGACTCTGACTATCTGATTAAGACTGTTCTTGTCCTTCACAGACAGACCATTAAACCACAAATGAAAGAGAAAGTCAAGACTCTCAATAAAATAATGATAAAAGAAACATAAAATGGTTTTAGAAACATTAAAAGAGTTGAGCTTCCGCATCAGGTGGATTCTTTGATGCCCCCGTTTGAGAAAAGACTCTGTAATTTTGTCAAATTTTAGATGAGAGTCAAATGTGGTTCCTGAGCATTTATAGGTTTCCACGATTTGCTCGCCAATCTCCCCTCCCTTATGACCACTCTCAATATCCATGGGTGCTTTCTTTTGTATTTAAACTGTGTGAAATCTTATTCTTTTAGGAACAAGCCACTGCTTTGTGTGTTTTAGCCCATTGACAGCAAAATGCACTTCACATCACATCTACTTATTGTGCAAACTCACAGGTATGAATTGAATTCCTTTCCTTTTTATGTGGGGTAAAAATCAATAGGCAATCTTGTCAAAGTAACACTATTAGGTAACAGCGTGTGGATCTTTCAACCCAATCTGTCTTTGAATTGAATTACCATGGAATGATAGGAGGAATTTGGAGGAATCTATGAAAACCATTTGCAGTCTGGAGCTAAATTAAAAATATAGTAACACTTTATTTCAAGGGTCGTACATAAGACTGACACGACATTTTATCATGAACATGATGAGTCTTTGGGAATGTTCTCATTAAGTGCTATTAGGTCATTATGTAACATTTTATGCAAAGTAGGGTTTGAAATGTCTTGGTTAATGTTAGGCTGTCATAACAAAGAAAAAAGTGTCTAAATTAAGTGAGGCCATATAACCAGTGTCATGACTTTTTTTTACCTTAATTAAAGTTGTATAATTTGGATTTGTTATTAAAATGATTTTTTTTTCAAGACCAGTTTGATGACAGAAATTAAATACCAAGTCAATTCATGGTGTTAAAACTGAAACACAGTCGTTGTGAGTGACACTGAGAAGCTGATGCATACTTTTACATCAAGCAAGCTGGGCTGCTGTGATGTTCTCCTGTCTTGTGTACCCAAAACAGTTGACTCAGAGCACATCAGTCCGAGAGTGTTCCAGGACTTGAAGGAGAGAATCCATCACAACTGCTGTAAAGTCTTTACATTGATTGCCTGTGCCAGTTCCTGAATTGATTTTAAAATTCTTTTGCTTTAAAAGGTCTCTCACCAGCATATTTGTCTCACAGCCTTGCAGTGTATGAAACAGTACGGTCCCTCTGGTCCTCTGGCACAAATCTGTTAGCAGTTCCAAAGTGCAGGTCTCAAACAGTTGTAAGGCAGCTTTTGGCATTTATACCCTGATCCCTGGAACAGTCTGCCTGAGGACCTCAGAGCACCTAGAAACTAGAAACATTTCAACAAACAAACAAACTACGAAACAATATAACTATACAAACAGTTGTTATTTTCATCTTTCTCTTAACATTGTCTTTTACTAACTTGTCAGTCAAGGTGTCACAAAACTAAAGTTTGTCTGTGTCAGTTGTTGCTGTACAGGCAGGATGAGTCAATGAGGCTGGCAGGAACAAACCAGGATCAGGTATCGGGATGTGGAGAAACAAGCCAAAATAGGGGAACCCAAAGGAGCAAAAAAAAGGCAAAACAGGCAGAATCAGCAAACAGGAAGAACTGACGAATTAGGACAAAGGGCTGACATAAATACAAAAGGGCTGACCTAAATACTAACTGAGGTGATAAAGTAAACTTAGAACAGGTCTGAGAGGGCAAGAGAAAGTGATACTACAACAGGATGTTACAATAGAAGGTTGACAAGAAAACTCTTCAAGGCAAAACAGGAAATAACTGATTTCAAAAACACAAACCATAACAGATTGACTGACTGATTTACTGATGTGTGTGTGTGTGTGTGTGTGTGTGTGTGTGTGTGTGTGTGTGTGTGTGTGTGTATTGACTAGTCATAATTGTCAGTAAGACCCAAAAATACTAAATAAGATGGGAAAAAGGCAGACCAGTTAATTAGCAACACATTTACTTGCTTCATGTGATACCTATCGAAGTGTATTGATATTAATAAAGACACTCACATAATAAAAAACTGAACTGGAGTGTAACTGAACAAATGATATACGGCAGTTATCTTTCAATTTCATTCAAACAGAGGCAGCAATAATTGCCATTGTTAAAATACACAAGTTCCAGAATTTCACTAATTATTCCCAAACACACAGTCCAGAGCCTAAACTCTGTCAACCCTATATCTTCTCAGCTCCGTCGGAGAGGGAATGTGTGTGCATGTGTGCGTCCATGATTAAATTGTGTCAACTAAATACTTTACTTCACAAACAGAGAAAAAGATACCATAAGACTCCCTTCACAAAGAAAGTGTTTTGCGTTACAAGACAGTTTATTAACTTTGTAAAAATTTGACCACACAACCGATTCCTCAAGTGTATTTAGAACCCATTGTTATTCCAGGAGTAAACTGACATATACGCATATCCAATTGTGATTAGATCACCCAAGATGGATTATAATACCAGGTATGAAGGGCCTTTGAATGACTGCAGAGTGCTCTATCAGATAGCTGAACAGCAGCCGTCGTAAGTGCAACCACTTTGGAACATTATGTGTTTGAAGTAATTTTATGGTCATTTCGTGCTCTTTTTGGAAAACCAGCTCTCTGTCCTCTCTGCTGTTCAGACCTGTGCAGGCAAACTAACAGCGTAGACTTAGCCATCACCTTTTTACATTATTCATGTATTCACCCTGACATGTGGGTGCATTTTCATTTCTGGGCTTAAGTGTCCCCTCTGACCCCAGTGAGAGACCAACTGGCTGTTCACAAAACATTCCTTAGTCCTGAAATATTTTTTCATAAAACTTGCAAAGAGGCAGGAAGCTTTGAGCAGTCAACCCCTTCTTTATTTTCTACTTTCACAGGATTCATAAAAGAAACCTGCTCTTGAGGTGGAATCATATCAGTGATGTAATAGAGGGCACACAGGTTTTGGTACTAATGGCTGCACAACCATCTGCACTGTGCTGAACTTTAAACTACATAAGACTCCTTCTGTGAGCCTCTAGGGGTTTCTACAGCTGCACCATTTGCTTCCTTTTATGATATATTTTTGCTGAATTATTTCACTGTGCAAATGAATAAATAAGAAAAATGAGAGGCTTTATACAATCAGCTACCCTGTGGAATATAGAACTGAATTCAAGATTCTACTTATCACCTACAAGGCTCTGTGTAATTAAGTTAATTAGCAATTCACCTTCAGGAAGACTAATCTAATCTTTTTGTCTTGAGTGATGCCTCTTTAACAGGCTGTGTACTATACCACTGCCAAAAACCTTAACCACTCACATGCTTTTTGAGCAGGAGTTTAGAAACCTTTTTTTTTTTTTTTTTTAAATTATTTCTTGTTGGTATCTCCCAGGATGCAGCGTTACATAAATATATAATGAAATACCACAACATCTACATGAATAAATTGCTTACAAATAACACAACAAACCCTTCATTCAAAGCCTCATTATCTGACTATTCACCTCATATTGACAGCTTAAAATCCTTTTGATATCATACAGACTTGTAATCAACTAAATGGTGTCTCTTTGTCAATCACTCCCATGGCCAGTTAGGGTTAGAAGAAGAGAAGAGAAAAAGAGGTATCGATCAAGCAAGAGGCAGGGACAGGAGTAATGTGAGAGTCAAACTGCTGTTTTGTCATTGACAACATCACGACAGAGGCGAAGGTACATATGAGGACACTGAAAGAGAGAAAAAGAGAGTGATCGTGCTACATAAGAAAGTGTCTGACTGGCTTTCAGTTGCTGGTGAGAGCTTTGCAAAATGAAAGGCTGCAAGAAAGACACAGCTAAGTTATGTGTCTGTGTTGTTGTACTTGCTTGATGTTTGGCCATGTAAGAACTTGTTTTCTATCATCAAGTCAAGTGAGCCATTTTTTGACAGAGTCTTAGCCAATGTTACAGCCAGGTGTTTGCAGCGTTTTGTCTTTGGTTCAGGTTACATCACGTTGGTCTGAGTTGTGTGCAATGCAATGACAAGTCTCTACTTTTCACAGGAACAATTTCAATGTGCTGCTACACTTGTGTTGAGAATGTGTTGTCTTCCTATTTTTGAACAGTGAAGTGACTCTTATGGGATCTCTTATAACTGAGAACACTGAAGCCTACGGTGGCCCTGAAGGTCAAAAACACATCAACATTTTACAAAACACAACAACATTGCCAATTACGCAAAAGGTAGGGACAACTCTTCGTGTTTCTGATTGGACGGAACCTGACAACGCAACTTTATTTCCTTTTTTTAATTACATGCTACTCAGCTGTGTCCCTGCATGAATTTTAAACTGAATCAGAGAGAATGGAAGACAAAATGGCAATAATAAAGAAATATTTTGAAAAAAGATGTGCAAAGCAGAATGGAAGTCAGTCATCTCCTTGACTGCCAACAGATGTAGCCCAGCTGGATCAGTGTCTGGATCAACGATCAGTGGTGGATTTTTCCCTCTGACAGGTTTCATGGTGTCATTTTGATGACACATAGTTCCAGTATTTATCTGTACAAAGAAAAGAAATCAGGTTTAATCAACTTGGTGCATAAAACCACACAATAAACAACAGTGGAAGGCAACGTAACTCATGATGTGCTATATTACCTCAGAAAAGTGTGCAGGTCCATGTTAAAAAAAAACATACTGTACAATATCCCTGCATACATGAAGAAGACACTACTACAGTGACTCTTCCCTGAGTGGCCAACAGACAGCAAGATTAGGGATGGGACAATAATCAATTTTATCATGTATCAGGATGAAAACATTTACAATGATTTTATCATGGGGAATTTTCATTAATAGGATTATTGTGAATTGAAATAATTGTGAATATTCACACATAAAGGCCTTGAAAAAGCTGTCTAGTTTACTGATGTGCAGTCCATTATTAGTTTCCTGGTTTATTTTGAATTGTCTCAACCTGTCACCATGGTTGAGCTTGGTTTGCAAATCGTATCCTCCTCAAAAAACAAGAAAAATTCAATGTGTACAAATATATGCATTCCAAACTACAAGAAACCCCCCCAAAAACAAAGAGCTGAGGTACTCACTATTTATTTATCCTTTATTTGTGCAGGAGGACCTTATGACTTCTGAAAACCAAGGAGTATGCTAGGGTTATGTCAGGGAGAGCTGGGACCCAAATGCAGAATCGTTTGAAGAAATAATTTATTTAACAAAATTCACAACCAAAAACACCCTTGCGGGGAAAACTGGAAAAACTGAAACTACAAAAAACACAAAAGCCAAAAAACGGTGAAAGTTACAAAAGAACAACAGAAAATCACCCGGAGGGAAAAAACTAGACTTACGTAAACTGCTAGAACTTAAAGTGACCAGGACTACAAAATATCACTGGATGAATTACTTAGAGAAAGGAGAAAAACAATAATCAACAAGGGAAACTTGAGAGCGAGAAGATCTTCTTGAGAGCGAGGACACAGAGACTAGGAATGAACGCAATCGTCTGGCACCGGAGTAAGAACGTGAATGGTTTTTTAAAGGCTGCCTGATTGCCAATGAGAGGCAGGTGTGGCTCGAGAGCCTCGCTCCCGAGCTGACCAGCCCCGCCTCTCTACATGGACCTACTGAATGAAGGGGAGAGGGAGAAAGGGATCAGCAGCAGAAAAAAAAACACACAAATTCAGAGCCATGACAGAGTAATTACAATTCTTAAAAAGATTTGTGTAATAACTGTACTGCAATAAAGACATATTACCCAATAAAATATAAGTGTTTCAGTGTGTTTAAGTGCAATCTAATTTTTAATTTTAAAGTTTTAAGAATATTTTGAATATTACTAGGATAGTACCGATAATCACAATTACTCTGGGCATTAATAATCGTGATGTAACATTTTCATATTGTCCCATGCCTAAACAGGATAAAACACACATGACAAAAACACAGCTAAAATGGGTACACACTGCGTAGCCATCCACTGCAGAAACTGATGTATTAAATTATTTAAATCTAATTATTTCTAAAAAGCTGTCCATATTTAAAAGAGCATTTATTCATAAATCCTGCTTAATTTGATCAGACTAACAAATACTTCTCTTCTGTGCCCTAAAAAAAACTTCATAAATAACAAGAAAATGAAAGAAAAGCAGGCACACTGATCTCTTTTCTACCATGAGGAACTGACATACTCTCAACCACGGATTATCTTCCACGAAAGTGAATATGGAATTATTGAATACAGTCATGTCAGTTCGTCTTGGTTAAACATCTTTTTGACAGTTAGCTTATCATGACCAAGACATTTTAGACCACATACATGACCTAATTTTCAGTTGTCACTTTTATCATCATTTGCTTGTAAAGGATAGTAAGAGTAATGCTCTCCTCCAAAGCACCTTCAAAGTGTCCACATTTCCAAGCAGCTGACCATTCACAAAGTGTCATTCCTTGACTGGCAGCAAAACAACCAATGACAACAGCTTATATTTTAGAATGTGTCTCTGGCTGCATCTCTTGAACAAACTATGCAGTGACTCGGTTCTGTCCAGTCAGAAACATGAAGTGTTGTCCCTACCTTTTCTGTAATCTGTAATGTCGTGTTTTGTGAAGGAAAAGAAGGTTTTCTTTGTTTATTTCTCACCATCTTATTTACATGTAAACTCCTTTGAACAGCTTACTCTATCTGAGATTTTGAGAGCTTTCAGAGTCATCACATTCTCATCTTGCTCTCTGAAAGGAAAACTACAGAAGTGTGCAAATTAAAGAAAGCTAGCGAGCACACGTCTCAGGTGGGTAACCTAACTTGCACATGAGTCAAAGCTCCTGCCATGATGTTGTGTTTTGCTGGCAAGTGCTGTATCACAAGACCGGATAACTTTTTACACTACCCACCTAAACACTTTTTGGTTAAATGTTTTGAACTTAACCTGAGGGGTCTGAGACACCTGCCAGCACCCTGTCAGTATATCTGAAGGCTGATCTGAAGAATCAGATCTGTCTCCTGATTCACTTTCCTGCAGCCAACAGAAGGTAGAAGTGTTGTCTTGTTTTTCAGTCAGGCACCAGTGGAGAGCTCTATTTATTTAGTCAGTAATCAATATACAAGATGTCTTCTTCATAAAACTCAGCAGTTTAAAGTGTTTTTAGAATGTGGTCTAACTGAAGCAGCACCACTTTCACTCACATCCTGGATAGCAAGAGGAGTGTGTCCTGGGACAGAGCTTCACAGGTAACCTGACAATCAACCTATTGAACCTTTTTTTTCCCATACGTCAATGGTAAATTATCACTGTTGGTAAACACAACAAGTGCTTATGTGACAGAGGGGAGGGGAGTGAAGTTAAAGACATTCACTTTTTTTGTTAATATAGGCATCTACTGTACATATATATAGTACATTCACATGCAAATTTCATACTTCAGAAATGGCTGTTCTGGCAACAATAAACCTGGTGCTTGGAGTGAGAAAGGAAGATCAGTGTGTGAGCTGTGAGTGAGAAGTATAAGAAATTGGCACACTGACTAGAATGGTTGTGGATTATCTGTGGAAAATGTGGCAGAGGCATAAAATATCACATCCACATCTGGTGGCTGCATGGATGCTCTTTTTGTGTATTTTAGTTTGATGCTTGTCTTTTTCTTTTTTTAAAGGTATGTGTAAGAAAAGCATCTATATCACAACATTATGGCTCTGTATATGAACAAAACAAAATTGCGTTAAAGAAATCATCTGTCAGCCTTACATGTAACATCACATAGATTTTCAGGTTCAGATGTTTGGGTCATTTAAGTTTGTATTTGTGAATTCTTGTGTGTACGTCTTACATTGCAGCAAGGATAATTCTGTCTGTTCCAGCTTTATATATCCACCACATTTATTCAATTTGGCATAACAACAACACACTTGTGGTCTCCCATACATACAATATTGTTGTCACCTGTGTCTCTTTCTGCTTTCAGTTGTATTCACTTCCTTAGCAGTGAGAAAGAATCTGTCATGCTGCTCAGGAGGACTTCCCAGAGGGAAGCAGATGTTCTTTCATCAAGCTCTCCGGCAGAGTAGAGTAAAGGAAAGGAATTGGAAAGCAGAGGGAGAAGGGTTGAGAGGGAAAAAAAACATATAAAGAGTGCAACACAGAAAAAAGGAAAAGAGGCAGACGTGGTGGAGTAGGAGATGGTTGTGGAGGAGAAGAGGGTGGCTCTCTTGGGCTGCATGCCAGGCACTCCCATAATGCTTTTCCTGCAATCTGTATATTAGCAAATGCTAATGACCAAAATAATGGCTTGGCATCACATTTGAAATGCTTTCTGCTTGTCTTTCACTTTCTGTCTTTTTAATCTCTGAGAGAGAATTTTATTATTTCAAAGCATCCCTCTGATGAACACAACAGAGCTTAGCGGAGAACTTTCATTCAAAATGGACATCTCTGAGTGTTTTCCTGTTTAATTATTTACAGTCATTGGCTTTCTTATTTGAACTGAAAATCCTGTTCCCTCATTGTAGCTTGTGTTTTGGCCTCTTCTACAGATTTACAACCCCCCAACCCCCACCCCATGCACTTATTTTCCCTCATAGCAGACACAACAGGTGCCTTGTAAAAAAGGCAAAAAAACACAGCTTAATGGGAGGATCAGTAAATCATATGTTTACAGAAAAGCCCCTCGCGATGGAGCTATTCAGAGCTTGCTCTTTCTGAAGCCATCTAACAGACTGCCTGGACAACATGTGTCCTATTAAATCTGTCCACGAGGGTTCATAGACTGCGACTGCTGCTGTTTCTGCAGAGGAGGAGGTACAGTCCCCACCAGGACATGTGTGATTCATCTCTGCTCGGTACCCCTGCCCACTCTCAACAACACATATGGTAGGAATGCATGTACTCCAGGGTGGAAATACAGCTGCAGTGTTTGTAAATGCCACTTCATTTTTAAGGAAAACAAACTTCTGCTTTGGGTATTGTTAACATCACTCTGCTGACTTCATGCCATGTAGTGCTGCAGATAAGGATGTGTTAAATGCCTCTGCTGTGGGGTTTTGGTTAAAGCAGAACTTGGAAAAGAATGAAAAAAAACATCTTGATAGTCTCATCTGGGAGTGTCCGGATTTATGAGATGTCTTACACAGTAACATTATCATTTATTATTTTTGTAGCTATTTTTTGTATTATGCCAGTATTAAGCAATGCAGTGAGCAATGCATCCCCTGTGAGATGTGGTTGGTTTTTAGCATCCCTTAATAACCAACAAAATGCCCTTTTTCCCCCTGACACCACTTTGGTCTGTATGGAAGCACTAAATACTTGGAAAATAAATAGATGCAAACCATTACTCTCACCGAATAAAGGCAAAGAGGCCATCTTGCCTTTAAATTAACATATATTTTGATTACCATAAAATGTAGCAGCTTCAGCATCAACTGTCAATAATGCTGACATGATTTATACAGCACTAGTTTCTGGCTGTTAATGGCTCAAAAATATTGGCAAAGTCATATTCAATGTTCAGCCAGCTGAAATGACAATTTAGTATCAATATGCTTTGATTAAAAGGCTACTCACAATAGAGCACCACAGTTAAAATCTAACCTAGGTCTAGTTCCAGAATTTAAAAAACCTGATTCAGAATCACAAAGACATTCATAACAATGCTAAATACTAAAAATCTAGGAAAAAGAGCCTTTTTCATCTGTTTATTTTAAAGCTTGCTTCCTTTTTGGACTTGCCATAGGGTGAATGGTGTCCTTGTGTCACCAGTCACCGATCGCTTGTTACTGCACAGGGTAGCTTTAGGGAGTAGATACAAATCCATGCGTTACGCTTTAAGGCACTTAGTCTCACTCATCAGGTATCACTGACGTTGGTAAATGCTTTCTGGTCTTGGCTCCATCATTCTCCAGCTACTCTGCCTCAATTCTGTGATTCACGAAGTTTTCAAAAGTAACAGTAACCACTGTAGCAACTGGAACTGTTCACTGTGCAGCTAGCTGACTACATTGAGCACTTGAGATTGTTTGTTTTCCACCATATATCACAGACATTTTAGAGTACCATGAGGAGGAGATTTTCGATGTCTGGGGCTGTGGAAGATACAGTAAAGATTGTAAAGCCACAGGGTCACACAACAGACACAGGCTCAGCAGCCTCAATGGACATCATGACAATGGTGAAAATACTAAAGATAACATTGATGGCAAAGAAAAAAAAAGAAAAAGTGGCTGAGTGAGTGGCTGACACAAGAGTTATGTCAGAGTTAGACTGACTATTTCTTGTTTTTGAACACATCAATAGGCAAAGATACAAAACATGCCATCGACAAAGGAAGCTAAAAAGAAATATAAAGTGACTGAAAGCATTGTCCAACATTTAACCTTGTCTCTTGCTCAGTCATTGGTGAAAGCCTCATATAGTTAAAGGCTCAAGACAGTTACGTGATATGTCCAGTTACGTGTACATGCATTTATAACAGAGATATTGCAAGCAGAAAGTCTTCAGACCCAAATTGCACACTTATAACAATTCATGTTCATAGTTTTAAATAACCATAAGATAAATAAGAAGAGACTTGTAATTGATTATATTTCTAGGGGTCCAAAGATAATTTAAAGAACAGTTTGATATTAAAGGTAATAAGCATCTACCTTTTTTCCCCACATTTTTGTATTAGATGCAAGGATCCAAATCACCAATTATTAATCAATAACCTCTTACCCACTATTAATGAGTAGCTTAAGCAAAGAGGCACTTAGCTTAGCTTAACATGAAGATTGTAGATTGTGAAACAGCTAGCCTACTTTTTTGAAAGGGGAGAATATGTATGTGTGTTTGTTTTCTTTGTTGTCCCCACAAAAACAAAACTGTAAAAACACATCATGGTTGACCAGCGATAAAAAGAGGCCTTCAAATTGTGCTCACGGTCATGCAAAAAGTTGGGCTGTCCCTGTATTATTGTGCAAACATTAAAATCACTTGAAAGCTCACAAGAAAAACTAAGACACATCCCTGTGATGGCATCATGGCAGCACAGGGGATTAACATGTTTAGATGAGGGACAAATTTAATGTTGAGCTTCGCTGCCAATCAGGATATATAAGCACATGCAAGCCACAACCCCCCATCCAAACTCTGTTTTAACAAACCGCCAATTGCTGTGAAACACAACGTTTATGGAGATTCTCTTTACCAAATGAGCAGGAATTACTGTATGTCTGCTTCTTCCTCCTCAACTTTTAATTGATTCAATGTAGTAAGAAGCAGCTTTAATTAACCACAAAAAACAACAATATATACTGTTAAACCAAGAAGCAAAGTTCCTAATGTGCAAGAGTCACAGATTCAAATTTAAAAATCTAATAGTTACATGTGTCAGTATTAATATCTCTGTGCATGTCCCTTTGTGGTTGAGCACTCAAGAATAGATCACATGTCGTAATCTTTCAGTATCTTACTCACAAGTGCAATAATGAGACTAGAGATAAATGGTTCAACAGTAAGTTAGTTAATCTCTCAGTGAAATGATGTTTGGACTGACTGTGTACCAAAATCCCCTGATAGATGAGAAAAGAACTAAAGTAAGCTCCAGTGAATATACTTGGATTGAAAAACGAGTTGAACAGAATCAGATCAGAATTCAGAATCAATTGAAGGTCTATCATACTGATTAGTTGAACTTTGGAGCCTTTACAGCATACTTACTCTTCATCAGATCTAAATAAGTTCTTACAATTATAGTGTTTCATCCATCCATCCATCCATCCATCCATCCATTTTCTTCTGCTTATCCGGGGTCGGGTCGCAGAGGCAGCAGCCTAAGCAGGGAAGCCCAGACTTCCCTCACCCCAGCTACTTCGTCCAGCTCTTCCCGGGGGATCCCGAGACGTTCCCAGGCCAGCCAAGAGACATAGTCTCTTCAGTGTGTCCTGGGTCTGCCCCGGGGTCTCCTACCAGTGGGACGTGCCCTGAACACCTCACCAGGGAGGCGTCCGGGAGGCATCCTAATTAGATGCCCGAGCCACCTCATCTGGCTCCTCTCAACGCGAAGGAGCGGCGGCTCTACTCCGAGCTCCTCCTGGATGACCGAGCTTCTCACCCTATCTCTAAGGAAGAGCCCAGCCACCCTACGGAGGAAGCTCATTTTGACCACTTGTACCTGCGATCTCTTTCTTTCGATCACTACCCAAAGCTCATGACCATAGGTGAGGGTAGGAATGAAGATCAACCAGTAAACAGAGAGCTTTGCCTTTCGGCTCAGCTCCCTCTTCACCACAACGGATCCATGCAGAGTCCGCATTACTGTAGACGCTGCACAGATCCACCTGTTGATCTCTCGCTCCATCCTTCCCTCACTTGTGAACAAGACCCCGAGATACTTAAACTCCTCCACTTGGGGCAGGATCTCATCCCCGGCTGTGAGAGGGCACTTCACCCTTTTCCGGCTGAGAACCATGGACTTGGATTCGGAGGTGCTGATTTTCATCCCAGCCGCTTCACATTTGGCTGCAAAACTGATCCAGTGAGAGTTGAAGGTCACGGCCTGATGAAGCCAACAGGACCACATCATCCACAAAAAGCAGTGACCCAATCCTGAGGTCACCAAACCAGATCCCCCCAACGCCCTGGCTGCGCCAAGAAATTCTGTCCATAAAAATTATGAACAGAATTGGTGACAAAGGGCAGCTTTGGCGGAGTCCAACCCTCACTGGAAACGAGTCCGACTTACTGCTGGCAATGCGGACCAAGCACTGGCACCGGTTGTACAGGGAACGGATCAGGTATCAGGGGGCCCAACACCCCATACTCCCGGAGAAACCCCCACTGGACTCCCCAAGGGACACTGTCGAACGCCTTCTCCAAGTCCACAAAGCACATGTGGACTGGTTGGGCGAACTCCCATGCACCCTCGAGAACCCAGCTAAGGGTGTAGAGCTGATCCACAGTTCCACGATGATGAAAACCACATCACTCCTCCTGAATCCAAGGTTTGACTAACCGGTGTACCCTCCTCTCCAGTACCCCTGAATAGACCTTACCAGGGAGGCTGAGGAGTGTGATCCCCCTGTAGTTGGAACACACCCTCCAGTTCCCCTACTTAAAAAGAGGGACCACCACCCTGGTCTGCCAATCCAGAGGCACTGCCCCCGATGTCCATGCAGGTTGCAGAGTTGTGTCAACCACGACAACCCCACAACATCCAGGGCTGTTAGGAACTCCGGGAGGATCTCATCCACCCCCGGGGCCCTGCCACAAAGGAGCTTTTTAACCACCTTGGCGACCTCAGACCCAGAGATAGAAGAGCCCACTCCCATGTCCCTAGGCCCTGCTTCCTCAAAGGAAGGCATGTCGGTGGGATTGAGGAGGTCTTCGAAGTGTTCCTTCCACCGATCCACAACGTCCCAAGTCGAGGTCAGCAGCACACCGTCCCCACCAAACACAGTGTTTACAATACAGTGAAGGTGGGAGTTGAAGCTCTTTCTGATGGGAGACTCTGCCAGACGCTCCCAGCAGACCCTCACAATACGTTTGGATCTGCCAGGTTTGACCAGCATCCTCCCCCACCATCAGAGTCAGCTCACCAGCAGGTGGTGATCGGTTGACAGCTCCGCCCCTCTCTTCACCCGAGTGTCCAAGACATGTGGCTGCAAGTCCGACGACATGACTATGAAGTCGATCATCGAACTGCGGCCGAGGGTTTCCTGGTGCCAAGTGCACATATGGACACCCTTATGCTTGAACATGGTGTTCAGTATGAACAATCTGTGATGAGCACAGAAGTCCAATAACAAAACACCATTCGGGTTCTGATCGGGGGGGCCGTTCCTCCCAATCACGCCCCTCCAGGTCTCACTGTCGTTGCCAACATGAGTGTTGAAGTCCCCCAGGAGGACGAGGGAATCCCCAGAAGGAGCACTCTCCAGCACTCCCTCTAAGGAATCCAAAAAGGGTGGATTCTCTGAACTGCTGTTTGGACCATAGGCACAAAAAACAGTCAGGATCCGTCCCCCAACCCAAAAGTGGAGGGAGGCTACCCTCTCGTCTACTGGGATAAACTTCAACATACAGGCACCGAGCCGGGTGGGGCAATAAGTATTGCCACCCCTGCCCGGTGCCTCTCACCAGTGGCAACTCCAGAGTGGAAGAGAGTCCAACCCCTCTCGACAAGACTGGTTCCGGAGCCTTTGCTATGCGTCGAGGTGAGGCCGACTATATTTAGCCTGAACTTCTCAACCTCGCGCACCAGCTCAGGCTCCTTCCCCACCAGAGAGGTGACATTCCACGTCCCTAGAGCTAGCTTCTGTGGCCAAGGATCAGACCGCCACTTGGCCCCTCTTGCAGGTGGTGAGCCCGCGGGAAGGGGGTCCCACTTCACCTCTTCGGGCCGTGCCTGGCTGGACCCCATGGGAGCAGGTCCGGCCACCAGGTGCTCGCCACTGAGCCCCACCCCCAGGCCTGGCTCCGGGGGGGGGCCCGGTGACCCGAGTCAGGGCAAGGGAAACTCGAAACCATTAATCTTATTCATCATAAGGGGTTTTCTACATTTTTCCTGTTCCCTCCCCTAGGACCTGTTTGCCATGGGTGACCCTACCAGGGGCATAAAGCTCCCGACAACAGAGCTCCCCGGATGGGGCACGCAAACCCCTCCACCACAATTAAAGCTGCAAGCAGCGTTGGTCGAGCCCTCGCACTCTGGCCCTTCGGTGTAGGTATCCGTTGCATTAAAGTGTAGACAATCAATCAATTTTTTCCCATTTTTAAGGTATATTGGGTCAATTTTCAAAAATCAAGAGCTTTTATTTTGAAAGAGTTCTGGGCTTTTATTTTGAGAGGCCCAGGATGTCCTTGTGATCAGGTCAAAGTTTGATGGATATGAGTATTGGCAGCTGTGTGGTGATCAGACATAAA
>JAQMCX010000032.1:16309877-16331784 GCA_029814765.1 Acanthurus leucopareius
TGAAAATAAACTCACCCCAGGGGTCCCTTACCGGACCGACGCAGCTTTTGGCGGGCCGCTATTGTTCTTAGTTTTGCAGAGTCATGCAGGGTTGTCTTTGTTTGAGACATGGTCGAGGTCCCAACATCTCTTTCTTCAGAAGATATACATGGTAAATCAATATTTGACAAAAAATTCAACATGTTTTGTTTGGACATATTATTGGTCTCAGACTTATATAAATTTTCATAGAATGCCTGGAATGTGGCATTAATATCTTTATCATGGTATAATCTATTACCAAGATGGTCTTTTACGGCTGTAATAGCCTGTGATTGAGTTTTTTCATGCACTAGGTTTGCAAGGTATCTACTGGGCTTATTTCCATACTCATACATTCTTTGTTTATAAAAAAGAAGGGACTTCTCAGCTTCCGTTCTAAGAATTGTTTCAAGAGCAGTTTTAGTTGCTTCAAGTTTTACTTGTAAGTTTTCTGATGGGATAGCATCATGTTCCTTTTGTAATTCTAACAATAGTTTTTCCAGCTCTGAGCGTTTCAGTGTTTGGGTTTTTTTCTGGTGTGAAGTGTATGAAATTATGGCCCCTTGTATAAATGCTTTGGCTGTGTCCCAAAGCAGATGAGGTTTCACTTCAGGAGTTGTATTTTCAGTAATGAAGTACTGGAACGGTTCTCTAAAATGTTTTCTAAATGTAGGATCCTTTAACAAATAGTTTTTAAGTCTCCAACCACTACACTGCCTCTCAGCTGAGCATGAGAGCTCTAGGAAAATTGGTGCATGATCAGAAATCAGGATACTACCTATGGAGCAAGATATCACCTTTTCAATCGACGCTTTTGGTGTAAACAATAAGCACTTTTAAATGCAAGTTGGCATACACCCATTCACACGCACATTCACGCACACGTTCTCACACTAATGGCAGGTGGCATCTCTTCAAAGTGCCAACCTGCTCATCAGGAACAAATACGCACAAATTCACACATCAGTGTAACAGCCATCAGGAGCAGTTTGGGGTACAGTATCTTGTCCAAGGACATTTCAGCATTAAGACCAGAATAGCCGGAGATCAAACCACAGACCTTCGCATGAGTAGATTGCCCTCTTTACTTCCTGAGCTACAGCTGCCCAAGAAATTCAGAGGCAACGTGGTACACATAAAAATCACACCTAAGAGATCCACTGTGAGCATTTTGGGATTTAGCACTTAGTCTGACTAGCAAGCACCTGCAGCCCTTGCATCCACACATATGCGGGTGTCATACCATCCATCTAGCCATCTAGGAACATTCAAGGTCACAAATCCAGACAGTTCAGTTTTTCGATATGATCTTCTTGTGAGTCCCTGCATGGTTCCATCCAAATCATAGCATCACTGTTGGTGACAAGATTAGGCAGCTGACATAATCCATCTGCCCTGACATATACATAATGTGTGGGGTACACACATGTCCTGCGGTGTATCAGAAAGGCTGCCATATGGCTTATCAAACCTCACATGGGGTTGTTAGGTTTGTGTAGCAAGGTCTCAATTAAAACATGCTTTGACAGTCAACCTCATTAAAATGTAATTGATATTAGTAATTTAGTCTAACTGATTAAATCACATAAGCAGAAAGACAATTAGACGGACTGAGAACAAACCTCCAAATCTGAAAAACTTTGCAAAAGAAAATGAAGTTGAATGTAAAAATTGTTACCCAAAAATGGTCAAAAAACACATTTCCTGTCTTAAACTTAGACCATGTGTAACTCTTTCTAAATGTAATTCTATGATTTGGAGACATGGTGTTCCCTACATAAACTATGGGGAAAAATATTAAAATTATTTATGTGTTCTGCAAGCAGCAGATTGTACCTTCAACCATATTTTGTGGTCACATGGATGTCTCTCCGCTTTCCAGAGGGATGACATGTTCGCCAAAAAACAATGTTTAAATCCAACAAATCCATAGACAGATAACCATCTTAGTTTGAGATGCTCTGACCAAATCAAAATAAAGTACAGTATGTTTCAGTCACGAAAAGTGCTAGAACATAAATCTAAAAGGACCTGAGCTCTGAGTCTTCATTTATGGACAATGGATTCATTTTACTGTGTAACACAATAAAGTCAACAGTTTGGAACAAAGTATAAAACTTTTTTATTTTGCAGAACATTGCTTTACAAGTAGCAAAAATGCAAACACTACAATGTTTGTGAAATGTTTTGTAACTGTATGATTTTTTTTTTCTTGCTGCATACTCCTAACTAGGAATGTTCTCTTGATCTGTATGAACAGTCTGTTGCACCTGAATGGTCTGTGTGAAATGCTGCAGAAACTGCTGTGTTCAGATTAAAAGCTGAGGAAAACATTACTTTTTAAAGTTACTAGTGTACAGCAAAGAATAAAACTATTTATTGTCTCTTGTTTTATTTATAGACATGCTGCACAGTTCACGCTTAAGCCCTAAGACAGTGTGTATCACTTAGCTCTAGGATTTATTACTAGTAACAACTGTAATACACACCATTGCATCTTTACAGTAAGGTGAGATGGCACCCTCTGACAAGACATGCAATGGTTACTAATATCTGTTCATCTCTTAGGCCATTATATATTGAAACTGTGTCACATTGGTCCACTTCCAGCAGGTGACAAGTATGACATGAATTGTACAATATTTACTAAGACATAAACTGCTTGCATAAACAGAAAGAGCTGCAATAGTCAAAACGAACAGATTAGAAAACAGGTAGACCTCTAACTACATATTGTGAAATATACTCATTAAACAGGAAACTGAAGATGAAATCAAAAGAAATAAAATGCATGTCCTTAATTTAACATCTGGCTTGCTCTGTCATTAACATGTAAATTACAGCGCCTTGTACTCAGCAATTTCTTTTTTCCTTCACTACCGGTCACACTTGATTTCTATGTGAGGCATTTGTTTGTTGCATGTGTCACTTGTAGATGATGAGTATAATGACCAATACCTAAAAGCCAAATGAATTGGCTTGGCTGCATAAAAGACCAGGTGCATCTGCTGCCCTGAAAATGCCATATGCAATCTCTGAGCAGCACAAACAAATGGTCATTGAGTCCAGTTCAGTAGGATTAGGCCCAGCAAATCCACTCTGCAAATTAATTACAGCTTGGACGAAATGGAGTCCAGAAGGTGCTTTGGTTCCATGGGAGAGGGCTTTGCATGGCTGAAAGGAACCCTGTATTTACTGACTGCCTTCATATCTTATGGCCACAGGAGTTAATAAATTTTGAGGAAAACAAAAATGTGTTATTTTTCTAAACACAATTAGTCTTTATAATAAAGTGTGCCAAGGAGTTTTTTAACATCACCTCAATTCATTCCTGCTAGTATAAGAAATATCTTTTATGTGCAGGATTTAAGTGGCTTTGTGTGTGTGTGTGTGTGTGTGTGTGTGTATGTGTGTGTGTGTGTGTGTGTGTGTGTGAGAGAGAGAGAGCTTACTTAGTACTGGGATGTTTCTATAATAGCCTGTTCTAAGAGTAGACCAAGACTCTCCCAGTTGAGTTAAAGCAATTGGTTGTTGACTGAGGTGACTGATAATATTAGACTGTAAAGCCATCTATTTCCTAACTCTGATTAAGACATTCAAGTCATATCTGCAATGCTAAAATTTGTAGAGTTCTCCAAGGCTGCCTGTTTACACCAGTGAGATTCCAACTGGAGAACAGAATAGTCTTTAATGATCTTTATGCCATATGTCTAAGGTGAATACTCTTTTCTGATAGGCAAACAGGTGTGTATTAAAACTGTTTAATGCACACATAGTTTAGCTTAAGTTGAATTAAGATTCAAAATAATCCCCCACCCAACTTGTAACTATAGCAACATGAGGGCACACAGTTGTCAAAAGCTGTTGTTGTAATTTTTTCTATAGTTTGATTGAAATAAAAATAAACAGAAGACATTGATAAATTAACATACCAATAAATGAGCAACTGTTTGTCTGTCTCCTTTGTAATCAAACAAAGGATGATCAAGGAGTCCAGTTAAAGTGTATTTATTTATTTATAAACTCTTGCTTGATAGTCTTTAAATTTGAGCACAGAACTATAACTAAGACTTTGCAAATGCTTATAATTACGTTGTTTATTTTATATTTTTAAATGGCCATGGCATTCCCAGAGGCAACCACCTTCCACTTTACATGGGGTGGTTCTTTGCCTCCATGTCATGCCTTTTAATGCTTACCCTATTTGTTGCTTATCCCTTACTTAACCAAGCCCCCACCCCCGCAGGAGCTGAGGTTTAAAAGGTGTACTGAGGACTATGAGCATCATCATCTCTCAAAAGATTAATTTCACTGCCTCTGTACAGGATTCAGGGCTGCCAGTCATTTAAAACAGTCAGAGAAGAGTAAAGGAAATTGCTTCTGATTGGGATTAGATAGAGAGTGCAGGCTGACCTGCTGTTAGCACTAACAGTATTAGTATTGATTTAAAGTTATCTGTGTGCTTCACTTCTTGAGATGCATTAACACTTTGTAACTACTAAATGTAACCTCCACATATTCATTTTGATTCCCATCATGTTTCCCAAGTAAGGTTAAATCCACCATAAATCACTTACTTCAACATTAAGAACAGCTGATTGCTAGATAGAATTTTGGGGCACTGAGTAACTCCTTTGGGACTTAGTTTTGGAACTGGAGCGTGTCTAGTTTAAGTCCAGAATGGACAATACTGATTGTGGAACAGTACCTAGAAAGGTGCCATTTCAACCTCCCAGAACTACTGAGGTACAAGGTTTGACCAGGACACTAACGTCTCAGTACATCATGTGGCAGCAAATTTGCTTTTTTTGCTTTCTTTTCTAATTTTATAGATCCTGTTTAAGCATATGTGCATTTCTGACCTGTGTGTGTGAAATAATAACAGTGTGAGAAAATGTAATTTCCCTTCTAGAGCATGTCTCCTTCTTTGTCTTTGTTATTGTAAGAAAAATAACAGCCATTGAAGAGAGATAAAAGAACGTACTAGATGAAGTTCTAAGTATTGTACTAGTATTATCACTCAGTGGTTTTATACAATGATATTAAGCACATTATTTATCATCATCTTGTAAATTGTGGTCAGTGTTCATGATTACTTTTAAAATGAGCCGGCCACTACATGAGTTATTTTAAGCCTTTATTTAATCAGGTGAGCTAATTTACATCAGAATCTCTTAAACAGGAGTGACCTGAGTGCAGCATAGACAAAGAAAGAAAAAAAACAATCCTTCACAGATGTAGCAAAAGGAAAAATACAAACAGCAAAGTTAACAAGAGAAACAAAAGTGGAGTTGTGCAGCAACATTCCTGAGATAGACCATCTCCTTATTAGGGCCAAAGTGCAATGCACCAGCCTCCATTAAGGGGATTACATCCTAAATTGAAGAAGAGAAAGGACTTAATGCAACAGCCTTTGCAGAGGACCCTTCTTAAAATGATATTGTTGATTTAGTTGTCTTCCTCGTCACTAGTGAGGAACAATCATGTCTTGCAATAGTTTTATATATCTCCTGTAATGACAAATGTAAAAAAGCACAATGTTGAACAACATCAGTTTGCCTTGAGGCAGAGAAATGTTCAGTAAGACTCACATTGAAGTGATTAGATTTTGGTGGTCAAATCAAATGGCACTGCTACCTCATGTCTGTTTTTATCCTTGTAAATGGTGTATATCAGGAACACCTACAGCTCGCATTGTTTTGTTTCATAAAATTTTTTCACCATATTTCCTGGCCTGCACTTTTTGCAATTCTCATGTTAGAATGTTCCACACATTCCATACAACCCTGGTCAAAACTTCCATGCTGCAGTTTACATTACAGCGATATGTGCTAAACTTGTATAGGGCCTGTTTGAAAAGTTGAATCTTTATTTGATAAACCCTTTCTGATTAAAAAACAGAAATTGTGAAACCCTGAAATCAGAAAATTAAGATGAAAAACACAGAATCTGGGTGAGTGGGGTGGGGGGGAGATTGAATCGCAAAAAAATTTTAACAGATTCCATAGTGCCCCATACATTGATATTGTAATACATAAAAAAATACCCAGTTCATATCACTTAATGATTTTTTGCCATGTTAAACTTCATTAGTGGTCAGTATATAGTTGTGATGTCAGCTCTCATAGTAAATCAGTTTCTATTTGTTCTTAATCAACAGTGAAGCCTCTCCCCTTGTCTCCATTGGAAGTCCAGTCATCATTGCCGTCAGGCGGTGCCGGTGAGCGGCAGGCCTTAGAACTGCGGGTCCGGGCTGTAGAGGAAGAAAACCGAGTATTGCGCCAGGAGCTCAGCCGGCCACTCAGAAGCCCATCTGCACGCCTCCCTAACAGTGCTCACCGTGGCAACCAAAGTCGAACCCATTCAGAGGAGGGCACCGGTGACAATGAGGGCCAGAAGGCTGCTTCAGTGGGAAACAGCACAGACTGTGTGCAACAGCCAGTGGTGGATAAGTGTGAGGTATGTTTATATCTGTTTGTCATGGCTGTTTTAAGAAAATTCTTTCTCTGATAATCACAAAATGTTGTATGACAATGATATGCCACATGCCTTTTTTTCTACATATGACCTTGAAGCTGTTTTGTCAGCCTCCAGGGTAATATTAGTATATTGTGAAAGCATATTATAACTCAGCTTTAGCATCATATTAGCCTAATTCTTACCAGTGATAGTATTGGTGTGCGTCAGGATGTGGCCCACTGTCAAAAGGCAGGATTTTGTGAGAGGTTTAACACAGTCATGCTGTCATCCCTACACTGATGGTACCTCACAGCACCACAGCACATCACTTTTTTGCTCAGTTGGAGTGTGCCGGCATGACTAGAAGAGCCTTAACACCACCAACACTCTATTACCCCCTAGAATCATAGAGAGGGGTAATTTTTACCCTGTCCTACACAGTGTCATGAATCACAAAGACGTGTTTTCTTAAAGCAGGATAATTGTTCATTTTTATCTTTATTTGTATGTTAAGCTGCACTTAGAAAAATTACTATTAAAATTTCAGTTTTTGGGGTTAGATATCCATCCATCCATCCATTTTCCTCCGCTTATCCGGGGTCGGGTCGCGGGGGCAGCAGCCTAAGCAGTGAAGCCCAGACTTCCCTCACCCCAGCTACTTCGTCTAGCTCTTCCTGGGGGATCCCGAGATGTTCCCAGGCCAGGAGAGACATAGTCTCTCCAGTGTGTCCTGGGTCTGCCCCGGGGTCTCCTGCCGGTGGGACGTGCCCTGAACACCCCACCAGGGAGGCGTCCGGGAGGCATCCTAATTAGATGCCCGAGCCACCTCATCTGGCTCCTCTCAACGCGGAGGAGCAGCGGTTCTACTCCGAGCTCCTCCCGGATGACCAAGCTTCTATAAGCTTCTACTTCTATAAATGTAAAATTTATAGAAGTAGAAGGGACCAACAAAATAACATTAAACAGTAACCACAATAATAAGCTGTTTTGGAAAATAAGGAAGCCCATTTTAAAATAAAACTATATATTTGTATGTCATTTACAAAGGCTTACATTTTACAGATTGGAAACTGCCAATCTAGTAGACAGTCCTTAATTTATTCTTGTGAGCATGCCTTTTCAGGGTCAATAATTTGTTTTTCAATCCTCTGTGGGATCTCTTCTCAGTACAATCTTTCCATTTATTGTTAATATTATTCATAGCATATGATTTATTGACACTCAGATTAATTTGATTTCTCCAATCAATACAATGGACCCATGCCAATACAGTATGATACAGAAAATACTGAAGGCTCTTTCTGTCATATGATCTCTGTGAATGGGGATTATGCATGCTTTAAATGTGCACAACCTCTTATTCCCTTTAGATATTTAAACATAGCAAAAAATCAAATGTTTTTTATTCTCACAGTTTATCCTGATGCTTACATTGGCCATTTAAGCCCCCATGCACAGCTGGGTATGTAATTCTCCAGCAGCAGGTTTGTTGTGACAGCCCTTATATCGTTTTTCCTTGGAGGCATGTGATGCTGAATTTGGTCTGTTTAGAAGCCACAATGTAAACATATTGCAAAACACATCATTTTCGAAATATGGAGAGATAATTTTTGCAACATCTACAGGTTTGCATTTTCCTGCATGAAAAAGAGAGTTAGCATGTCTTCAAAAAAAAAAAACCTTCAAAGAAAAGGAAGGCAGTTGCATGGATACAAGACTTGAGCTGAGAAAGTGAAAAATAGCCCGAGGCTAGATGTTTGTTTGCTGCCTTTGCAACTCTGCTGTGTGTTTGAGTGTTTGTGTCTATGGTGCATGTGTACAATACATGTGTGGGTTTCCTACATGTACTTTTTTTTTTTTTGTATATGCATGTGTGTGTGTGTGTATTTGTGTGTACAAACTTGTGCTTTAATCTCATTTTATTGACACTGCTGTGTTACCTGCTGGATTTTAATGTGGGATCATCTTTTTCTGCCCCTCAGCTCAAGGTGCAGCCAGAGATATCCCACGTGCTTCAAAACACCCTCTGTGATGAGCTGGAAGATCAGCAGGAAGGCATGGCTTATTACCCAGCAGTTTATATTTCATTTAGTTTATGAACAGAAGCATAGCAAAGGGAAACAGGGTTTGAAAATGCATTTTCAGCATGATGAAACCACTTGTTTGGCTTCCTTTATGTTTTTCTGAAGACTTCTGTAGCTGTCTAAAAGTAGTCAAAGCCTGATAAGGTTCTAATTTTAGTTAGAGCAGCATATATATATTTATGTTTGTTATTGGCTTGATGAGCTGAGTTTGCCACAAGCTGATTGGCTGCTGACATAGATTTATTTTCTAAAACCAGCAAGGAGCAATCTGATGAGCTAAGTCGAAAGCACCGCCAAAACCATCATTTAGCTGAAAGTGAGCTCGGACAGGTCAAGTCACACTAATGCAACAATTTCCTGCTAAATTCAAAATGTTTGTTGTTACTTTGGTATGCACTGGGCTTTAGGATGCATTTTAAAACCAAGTGCCTATGGCATAGTGTTCAAACAAATCTAAACAGGGCCCCATTTCTGAGTTTCAATATATTTTAGCATTCTTAAAAGGTTTCTCAGGTATAGCTTAGCGAAGGGGCTTCTTTTCCTTCAAGTGTTTCCCAGACTATCCCTCAGCAAGTGCCTTAAGGGAGAGCTACAAAGGTACATTGTATGCTGTGATGCTGAAAGTGTGTCAGTTGATGCCTGCAGCATGGATTAATACACTTAAAGAGGCCAATAAATGACATTTTAATACAACAAATGTTGCCATAATCATTTTAGGTCAATGTAATATAGCAGAAAAAGAAGACTATGCCTACTAAATATCATGTGGTAATCCATGTAGGAGTCAAAACAAGACCTTGTAAATACAGCTCCAGTAAATACATGGCATGTAGCCTACAAAATATATAAATAGGGACATATAAGCCTTAGTCTGGGACTTCTTGTAAAGCCAGGAAAAAATGATAGCCTATCGGTAAATGGATAAATGATTTGTTCTCACACCAGGTTGAATTCAAATTTGTCATGGTTACATGTGTGCGTGTGTGTGTGTAACTTTTATAGATAGGTCTTCTTTTATACTGGGCTACCAATTTTAAAAGAATCGCTAGGTGAAAAGACAACATATATGTTCTGCACAGAGACATTGCTAAAATAATTAATTTTCATCAGGAGCATTAACTTTATATGACCAGGTAACATAGAGAGTGACGAAAAATCCTAAGGTTTGACTAACTCCATATGACAAACTGTAATGAACTTCACAGACATCAGACCTCAGCATTACTCGACATACTGTGCCTGACCTTATTGCTCTTGTATCACTCTGCCTCCATGTAAGCAACCTCATTAACACAGTATATGTAAGTATGCGCAGTATGCCCTATATACTACATTAAGTGAATTTAAACTTATGATGTAATCCACGCAAGTAGACTAGATGTGCTCTGTATTGCATCCATCCATCAGAAAAGCATAATGTTCACCTAAGAAGGTTACATCTGTGACAGAATGAACAGATGACATCACTTCGGGATGGCTTACATGTGCTTCAGACCACCCTTCTTAAGGTATATCTTAAGCCCCTTTCACACAAGAACTCTGAACAATATCCAGTGTATCAGGCCGGGATAATGTCCAAATGTTCCTGATTACACATGTAGCAAACATCAGGAGATTGTCCATGTGTGACATGTTCATTTATGTTGGAAATATTCAGTGTGTTTTGGGAGAGGTGCAGAGCCTGGGTAGAAGCCTGCAGGAGGTAGGATATGACTCTGAGAAACAGCATGTAAGCTTAAGGGAGACCTCAAGAAATACTTACAGCAAATGTAGTGCTAAGAGGCTCTGGGAAACGGGGCTCAGAGCAGTTGACCAAACTTGATAGTTTAATAGTTTTCTTCAAAACTGATCTCAAAGTGGAGAATGAAGAAGATAGATGCTGTGGGTGATATTTGAAACACTTCTTGTACTAATATGGTTTAAAATGGCAAGATCTTTTCAAACACACAAGAAATATTGGATGAAAATCTGGAGCAAGCAGTGGTTATTAACATTTGATCGTAGAGAACAATAGAGCTTTGCATCTTTCCTGTGAGATGTAAAGTAAGGACAGCTCTGGTTTTATAACCTTCAGTCTTGTTGCTCCAGGTCAGTAGTGCAGGCCGTTAGAGAAGGTTATACCACTTATAGGACGTCAAAAAATTTAATTATAGGGACTGCATCTCTCCAGGGCAAATACTGATGGTTACTTTGAGGTTTTTGGAGGCAGATAAGTGCCAATTTGGCTAGCTTCATCAGGCCACAGCTAAATTGTCACCTTAGCTTTTATGCAGTTGGAATTCACATAACTCTTAATACATCTTCCTTTCTGAGTATGTCCATTAATTTTCAAATAAGTGTTGTGCTGATAAGAAACATTGTTCCTGGAACCGTGGAGACAGTCAACAAAGTCCTGATTAAGGACCCTTAATTAGACAGTTCAAGACACTTAAAGACATGACCATACACTATATTTAGAACCACTGCAATTGTGTAAGAATCCTACAGACAGAAGCTCACTGACTACTTTAAATCAGAACCTGGTACCTCCTCTTAACAATGCAACAAGCTATAGGGGCATAGTCTTTTCAAATCTAAATCTAAAACCTGAAATTATTGTCACTGTCAGTGCCTTAATTGTTAGCACAGAACAAGTCTTTGTTATTGTCATGTAATGTTGTTGTACAATGGGATGGAGCCTGTGCAGTAAGGGCTTGTTGACTCAATTAAAAAAAAAAGAAAAATCCCCCAAATTCCCCAATATCCATTTAACCTCATCTTTTTTCCCCTAAAAATTTCACATACTGACCATAAATCAATATGTTGCAGATGTGTGGTACAATAGTGCAGGCTGTATTACCATGTAACAACAATGTGCCAAAAAGGCCTATAAAATTCACATAATCAGGGTTATTAAAGAAAAATAAATAACTACGTACCTCAACTTGGTAGCAAAAGGTAAGGGAAATCTTGATTAAATGTTTTCTCCCATTTAATATAAGGCTCAAATTTCCAGTTTGGCTCTTTGCTCAGTTTTCTGTCAGGTAAACTAGTAAGATTTCTGTACATTATACCCACTGGAGAGCAGCTGACACAAGTCTTTAATATAACTGAAGTCTTATCATGTGTCATCTTATTCTTATATTGAAACACAGCCCTGTGTTATTACTATGTGACTGTATATCAAATATTATCTGAACATCACAAATGTGCAAAAACAAGACAGATTTTCTTTTTTTCAGTTTATCTTTCCTTTTATTTTTCCTGATAAAGAAGTTTTGGACAGGGTTCACCACACTCAAACACATTCCTCCCATAAGCTGGTGAAAGCAAATGGTCAGACAGTGAGACCAGACGAGCTGATAAGAAGGGAGGACATGAGTGATAGGAAGTTGTCAGATAATTGATTGTATCAAAACCACTAAATCTAGCCGGGAGGCTTTTCCACTTTACATGCCTGAAACAGAGGTTTGATATTATGTTCACTATTTGGCCAGCATTGTCATTTTTGCCCTTGTGCTCTTTCCCTTGATGATTATCCCATTAAACTAGCACTCAGATTTATTGACCTGCTGATCTTTTTGAAAGTCTTTCTGAAATATTCTCCATCCCAATGCTTTTCCAAGTGGCCGCTGGGGTTCTTGAGGAATCTGCAAGGAAATCCCAATTATATGATTAGAGCTTTAAATTTGTAAGAATTAATGTCTCTGAAGGTTGACCTGCAAAAATCTCTACCGATGCATCCATCTCATATAGCTTGTTGGCACTTTTGTGTAATATTTTTCTTGCTGATTCATCTAACCTGCAAAGATAATGACTAGTTTTTTCTTCAGACCAGAGTAATACCAATGCCAATGTCAATAAGAATGCGCAAGAGCATATGGTTAATGTCATCAGATATGGTTAATTTGGCTACCGATGTATTAAACAGCAGAGAAAAGAGAAATACAATAAAACCTCAAAATGATTATAAATGTGTAGTAGTAGTAGTAGTAGTAGTTGTTTATTGTCATTACAACAGCATCATTACAACAGTGCTGCAACGACATTACATTCACTTACATCCCGTCCAAGAAAAACATAAGACAGTGACACATAACAGGGAGAGGACAGGAGCGGGAGAACTACAGGTCGCCACAATGCAGCGCCCCGTTTACTTAGATGAGAAAGAAGAGGAGAACAGGAAGAGGAGAACAGGAGGGAGGAAGAGGGGGAAAAAAGCAACTCTCAAACTAGGCTCCTGTAGGAGGGGCACAGTGTGGGATTAGGAAAAAACACCTCAGCAGATAAGCAACATTATAAGACATTACAACAAAACTCGAAGACCTGGACATGTGGGAGGGGGGACGGAAGTTGGGGAGGGGAGGTTTCACAGTGGAGACCCTGGGAGGCGGGCGCAGCCACAAGGTGCATCCACAACCCTCCCAAGCTACACCACGAAGGGAGGGAGGGGGGATGGGAGCCAAAGAAGGCGTTGAGTTGAGGGTGTGTGCGTGTTATGTGTGTCTTGTGTGTGCGTATGTGTAAGTCCGTGTCCTTCATCTCCACTCAGACCTGCCCATTTTATACATGTCATACTAGGTTGAGGGCACACCAGAGTAACAGAAACTTTTGATAAGTGCAACCTTGTTTCATCTTCTGATACTGTTCACCTTACTTGAAAAGACAGTGAGTCCCATTTTCTTGTAGACCTCTTGGTTATTTGTGCAACGTTTGATCATCCAAATGAGCCAGTGTGCCTTAAGCTGAATTCATTCATTGATAAAAAGAAAAGAAAAAAAAAGAAAAGGAACAAACCTTAAATACTTTTTTCAACTAAAAAGTCTAATGTAGTCATATAGTGGGCAATTTGGGATTAAACATTGTATAATGCACAAGTACAAAACAGTGGTAATTTGCAATTAAGTTTACATAACTAAGCCCTGCCTTGCCAAATAATAATAACTAATAACATCAACTTTGTCTAAAAGAAACAATCAAGCTGTGTTACAGGGTAGACTTCATATTGTTCTGTAACATGGACATTTTATCAGGAGTAAATAGAGCTAACTTGTTAAAATGTGATATGTGCAGAAATTATTTTCTCACCTAGTAACTTCTGCAAAAAAGTACAGTGACATTGACCAATAGGAGCACAGTACATTCTTCCACGCTGCTGTAAACATGGAGAGGTGAAAGAGAAACAGTTTTTTTCTTCATTATCCCTTCATTAATCTCCCTCAGGTCAGAAGCATTATGCCACATTAATCACACGTAGGTGAGACATAATCTCAGCATACATACAGTATGTTTGCTGTGCACCCATGTGCACTCTTTCTGCTGATTGAAAAAGGCAGAGCACACCTTCACAGCCCAGTGTCATTGAATGCCTCTAGTTTTAATTTAATTCACAGCTGTCAGGAAGAACAGTACTCCGGTTTTTATCCATGTAGCACACATTTTTGCATCAATTAGATTGTTACACATTAGGAGTGTGTTTGCGGAGTTAAGCAGCTGATGGTGCTAAGTCTCAAGTTTGGTGCTATCAAACTATTACCAGAAAAGTGTTACACAATGAGATTACATGGTTAAAAGAGTGCATACAAAGTGATGAAAACACTGCATTGTCATTTGCTGAATGTTTTTTGTTGATGAACATTAAAATTTGCATATCTAATTTTATCTACTGCTATTTTTAATACAATGAAGTTACACACCAATGAACCTCATGTGTTATTAGCAGTTTCTGTTTATATGGCACTTTATCACAATGTGTTTTTAACAGTGCATCAAGTTCTCTATTTTCCCTCTCAGCCATGTTTAATAGTTTTCCTGTGATATTTTGTCAGTTTTTTAAATTTTTAAGCTCATGTTGCAATGCTCATATTAGAAATGTGCATAAAAACAGAGGATTATAAACATGTTTAGTGATATTGATAGATGTTTCCAATCATGAGGACAGCTAACTGTGATTGGTCAGGGTCAAACATGTAGTTTGCCATGGTTCTAGCATGTCACAGAAAAAAAAGGTTTCTATGAGTTCTTAGTCCAACAAAAAAAATCAAAAAGCAAAAATATAATGAAGTCTGAACACCAGCATCAACCTAAGCACATCTAGTTGGCATGACACAACTCTGGTGTCATGTGTCAGAGAACTTTGTACATCCATCCATTCTTCCCTTACAGCCTCTGTCTGGTGTAAGGTCTTTTCCTGGCTTCGATCAAACGTTGCCAAAATAAGGACAAGTCAAGACTGCAGTTCTCAAAAATGCTTTTTTCAGTCCCTTACATGCATCCTGATTCACTTGCTTTTAAATCATTTGGCAAAATGTTTTTCACTGACAGTGGTGAAGTAAGATCACTGACTGTCCATCTCATTGATTTTTGAACATATGGACATATTTGCAGACACATTTTGCACTGAAGACAACCCCCCAACTTCCCACCTCTCCAAAAAAAGGGGGAAAATAAAGGCAGAGACCAATGGCCTGCTCGACAATCCAGCATTTATCCCTCCTTACCTCTTCCGCTCTTCTGCCAACAGCAACACATCATCAGAACTCCTCTTTAGAGAGCTGACAGCCTCACTGCAATACAGGTGACAACCAGTCCTCACTTTAACCATACATATCTTTTCATTACAAGCCATTACTGTCACCTAGCAACCTGTGTATATATATGTGTGTTTTTATGTGTCACCTGACACTATGTTTGTATTTGTGTGTGGGTGTTTGTGTGGATGTGTGTGTTGAAGTATTTGTATGCATTCCTGTCACTTAGCGTCCTTTCAGAGCATCTCCAATGGAAATGTTTTGCTGCATACTAGTGAATAATAGAAAGCTCTGCTGCTAAACAGGGACACTTAATGAAGACACAGTCCCTGACACAGCCACTCACACTCAGCACTGATGGACCCAGGTTTGAATGATAGCTCGCCTGTTATGGAGATGTGCAGCTGAGGCTTTCCATACAATAGGTTTATGCTCAAACTGTTTCATTATGCAGCTGTGGCCACTTGTGGTGTTTAAAGGAAACATCCCCTTTATTACCACCACTGTAAAAAATTATTTGGCATTCAGCATTCCTTTGTGTCAGTTTCAATGCATGACATCTAGAGCATGATAAAGGTAAAGTTAAGAAAATAATTAGACACGTTTTGAGTTTGATTCAGCCCTCCCCGCAATCCAAAGCAAGACTGAACTAAATGTAGCATACTTGTTAACTTTATTTGTTGTAGCATGAGTTTGTATCAATCCTCTTAAAAGTAATTTTTTCTAACTAATCTCTTACCAGCCATGGCAATGTATAAAATTTTCTAATTTCATATTCTTAGCCCCATTAAGAGATTTTTATTTATTTAATTTAATTTGCTGCAAAATATTTCACAGACAAGTATTTAAAACTGACGTCTGTCCCTTTAGATTTGTCTTGTTTAATTATGTGAGTTCCTTTGAGATCCCACAGCTCAGGAATTGTAACTTGTACGTTGTTTCTGGCATAAATTGGAGGTTTGGAATCCTGGAACCAATCTTTTTTATTCTTAAGATTAAGATACTTTAGTTTAGTTTCATCTATATGAATGCTTATTGTCTCCAATGTTAAAACAAACAAACAAACAAACAAAAACTTACTTTTGGAAATCCTAGTGTGCACCAGGCATCGATAAAGCTAAAAATTGTGCTTATGTCATATTGACTGAGATGTGGACAGGTTTAAATAATTTAAACACTTGATCGTTGGAACAATCAAGCACTGGCAACTATCAGCAAGCAATCTTTAATATTCTAAATTTCCGGACTATAAGCCGCTACTTTTTTCTGACGCTTTGAACCCTGTGGCTTAAACTATGATGCGGCTAATTTATGGACGAATATAAATGAATATAAATGAGAAAGTGTGTGACGAAGTAATTCTGAGGCTGTTAAATTCTGACACTGAAGAAGACAGCTTTAGTGGTTTTAGTTATTAAATTTAGTGGGTGCGGCTTATATACAGGTGTGGCTTATAGTCCGAAAAGTACAGTATTCTCTCCTTAATGTTCTATCCTAAGTTCTGCTTTACTCTTTACTCAACTTTAGGTCAGTGTCATGTCATCAACTTTACTCAATTATTAAGAATTTAGGAGTGTTTAAAAGCTAAATAACTCAGCATCATGAAAATGTAACTTTTTATTAAACAGCACTTTGCTGTAATTGTTCTTTTGTTTTTTCTTATCCATCCATCGATTACAGTTTAAGTAATTTTAGTTTGGATCTGTTGCAGGATGGTCTGGATATGATTTGGGCAGAATGACTTTAGTCTAGGAATGAACAAACTACCTTTTTAGAGGTGTAAATCATTTTCAAAATATAAGTGATATTTACTGAAAATTACTGCTCTACACTACAGCACATGACCTCTGCATTTTATCAATAATCAAGTGCTTCAGAAGTTGTCTACAAGCTGATTAATCACAGGGATTATATTTTCTCCTAACCTAAAACAAAGATCAGTTCTTGTGAATATGTCAGATAAAACCAGTACATGCTTAGGCTTAGCCGATGTGGAGGCAAACCAAGCAAATGTTGGAATCCTGATATCATCATTTCTGTCAAACTGGCAGCAACCGAGCCTGTTTTCCATCTTGGGAAGAGGTAGTGATCGAAGGGTGCCAAATCAGATGAATAGGACAGTTGTAAGCAAGTTTAGATGTGCATTCCAGGATGACTGCACAAAGGGCCAATGTTGTTCTTATCATTAGACAATCCCTACTTGCAAATTTCAGTTCCTCAAAACACAAATGCAACAGTGGTTACTTTAATCTTTCTGTATAATCACTCAAAAAGCTGACTGCTCATGCATGTAATGAGACCTGTATAACTCATCTCTTTCTACCGTAGGCCCTGAACTTATCAGTGACTCTGTTATCCATATCCTGGTTATGCCTCTTCTTAGTGTCAATTGTTTGCCAGTGTTTGCAGACAACATGCATTAATAGGCCGACTGTTTCCCCAACAATTCTAAAAGAAGTACAGGTTGACTTCAGCTCCTGATACAGCTTGTCCTCTTTGAGAGTTTTTCTGTATCAGGTGTTTCGAGTAAGCAGTGTGGTTTTTGTGTTTTGTTTTTTCTTCAAATTTTTAGATGTGCATTGGACAGCAGCAGACTTTTAGATTGAATGTCTGAAATAATTAATGAAATTGCTACTTCCAGCATCTTTGGCCATAGGCAACTGAACTTTGCTTTATGTAACACATCTGGGGCATTTTTGGCAAAGTTTTTTGGAGAAAAGCAATGGGAGACAAACTCTGGTCTCACAAAAGTGATCTCAGCATCCATGACCGACCTGCACACTCTTACTTTCCACTAAGCTTTTCACATTATTTTTGGCATAGTATACACTACCTCTTCCATTGAACATAGGACTCGCTGTAGTTGGTGAGGAGGTGTGAAATTAGCCAGTATGGACATTATTACAGGCTAAAATTTTTCAGTGAACCAAGATGAAAATCTTAACCTTAGTCTCAAAAACAAAATTTAACACTTTAAAAATGATACTCAATGATGAAAATTCATGGTGTGTGAACCCAAACACTCAACTTTTGTCAGCTTGAAAAGTGATAACACTTTATTACACGTAGTTTATTAAAGAAAATCAAAATTATGACTGGCTCTTGTGTACTATCAGAATGAAAATCAGCTTTGGTATTCAAAGAATAAGCTCAGGCTCATTCATTTATTTATTCATTCACCCTTTCTGTAACTGTAGTCTAGTACTAAAACATGACTTCACACAACATATTTTTTTGCAGTGTAGTTAGAGTTACCACTCATTACTAATTGATGCATTTGCTATGTAGATACCAGCCTTTGTTAGAGGACATGAATTTAACATCTGGGCTGGGTGTCAGCCACTAAATGATAGAGGCAAAGCGTCTATCTGGAGCCGTCACTTTGCACTGACATTCAGCAGTCATACAGGGACACAATCATAGAGGAGGCAGACGTACCAATTTCTGCTCTGACAGTATAGCCTCAACAGACCTGACTGCACTGCAGCTGGGAGACAAGGTTTTCTGACTGGAAATTCTCCCTCTCTCACCATTACTGTCACTCTAGCTGTCTTTTCTCTGTACTTTGTGTGTATAAAACAGCTGGATGCAACAAGTAAGAAAGAACTCTTGGGAGTATGAGTAATTTTAAAGGAATTATGCTAAAAATAAATAACAATAAGAAAAAAAACTTTCAAAAACTTAGTGGCATAGTGGTTTACATCATTAAAAGGGGATTAAAGGATTTCAGGCAAACTCTGACATTTAAAATAATACAAAAACAAAAAACATAAACAAATGAATAAAAAAAGTAAGCAAATGAAACATCATCACTTTTAATAAAACATATTTGTTATAAAAGATAAAACAGAGTGGTGGCAGAATTAATAAGAATCTTTTTTAAGATGTGTGTTGAGAAATGATATAATGAAATGTTACTAATGCTGCAAGCCTCATATCAGGAAATGAGCAAGGACTAATGAACAGCCAGCAGAGCCCTGCCTTCAGATCTGACTCCCCCCTTGTAAGGTAGTAGATATTCTACAATATAACTATATAGTGAAGTGCTTTGATGAATCAATTAAATCTCAAAATCAATTCCAAGTAACTGGAGAGGAGAGACTAACACACGGCTGAAATGTTCTTGTCTTCTTGTATTCGCTAAAAGTTGAGCAGCTGCATTTTGAATAAGTTGAAGGCTTCAGACTTTGTGCTTTGATACTGAATTAATTATCATAGAAGGAAAAAAATGGATGACCTTCACAATATCAGGCCAGGAGAGAACAGACCTTTTATTTGTGATGCTCCTCAATTGGTAAAAACAAGATAGTACATTAATTTGTACTTTAAAATCAAAGGTCACTGTCAAATATCACACCGAGCAGAGGATCTCAACTAGAGTTTTAAGTAGACAAGGCAGAGGCTCATAGGACACAATAAAAATTGACCTCATTCCAGAACACACTATAGATTGTTTATTTGTATTTTTAAATGTCAGAGTATTTGCAGGAATTTTGAATCTTAAAAAATAATATTTTATTATTTCTTATATTGAACTGAGTTGTACATTTCTGTGTATTGGGATATAGCTATTTTTTTCCTAGTTGATTTACTTGTTTTGTTTTAATTAAAAAAGGATGACTAATTGCATTTCAATTTGGAGTCATATTTAGTTATTTTGAAAATTTCTATTCTCAGCTCACCAATGTTCCTCTAACTCAGCTTTAACTTGAGTAAAGTGCTTCTATATGTACAAATGTCAGGGAAATCCTTGATGTTTTAGTAGCAAAAAATACTGTGACCATTTAAAAAATGCTGACAGATAAAACTGGGCACTTTCTACCCTAAACAGATGACGTTTATACTCAAATAAAAACGTCATTCAAGTTATTGGACAAAGTTAAAGAAAACCACCATTGGCTCCGTCTCTCAGACTAAGCCCTTTTGAAAAATGAGGGCAAGTCAAAGTTAATAATTATATTAAAAGCCTGCCCTGGTGATGCATTCTCTTTTGACACATTCATTTATCATGCTAGTGTAATGAAATGTTTACCTCTGATAAATATTTTCAGGGATCAAAATGGATCACTGTGAGACATTATTGGTGAGGACTCATTGATATTTTCCCCACAAGGCAACAGTCGGCATTTAAGAGCACTATACTAAATAAAAGGATATTGATTTGCCTAAATGAATTCCTGGCCTAACCTTCAGGAGTGCATGAATTGAGGGCATGCGTCTTGTAAATTACTAGTGGCAGACATGCTTTAATATCTCCATGGAGCACAGTGATACCTGTACACATTGTGGAGACTGTAATATACTGTACCACATGTAACATGACCTGAGCAGGGTAAACTTAAGTTTTATGACTTGGGAGCAAAGACTAACTGGAAAGCTGTGGGTTGGCAGAAAACTTGACAGTTTCCCGACCTCTATTTTACTTAGAAAATTGCTGACTTTGACCTGTACTAGCTGCAGTGTGGTTTTATAGGTCCGGGTGGGACGGGGCTTGTAAACAGAAGATGAGACAATAAATTCCTACTCTGTGAAACAGTCAAGTGATTCAGTTGCGGCTGTTGTGATGCTCCTAGATATACAAAACCTGAAATATAGCTCAGCAGAAGGAAGGCAAAAGTGTCTGACATGCGCTGTGTAAAAACTTTTCTTTTTTAAGTTAATCCTGGCTCACATTGATGATGGAGTTACAAAACCTCAGAGGTCATTCCCAACTGGCTGTCTCTTCTCAATCTAACATATTCTGCTTCCTACATCCACTATACCAACCACTTGACAGACACTGTCCTTTGATACACAGACGGCTTCACAGACTCAGATACATAATTGATGTTAGGCTGGTGGTGAGACGGCAGCTTTTTGGAATAAAGAAGTGAAGCATCTGCTGCATCCATCTGAGCACTTTATATTGTCACACTCAGTAAACTTTGCAAATGCTCAGCAGTGTTTAACAACTGCTTTGTTCAGACATACTGACCCCATTTACTAGAACGATTATGAATAATTGACCCTATGAAGAACTGTGTTGTCACATGGGTCAGGGTTGGGTGAAGGTTAATCACATGCAGTTGAACTATAAGTACAAAAGGGCTGCAGTTGTAATACAACTTTTTTGAATTAATGTTTTGTTTATTTTATAAATTTGTGTTGGTCTAGATTGCGCTGTGCTAACTGACCATTTGGTAATCTCTAATTAGGTGAGAGTAAGAAGTTAAAAAACCTTCACTAGTATATAGTAGTGGAAGAGAGAGAATGAAGCTTCTTGTAAAGTCGCAGGTTATAGCTCTAGGACAGTGGCAATCCACTTTTTCATGTCAAGGATCTCTGTACTGACACAGATTTAATCATGGATCCTCATTTGATAAGGTTTCGTCCCAGGGTCCCCCATCTAATAAGATTTGTGATTTCAGGTGTTTTATTGTAGAAAATGTATGAAACCCTTGACCAAAATGGACATACATTCTCACACTGTGCTACTTATGTGGGGGCAACCAATGCGCACTGAGCATGTGCTTTGTCATGCTGAGTCTGGCTTCAAGCACATCACTGATCAGGTTTCTAAATAGAGATGTAATCGGTATCTGTATCAGCCCTAAAAAAAACATATCTGTCTAAGTAGTCAAGGAGGCCGATGACCGATATTTGGAGCAGATATTCATTTGCAGTAAAAGTGAAAATATTGGCGTCAAAATTTTGAATAATACAAACTCCAACACTTAACTTCATTTAAATGCCCTTAAGCATATGTTTATCAAACAGATTTTCAGATTTGCAACATGTTAAAGGGTTTTTTTTTATCTTAGACAATAGACATCTTTGTTTTTATTCTGCCCTCCC
>JAQMCX010000032.1:16331884-16341913 GCA_029814765.1 Acanthurus leucopareius
TTGTGGTGCACGCGCTTAACTCCAGGTGAAACTACTCCGAGTTGATCAAACTAACTCAAATCAGCTGTTCTGGAACCAAAAACTCAGAGTTTCCTATCTCAGAGTACATCAACTCAGAGTTCAGGGTTAGACTTAGAGTTTGTTCAACCTGCTTTGTGAAACGGACCCCTGGATCGTATAATAAATTGATGGCAATAGAGGGGATGTTTACCTGCGGAGCCTGACATTTGGAACACATTGCACAGCTGACATTAGCCCAAGGCAACGGTCCCATTTGACATGAAGATGCACTTCTGTGGGATGATTTGGGGCTTTTTCCTGTACTAAGTAAAGATCTTCCATCATTGCATGCAGGTGGAGTCTCAGCTATTGTTGCAGTGCTGAAGTTACTTAATCCATCACTAGAGGGATAGCAAAGCTGCACATTACAAAGCGGCCTCACAGATGCAAAAGAAGTCTGTGTGACACTGTCATGGAGCCAGTGTATTTCTTGGGTTGGGACATGGTGTCAATGCCTTCAGTTCTTCCAAATATGCCCAGGACTTGGACAGCCATTCTTTAGAGTACTAAAGACTCACATGAGGGCCATGCTGACCAGCACTGCAGATTAAACAGCATAACTTGGATTCTGAATGTTCATTAAAAAGAAGATTGGTGTCTCATCTGTTTCGGAAAGGTGTACCAAAATAAGGGATCCTTGTGTTTATTTTGTTGCCATATTTACCCCAGAGTGTGATAGTAAGCAATGCGCTTGTCTTTTAACTGTTTTAGCAAATCTTATCTTCACAGTTCTCTCTGTTGCTGCTATGATTTGTTGCATGATTAACTGCAATTGGACACAAACGAAGGGCAAAATACATTTAGCTGCAAATCTTTATAAGCACGTTTGCCCCGTATTATCATTGCGCCAATATCAATAATAAAACAGACCTTTAGATGGACAGATAGCAGTTGCAAGTGATGTGAATGGTGCTCATAGGCTGTTGTCAATTCTTCAATTTTAATTCAACCTTAGTCTTGTTTGTTGTTGTTTACTTAAAGATTTTTGGACCACTTGAGTTATTGAACTCTTACCTAACAACTTGATTTTCAGCATCTGTATTTGTGCATGTGTGTGTCCTATGTGTGAAAGTTTAGCATTCTTTTTTATTGCCCTTATTAATAAAATTTTACTATGTTGAATGACTCTACATATTCTGGCGGTGTTAAATGAGTACCACTGAGTGTTGATATGGATGTTCTGATTGTATAAAGAGAAAGGGTTGAATTGCTTTTGTCAGCTCCAGGATAAAAGTCATTGTGTACAGAAAGAATGTAGTTTAGAAAGGTCAGAATGTTACTTACAAAGAGTGAGAGGTGACATCAGGGCCGGCCCTTCCAATAGGCAGTATAGGCAAATGCTAAGGGCACCGCGGCTTCCAGGGGGCGCCAAAAAATCGGGAAAAACGAAATTAAAACAAGTGATTACTATTAACTCTTAAGTTAAAATGGAAAAGCTCACATTGATTCTTTGGTGAAAACCTTATGCACCTAGAGTGCCACCTTGGGTAGGGCCGGCTCTGGGTGACATACATCTTTTCTTCCATGTGATAACTGGTTTTGTTTTATGACTGAGTCTCATGCTGCAGCTCTTGAAAGCCACTTTAGAATTAAAAAAAATCAAAATATCGTGTCAAAAGATACAAAGCAAGTATCTCTTTATTGAGTCCCTCCAGGAATTCACGATGTTGCGACCGCAACAATTAATGCAAATTCAACCAATCTTCGGGAATTCTGCGCAACCTTGCAATTTTGTCCAATCAACGCGACTTTTCCGCAATTTTGGCCAGCCTCTAGTGAGTTCCACCAATCATAGCAGTCCCCAGCGCAAACGTAATGCACGTACGTCACCGAATTCACTTCCTTGTTTTTGGTTTGAAGATGCAGACATGCGCGACATTAATGTCTCTCACTTACCAACAAAAATTACGGCCAAAGACCATGAAAAACAGTTCCCTGATGTTCTTCACAAAAGCGGAGGTAAACTGTTTTGCACCCCGTGCAATATTGTGGGGAAAAAAAATGCAACTTTTTTGCAATTTTCACTGTCTCCCGCAATTTCATCGCAACAAATACGCTTAAAACATCGCAACTTACATCGCAATTTTAGAAAAGCTGCCGCGAATTCAGGCATTTTAGGCCGCGACAATCTTGAAAAACGCCCGCGAAATCCTGGAGGGACTGTTTATTGCTTACAACAACAGTACTTTGACATTCCAGTAATAAATTGGGGCAAAGGCAGGAGAAGCAAAAAAACTGTCATTTTAAATGACAAATTAGAACTGATTTTTTTTACTATGATCAGGGTGTATATAAATATTGTCCAATATTGTCACATTCAAAGTAACTTTTAGAAAGCCACATATAATCAGGGATTTTGAAAAGACTTAAGAGCCAGACTGACGTTAATGTTATTAACTTTAGTATTTATTTTTAAGATGCTGGCAATATGTTGAAAATACTGAGTATGTTTATAGGAACATAGCAGCTTGATTCTAGCAAATATTTGTTACATGTTTTATAATCAGTCAAGCGTTGACATACAAATATTTTCAAACATAATACTTTTATTTGTGCTGATAGAAAATTAAGTCCAAAACATGAATGTATGGCTTTTTATGTGGTTCATTCTTTCCAATAAGACATTTTAGGTTCAATCAGAGGGGAGCCAATTACAAAACCCAGGGAGGGCCTTATCGAAGTACAGATTGTTTTGTTTAGGGGTGAAAACACAGAGGAGATTAGAGTGAGATAAAGACAGAGGTGAAAAGTTTCTTGTTTGGAAATGGCTGTGTGGGTGAGATAGGAAAAGACAAAATGGCTTCAACAGGGCATCACCTGATAATGTTACACCAGTGAGGCTGTGAAGCTCCATCACCAGGTCTTCAGGGCAAAAAATGACTAAGGAACTAACTAAATAGATAAAGAATAAGCAAATAAATAAGAATAAGGATACATTTACAGTCTGTGGGTATCGATTTCTGTTATGCAATAAGATCATGTGAGTCTTCCAAATGATCTACTGGAGAATTAATAGCCATCTACACAAAGGTCCTTACACAGAGGTGTGAAATGTTTGACCCATGTCTAACAAGGTGAGCTAAAAAAATATCCTGACATGTCATCCAAATGTGTGTATGCACATGCATACTCATTTAAGAATCTATTTCATATGATGATAGTAGGCTTTTAAACTGTGTCCTCCATCATATTAACTCACGTTGCATTTCTGGAGATGAACTGAGTATAATAGACCCATGGGAATTGTGTTCTGTAATAGCGTCAGTCCATCCCTGTCGTGTGCACGTGTGTGAGTGTGAGTGTGTGTGCTCACACACTCTCACAAATATGCGCTCCCTGTGACTCCATCAATCAGTCTAATTACACATCAATCCTGTTAATTCTTCATTATCATTAACCTTGGCAATCTCCCCCTAAGAACACAGCCATCTGGTAATTCTTTCAAAACTTGCCGTTTGAGTATACTGCATACACATGTACACAACGCACATCGAGCACGTGAAGCAGCACACACACGCACACTTTGCTAGAACTCCTGCAGCACAATCTCTAAAGAGACTTCAGCAGAGAGATAAAAGTTGGGGCTGCACACATCTACCTCAGTTAATGAACCCCTGCTGCTGAATCCTTGTTAATGGATTAGTCTATTATGATTAGTGCATGATAGCCTCAGTGCCCCTTCCCAGCCCAACATTTGTCATTTTACACACGGCAGTGAGCCTACCTCATTATTTCACATTAATCGATTGATCCTGAAGTGCTGCCTAATTGGAGACTGATTGATTGATGAACCAGCAAACATATTTCTCTTATAGCTTTAATCCAAGAATGACAGACATAAATGTTCTCGCAGCTCAGATGATCAACAGAAAAGCAAAGTTGCAAACTTTATCTTTATTATAATGGATTGAAAGACACAGCAGGCAACATGGATCGCTGGGTGAAGGGATTTTTCAAATGAGGGTGGACTGAGTTTGGACAGAGACCTGAATGTTACCTGGAATACAGTTTCCTTAAGTCCAACTAGCACCTCTTAGTCATAGTCAATACAAATGCATCATATCTAGAATATTAATGTGCTGGAACCAGCGACATATATTAGTTTGAACCATGATAACCTTAAAGTACATAGGCTAAACAATGTTAAAATTTGTCATCAGGGTAACATTGCATCTCCAAATATAACTTTTCTCCTTTTCTGTGGAATATGACCATGTTTAGCTTAGAGTGAAAATAGCCAGCAAAACAAATAATGCATAATCTTACGTGGAAATTAATATTCTAACAATAGGATATCACTAGAGGACAGGCCATTAGATCCTAAATTAAGGTTCAGCCATACACAGCAGGTCGTCAACAAGTATTTATACCTTAACAACACAAAAGCTGTTTGTCAGTGCACTCCAAAACCACTTCTGTTGAAGTCAAGTAATGCAACTAAAATAAATTAGTTGAGGTCATGGAAATGTCACAAACTCAGTTAGACCAAAATGACTGTCAGTGGGACACTAGAGGTGAACTGTGACTTTGGTAGTCAACACTTTATATGATCCTTATTTGCACCTGTGCCATGACAAAAAAAACAAACAAAACATGACTGCCATTGTTACTGAATTAGGACAGTCATTATTTATTTAAAAATGTTTAACTACAAAAAAAAAACAAAGGTATACAAAATCTTAAAAGACACTGGCTAAATGAAGGGTGGAGGCTGTTAGAATGGAAATGGTATGTTCAAGGTCATAAAAGGTCAGCCAGTGGCAGTGAGCAAAGAAATATAAAACTGGTTCTGAAACAAGCCTGTGGCCAATGAAGGCAGACCAGGAGACCACCTCTGGAGACCATGAATATTCACAAGAATGTGCATGAAAAGCTTGCTACAAGTCTGAGATGTGTTGTCATGGACAAAGTTAGCAAATTGTCAGCGATTGACCAAGTTACATTGGATTAAAGGTCAGAGGGACAGGAGACTATTAAGGAAAATGTCATGAATACTAAACATTTGTATAAAATTTAATGATAGTCCAGACAGTATTTGCAGAACAGTGATGTTCACATGGAGAAATAGACTGAAATCAGCATGCTGGGGTCCTGTCAAGCACAATGAGTTTTAAAAATGTAATCTATTTTTAAGTTTTTAATTATTTTTTCAAGTGCTGTGAACATGGTGTCATTACTGATATGCAACAGTATCATATGCTCTGTGAAGCTCTAGCAGCAGACCCTTCAATAAATCAATCAATACACCGCTCGGAAACCATTATATTTCCAATAGATCAGCAGCAGTTGATACAGTTAGATCAGATGAAGTTGTCCACATGCTGCATGTCAAGAGTAACAAACAACCATATTGCAGTCCATTACTCACTAACCTCATTAAGAGACTGCCAGCTAGCCTTTATTCATATTTATGCACTTTTGTCTTGTGTTTTTTCCTGATGCCAGTGGAGCACCAGCCATCTGGTGACAAAGAAAAATACCCTGTGTGTGTGCTCAGCTTGTGTGGTTTAATCATTGAAAAATAATAATTGTAATGAGAAAGTACATGTAGTTTCTTTCATATTTGAACACTCATAATGGGCAGCAGCAGATTAGACAATTTGCACTGTCATTGTAGTGAAAATGACCCAAAATAGGATCAACAGGCCTTGAAATTGCCGCAGAAACAGTGTGAGTAAGGCTATTTTACAGAGCGTGAGAGTCCTCAAATTAGCTACAGAATGATGCTACTTTGTCTTTAGGATCCTAAGGGGCAGTAGAGGCAGCGAAGAATGAGGTGAAATATTCACAGACTTCTCCACCAGCTTCAGGAAGTAAGAAAAGACACTAAAAACTTCAGAAGGTCACACTATGTTATTCAACACTGCTATAAGTGACGTGTCTCTTTGTCACTGCAGTTGGTCCCCTAATAAGATGTCTGATGATTGACTCACTCTGACAATATCGTAACCGTGTGTTATACATAACTACATGAAGGGACGAAGGCGATAGTTAAGGTGATTTTTGGTGTTCTGTCAGACTTTGTCATCTTGTGCAGTCAGAATACTAGAGTTCATGCATAATTGATTGACATTACATGGATGTGTAGTATCAGCTATGCATTTTTGTCTTCGAGGTAAAAGAGGCATCCAGCTCCGTTGCCATGGACACCCAGGGTTCCTGAGGCTGCTAAACCACTTGCTTTTCATAGAAGTGGGAGTGGATGTCATGAGCACTGACAGGTCTCCATCCATCTGAGAGCTCATTATCGCTGATGACGAGTCTGATATGCATCATGAAGTGCACTCCTAGCATGTTAATAAGTTCTAAATGCTCAGATAAATGCATTCATATGACAGGGTCATGTTCACTGACATATATTAAAACAATGTGAAGGCTTTGCATTGGCTTGAGATGACTTTTTGAGAAAAATTTTAACTGGGTATGAATACGGTGGAGTCTATAAAAATAAATAAACAAACTAGGGCTGTCAAAGTTAACATGATAATAATGGGTAGTGGTAATGGTAATCCTTTAGAGGCAACTAATTTTTTTGACATGTAATAATCAATGTTCTGTGATTATGACCCTCAGCCTACCCTGTAGTTTGGGAAATCAGGAAGTGATGAAGAAGTTAGGTTGTGAAAGTCAAGCAGAAACAAACCTCTATGAGAAGAAACGGGTAGAAAAAAACCCAGGTCTTTTAAATGGCAAATTCAGCTTCAAAGCCCTGCTAGATGGTTCTCTGGACAAGTACAAAGCTACAAAGCTATTTGCATTTACTGTTGATGTGAACTGTGTTACCACCGGAGTAGTACCACTACTACTACTACTACTACTACTACTACTGTTACTGCTACTACCACTACTGCTACTACTACTACTACTACTGCTACTACTACTACTAATAATAATAATAATAACAAAAACAATGTGTTAGTATTACTCAGTAATGTTACATTCAGGTCAATATGCCAATTTGTTGTTGCTTGTTGAGCCTGAGTTCTCCATCTTATGCTTTCAGCATATTTTTTGTGCATGCAGTATCTTTAAGTTTATTATAGAAAATATTCTGGACACTATTAGTCATAGTATGGAATTGCTACAATAATAATATACTCACATTTGCATAAAGCAAACATATTTGTCCACTCCCATATTGATAAGAGTATCAAAACTGTGAAAATATCCCTTTAATCCCTTTACATAAAACAGATGCAGAAAATATGGGATTAATTTTGTGATTAACTGCAAGTTAACTATTGACAATTATGGGATTAATATATATTATTATCAGTTGAAATCCCTAGAATATATACATTAAAAAATTAAGGTCAGCTACTTAGCTTTCTTTTGAGGCTTTGGTCAGATTTTGCAGAAACCTGTAGCGGATTGTGTTTGAAGGCTGCATCCCGGCTCTGTTCATAGATGGTCTCTTGTGTTGTATGTGAATGTTCTCCTTGATCTTTCTAAAGCCATCCATCGGACAGCTGACTCCTGGTTAATGATCTTTGACCTTTGAGTTGTATTGAGTAAGTGTGTTATATCTGCCCCTGGGACATCATCTGCAATGTCCTTTACCTCTAATGCAGTGCCTCTCTAAAATGCTGTCACTCCTCGAGTTCCTCACTCCCTCTCTTACAATGTGTGTGCATGTATGTGATTGCCTGCACGTGCCAGTCTGAGAAGAGCCACACCAGCTGCATCTCATCCCCTGTATTCAAGCCTTAATAGATACTCAGACGTGACACTTCCACTCTGTCAGATCATAGAGTTTTCTACCAGTTAGTGTTGCTACACTTCAAGCCAATTTATTCCCAGCTTTGCTATTCTGCATTTGGTTCTTGGTGCCTGTTTCCATTACATATCCTGTTCTCTGTCTCCCTTGTGGTCCTGCTCGCTCTGTCTTTGGTCTGTGTTTCCTGCCTTTCTTCTGGTCAAGTCTTGCTAAACGTTTGCACATTGTACATGAACAGTGCTTAGTAATTAACAATAGTTAAACCAACTCCAAAATACAACTGATGTGTATCAATCACAGAAAACCTCCTGTGTCTTGTCTGAGTTCATGTCAACAGCAGCAGTAAACAGAACAGCTGTGAGCATGGAGCCAAGATTAAGGTCTGTCCTGCAGGTTTTTGCAGGCAAATGCTGCTTAGGCTCAGAATGTTCTGAGCATAGCCCTGCATTTTTCTGTTCCACACAACCAGTTTTTTAAATGTAACAGAGCAGAGCTTAATATGGAGCATCAGAGGAAGAAGGAATATACTGCTGCACATACCAAGACATATAGAACAAGCTATTGATGTAGTTATTATTAGATCAGTAAAGTTATTTTTTCAGTGAGCAGAGTTGTCTCCAGTACTTTCCTTCGCGTGGTCTACAGTGAACTACAGAGAGCACTAAAGCCTCATTTTGCAGAGCTTGCAAAAAACTCCAGCATCACAAACTAACAGAGACACATTTTGTACGTTTTACTTTCCTATGATAACATATCAATGATAAAATCTACTCAAAGTGCAGTTAAAAATTTGTTGCAGGCAGGTTGGAAACTTGTTAAATTCATGTCCAAAAAACGTAAGCCTCCCCAATGCCCACCTGGTCTCCCCTCAAATGTCTAATTGAAGGTTTTGCCCTCATGGAGTGAACACTTGGCTAAATTTTTGGTATAATATTTTATATATAATAATTTATATCATGTAAAATTCTGGTGAAGTGATTTGCTGTTGTTGAGTTTCTTCATACTCAGTTCTCAGTTCCCTTTGAACCCAGCAGTTTCTGCCCCCTAAGGTTTAGAATCTTACTTTACATAGAGAACAGGTTCTTCAGCATTGGCTGCAAGCGGGCTAACGTCAATTTAGCTGTGGCTGATGCGGGTGCCTTGGCTTTCAGGCTATCACTCAGGCATATTCTTCAGCTTTTACATAGAAGCATTAGAAATATTGCAGAGAGTGTTGTCTTTATGGAGTTTTTAAAAGTGTTGCTACTGCTTCTGGCCTCGCCGGTGCCCTGACTCACTCCGACTTGAACGAGCTACACAGTGAAGCAGTTTCTCTCTCTGACTCTTACATACTGGAAATGACTGAAATTCCAATTTGCAGAAAATCAACTAGTGCCAATGAATTGATTTATTGTTAACTGTTACTTAATAATAAAGATGTAATGCAGTCAGTACTGTTACCAGTACAGAGTAAAGGTGTCCAACGATATCTGCATGCCCTAGTTACAAAGTGTAAACTGAGCTGTTTCCAAGGTCAGGAAGTGACCTCACATTCTTAGTCTAGAAAGTATTAGTTGTCATAACAGCTCAATCAAAGCAGCACAATTGCACAGTGGTTAGCTCTTCTGCACTTCTGGCCGGTAGTCACTTTATTTTACATTTGTGCACTGTATTCGGTCACTGTGAATTAGAAATAAATTAAATCAATAATAAAAAAAATAACAAGAATTATCCCATATATAGCATTGCATCCATCAGTGTCTGGTCCTCTGAACACCACCAAATGATGACTTTCATACATGTGTCAAGAAGTTAACTGTCACTCTAAACACACTAATACTTTGCATCATGTCCCCATTGTGGGACAAATAAAGGATTATCTTATCTTATGTTGTGTTCCGGGTTTTTTGTTTGATTGTTTTGGTAGTGTGTGTGTTTGTTTGTGTTTTCTCCCCTTCCTCGCTCTGTGTGTTTTTTGTTTTTTTCACTGCAGTCTGAGGCACGGTAGGAGGCGGAGCCAGGTGGCACTGGACTCGCACACCTGATCTCGATTTGGCTCATCTGCTCGGCTTTATCTGTCAGCCCGAGCAGCGGTTCAGTGCCGGATGATTCCTTCCATTGTCTACACGTGTTTCCTAATGCTTAGAGCTCGAGGCCTCCTACCAGTGCATTCAGACTTCAGAAACTCCTGTTGTAAGTTTTCTTTGCTACTTTGTATTGTTAATCAAGTTTTCCCCAGACGGTGGTACCTTTTGTTGTTTCCTTTTTCCCTC
>JAQMCX010000032.1:16349672-16373192 GCA_029814765.1 Acanthurus leucopareius
TTTTTCTGTGTGTGAAACGATTTTCTAAACATTTGACTCAAACCTGAATTTAATTAGATGCATGTTTGTGAGTGATATGAATAAACATGGAAAACAAATAATTTAGCAATTTATTTTGTAGTGCAAAATATCAAAATCAACAGAATAAAATACATATCTTGATAACAATAGAATGCAAAACATTTCTGTAACAGTGCAGTTAGTGCAAACTCCACAGTGGAGACAGCCTATTTTTTCCATTTGAGTCGGATTCTGTTTCGTCATACTCATTTGTCGGGGTGCTGTCAGCTCATTGGTCATAAAGCAGGAGAAGCGGGAGACAAATTTGCCGTAACATCTAATACAAAGCGCCCCGTAATTCATTAATTCCATTGACATTTTACAGACTGCTGTTGATTCTCAAGATAATACGGGGCGAAGTGCGTCCCGTTTCAGCTCAATACAGGACCCATACTTTTTTTTCCAAATACAGGACGATTACGTTTTTTAAGGGACGGTTGGCAACCCTAAATGTGACATGAAATCACTACTTGTAAGCCTTGTTATCAAGTATAAAACGGTGCACAGGGGTCTTAGTTAGCTAAGTAGATGCCAAACTCTGTATTCAAGGTTCATTCAACTTGAAACTTTAAGTGGAATGCACTACCTATTAATAAACTTGAAAATTTGGGTTTGCTTAACTGTTTTCAAATGTATATGTTCACTCAACTTTGAAAAAAGTGTTACAATAACAATTTTGAAGTTATGTTTTTTAGAGTGCAATCATTTAGATAGGTGCCTGGTCTTTTTAACATTGAATGATTGCCTTGAGGTGTTGCCAAAATGGCTGCTGAGTGGCTCATCCGTTGCCAGTATAAAAGTCATACCTCTCACTGAGGAGATATGACCAGAGGATTTTATTTGATTGTAAACAAATATCAGTTTTAGACACTTAATAAAATAACTTGCTCTCTCTTATTGTTATTCAAAGGACAGGCCAATGAGACATTGAACTTTTTTTGGCTTTTCGGTTTAAAGGGCCCTGATGTAATTGGTAAAATTGGCATGTATTTGTTCTGTGGTTTCATTTCCCCCCAAGTTAACTTCTAAAAATTTTATCAAAGAGAAAAAACAATTTCACACTACAGAGCTTCAAGTCCTGCTGTCAGAAACCAGCATATAAAAAGTAACAACTTATGCAGATCTGCAGACATATTAGAAGACCTCAGACAATTAGAAAATATTATCGACTTGTCAACAGAGCAAAGTTTTTGGCAGACAAAGATTAAAAAGGTCTGACATGAAATTAGATGTTATACTTTTTTTTTTTAAAGCAAAGTGGTCCATGACTAAAATGAGAGAAGGTCATTTGACCCTTTCAGAGACTCTGGATGAGAGAATATTTTAGTCTACAGTAAATGATTTGGTGCAGCAGAAAGTGAAACTGGACAAAGATCTGCATAAAGGCCAAGAATCAGCTGCCAGTGTGAGAGAATTTTCCAATAACTGAACTGTTTATGCTGCTACACCACATTGTTACATTAATACATTCACAGCATATATAAAAAAATAGTGACTTGACAGCCACAATGATCTGCCGGATAAAATAATCACTTTTGCATGTTTATCTTAGCTCTATATTTCATTTTTGTCTATTTTGGCAACATTAAAACTCTAAATCCCTTCAGATCAAGGCATTATAATTCTTTAAGGTCCAATGTGTAGGATTAAGTGGCATTTTGCTTTGAAGTTGCAGATTACTCCTCTCCTCCTCCCTTTCCTTCCAAGCCTTTGGGGCAACTTACAGTGGTAATGATACAAGCTAAAAGGGCCTCTTTAAAGCCAGTGTATGATTTGTCCATTCTGGACTCCTGTAAAAACATGGTAGTGCAATATTGGAGACTCCTTGGAACTGACCTCCCCCTTCCAAAGATAAAATAATTTCATACTAAGGTTGTGAAAACACAAGAGTCCTTGTACATTTGATGCTGTGTGGGCCACACTTATATAAGAATAAAATTTGCTCATAAGAGTTCATCTTGCACTTTTGTTCTTCTGCTTGTCTAAATGTAAATTAAGTCAGTTTCATTGTTACATTTTGTTAAAGCTGCCTGACAGAAGTTTACATTTGCGTTGATTCTAGTGGCCACTCTGGTCAAAAGTAGTATGACACCAACATCCTGGTGTCGTAAAGTCACAAATGTGGCCATCAGTTACTCCGTGCATTTGTTTGGAAGAGAGCGAGAGGAGGACACAACACTCTTGTAACACACTTCACCCGACTGTGTTTTCTATTCTATTTTTTTTTTCAAAAACAGCTGTTTAAAGAATGCAAAGCAATGAGGTCATATATTGTGGTGTTATAACATGCAATATGATCTTGTTACATTAACCTTCAGTGCCTTCTCGTAACGTTTGTGGACTATCATTTCATGTACTGTTAAACCTTCAACTTACAGATCAGTGTTTCATAAAGATGTTGAACAAGCAAGAGTTATCATTTTTTTGTAAATGTTGTATACTTATAGGTATGAGCCAACAGCCACAGTAACATGACATGCAACCTTACTCATAAACCAGTTAACACTGCTGTCTGGCAAGTGACTTTTGTATCAACAGACAACAGACTACTACTCTGAACTTCTGAGCTAAGGACAACTGCCTGCTGTATATTTGTATCCATGATCACAATCACAGAACTCTTTGCTATGTTTGCTTTGCTCGACAAAAGCAGTTGACATTGGCAACATTTAGTTGGCTTTTCGCTTCCAACATAAATTCATACATCAAAGTAAAACACCATCTCACGACTTGCAGTGTATTCTGAAAATAAAATCACATATTACATACCTGTGGATGAGGAAAAGGGTCAACTCAGGATCAGTTTTGAATCCTTTGATTGAGCTCTCTCCACTTGCTGAATGCTCAACTGAGGTTGACTCATGTTTTCATTTGTGCTCAATCACTGTCCTGTTTAGCCTTTTTCTGTTATTCAGTCTTGTAATTGTTTTCGTTTTGTCTTTGCCCATGCTCCTCCAGTATCAGCTGTAATCTTATAAGTAAACTGGATATTAGTACAACAAAAAAAAATCTTCTTCTGCGTCTTAATTAATGGCTAGCTCACCCCACTCACTCACAAAACACTTCCTCTAAACAGAGGTACTTCTGCTCCATGTGCCGTTAAGTGTAACATCTGACTTGCGGCGGTTCCAACCTGGTCAAGGCAGATATAAACAGCCATTTATAAAACGCCTATTTTATCACTGTTGAGCTAAACTAATTATGCAGATCTTAAAGTGGGGGGTCATACGATTCAGGAACAGTTTATAAATGATAAAATGTTGCAAACTTTAAATACAAAAATAAAAACTCTTAAAAAAAGTCAATTCATGACAGTAGGCAAGTATCGATACGGAAACCCAGGCATTGTATCTGAAGTTGAATTGACATTTTCAAACATGTTACCACATTTGATATTAATTATGACAGTGTATCATAGTAGTGTGTCAGTTACATCTTTTTCATATTGAGGCCTAATTGTAGCTCTCCCTTTGTGCACACGCACTCTGTGTCTTACCCAAAACCCTGGGGACTAACATGTCTTTGAGCCAAACTACACAAAAAAAAATCCCCCCTCAGTAATGAGTCAAATAAAAGAAAACCAACAACTGCTTGCTGCTGATGACGGAGAAGCCAGTCAGCAAGTGTCCCTGGGGACACAGCACTGTAGTCTGCTGCTCTTTTGATTCCAGCTTTTGCTCAAGAGACTTTGGAACTGAGGGAGATGAGGTGATCAGGAAGGAGACAGACATGGCATCTCCATTTGGCAGCCTTAGTTAATAAGGGAGCCTAGCTTATCATGAAGAGATTATTTACATGAAAAAGAAATATAAAGGTAGTACTTGTTTTCTCTGGTGGTTTGAGGATGGTTTGGAAAGCAGGTTGCAGATATGCTGTTTAACCACAGACAAAAACAAACTGGGAGCTTTTTCTTCTACCTCCTTGCTTTGTTCATTAAAGAAAAAAAGTTTTCTAACAGTTTGTTTTTACTTTGTTCAGCATAAAAATATACTGTAGCTCAAAAATAAAGAAAAAAAAAGGTGTGTGCAGTTTTAAAACAAAAGTAAAAGTATGACTGTTTTTAGTAGATTTGTCTTTTACTGGTCTAAATTAAACTTTTGGTAAAAACCTCAATTATGTTCCTAAACACTGACTTATTGAAAATGTAAATGTTGGCGTTGATGCAAATACATGAACATATAGTCTGCCCAAAGTCAAGGTAGAATACCATGTTGATCCAACTTAGTTTAAATGAAACACCATTCAGAGGGGCAGCTCTATGGTGCCTAATTGAGCCACTATGCATTGCAAACAAGGTAACAATATTTAAAATTCACATCCCACTTTTAGCCCCTCTGCTTTAGGGAAGACATAGGCAAATTATTTAAAAGTGGAGTTGTGGAGAAGATTTGAATTTGTATTTTATTTATTAATTTATTTTGGCCAAAATGCATTTATCTAGATTGGTAATGAAAATGTATGAAAATTTGCTCACAACTTTCTTTTTGTCCTCTTTTTTCCCTTTTTTCCTCTCACTTTTTCTGCATCTTAGCATAAAAAGTGTTTTGAGTTCAAAGGCCTCTAAATTAACTTGACTTAAAATGAGTTAAAAAAAAAGATATAAAAGCAACCAGAAAATAGTAAAGCCTCACAACCTTCTTTTGAAATGTCTTCAATACAAGGGCAAAGGTTAAAACCAGAAAAGCAGAAGAAAGAGGCAAACCAATCCAGAGGGGCAGGCAGGAAATCCATAGTCCTAAAGATCAGGAAGAGGTTCAAAACCAGAATGAAAATAGAAAGACTCATGCTAAAAGGAAAGCTGAAATAAAGTTGAAAAAGAGCAGTGGACATTGTAAGAGCAATCCATCTACAAGAAAAGATATTACATGATAGTTCCAAAGACAGTTAGTACCATTATTCCTTCTGTCTATTTTCATATCAGGCCAAAAGCCAAAAATGTCTAAATGTCAGCCGTACATCTCATCTGGATTCTTCCATCATTTTCTAAATTAAAACAAATGAGGTGGCATTGACTTTTTGACAGACTCAACAATGAATCCATAACCTTAACTGTCAATAACAATGAATAATCACAACCCTGTAAATAACAGTCTCCTCCTGTGAAAATAACATCCTTATGGTTGTCTGCTGTGGGCTGTCCTCCACATGAAACACAGAGAAATTAAAGTGGATAGCACTCTCATATCATAGCACATGGAGGCTTACATCCAGCATATTGTCAGATGTCATTTGGCTCTTGATATTTCACGCTGGAGCTGAGACGCCGCCATAAGCTGCTTTTGTTCCCAGACGGGTCAGCTGAAATGCCACCCGTGTGAAATGACGGGGCCAGAGAGAATGCTCCCCTCTGCTGTGACGAGATAGCGCGCCATGCCGGACAAAATCCTCCGCCTCTGCCGCAATATCCCACCTGTCTGCTGCATAATCACAACTGCAGGGCTATATTTATTTACAGGTGTAATCGGCTTGTCAAGAATGAATGGGCTGGTTCACATGGATGAGTCTAAATGGTTCGAAGCAGCTTGAATGACGTTGAGATTAACCCTGCAAGCTGACACGTCTCTATCACTCTGTGTCATCTGAAATGAGGGGAGAGCTCAGTGTTCGCCTTGTATCTATCACGCAGTGCTGGTGACAATAATCAATCTGACACACCATCTGCCTTAGCTTCATAACCATCTGCATTCACAATCACACCGAGTCATGCTTATTTCTCTCTCTTTCCTCCTTTCTTTCTTACTTTTTCCCCTTTCTTCTTTGCCCACTGCATCTTTGCTGCCTTCCTTCCCTCCCTCCCTCTCTATCATCTCATCTCTTCAGACTTCCCCTCCCGTAATCTCTCAATATTGTGTTTCTAATATCAACTGTGGCACTAATTAATGGAATTGTACAGAGAGAATGGAAAGCAGATGGCTTCATTGCACAAACACATATAATCGCATCCAAAACAGTGGCACATTTTGCAATGATCCTTGCATAATAAGGTAACCTGTTAAACATAGTATACACCACAAATACCACCAATAAGGATGAAAAGCATGACTCGTTTAGAAGTGAGAAAAAGTAATGCACTTCCAGACATGTATTTTCAGTTTATTAATGTGATAGAAAACCATCCCCTGCTCGCAAAAAAGGGCAGATGTTTTTGACAGCTGGTGCCTAATTACAGTTTTATTGTCACAGTTGAGTGTCTCCATGTTTTTGTGCAAACATTATACCTGTAGAATAAAAATGAGTTTGCATGTGTGTGGTCATACACAAAGAAGTAAAGATTCTCTAAAAATCTTAATTCAAGTGGGATCTACAGTGCACATTTTTTTGGGCATCAGTTGCTTGAGTTGAGAGCAAAGGGAATCCATCTCACTCACTAGAAATTTATGTTAATCGAGTTGTGGCACAAACAAGCCCTCAGAAAGAGCACTGCATGAGCAAAGGGCCCCTTCATCACCGACAGCAACAGGAGCTTGTGTGATTCAGCTGGAAGACTAATTCACCCAGGCTGGCAGACGTGTGCCCCAAGCCTCTTCATAATTGGAGTGTCCTCTGATCTAATCTGAGATCGGGTGATAGAAATCCTTCCCCTCTGCCCTGCTTCCTGATTTGTTGGTGATGTTGGCATGAGCCTTATAGGACTGACAACAGACATTCTCAAAATCTTAATCCAAGTGCATCTCTTCTCTTCAAGAATGTACCAAATAGTTTATTTGGCCATTCCAAAAGTTTCTGCCTATCTGTCTGATTGGTTGTGCATTGTTCTTTCAGCCTGATGATGACCTCCCTCACTGGCATTGACACCTCTGCACTGACCGCATGCTGAGAGCTCCAAGGACCAGCTACCAAATGCAAATTTAACATTTGGAATGAACTGAAGACCTTTTATCTGCTTAATTTTTCATGAGAAATCGAGGGGATGGGCCACACTGCATTCAAGCCAACTGTTCAATTACTTTTGAGCCTCTTAAAAAGGGTCACTGTGCAACATTTTTGCTCAAAAACCCCTGAATTAAAGCTGAAAGACTACACTTAGACTCACATTTTGCTTGCTTCATTTCCTATCTGACGCACTAGTGTTAGAAGGCAAAATTATACTAAAATGTGTAACCATCCAAATGTGGACCTGAACCTGACTGTAAACAAGGTGTGATCAAAAGATTCTATGCACAGGGCGCTGCAGAGTGCAGTGTTTGTACCAGATGCAAGTATTTTTTGCACTTTTGTAAGCACTCACAAAGTAAGTAGGAGTTTCATGGATGGATCAATATCAGAACCTGTTTTTTTGATAACCAGGCAATTGAAATTTACTGACTCCTGAGCAAAAGCAGCACTATATTCAGATCTGCAAGGATCTCCATCATCAGGCAAGGAGCAACCAAACCTTTCTTGCCTGCAACAACATAGTTGTGCTCTTCACCTTCTGTTTTCCCAAATGAAGTTTTAGCTGAAGGGTGCCCTTTTTTCACACTGTGGAAGAGATGCAGTGGGAGTAGTAGTTGGTGTTTGATACACTTACAGAACAGGACTTCCAGGGAGCATTAGGAGCATTGCAGTAGTGCTGGGAGCTGTGTAACACTGCACTAAGGGGCTACTTTTAAGAGGATGGCAACCAGATTTTAATTTTATATGGTTGTCTTGTAGGCACAGTCTTTGAACTTTTTGTTCATGCTATCTAGTATTTTGCAGCTTCTGTCTAATTCTTGATTCAGAGTCTGCCTAGGTAGGCTCAGCAAGAAAAGGGAGAATTTCCAGTGGCAATTTCTAGCTGATCAATCAAGAGTGTCAGGTCCAGTATCGAAGCTGCAAAGTGAGATGTGTAAACTAAAGCTAAAACAACACGGAGTGGCTGCGTACACTCTGTATCGTAGACCATTGGCTCCCTGCCTGACTTTAACAAGATGATTTGATCTGGCATGCATGCACACATCAACACATTTCTTAGCAATGTGTGCCGTGCATGTGGCCAATCAGGATGGAGAAAAATGTAGAGCATGGGTTGAAAAGAAATAGAGAATATTTAAAATGCTGCAAAGCTGCAGATATGTTCACATAAAAGGACCTTGTTAGTGTGAATTAAAAAAATGCTGGCAGAGCTGCCCTCAGCATATTATAATGACAAAACCACCTTCCCAAGGTGATTATGTTGGGTTTTTTTTACAAAAAGTAATAAATGTCATTAACATGTGCTCTGAAGGAAAGCATGTCATATGTATGTATAGAAATAATGTAGAAAATAAAAAGCTTCAAGGTAAGGCAAGGCAGGGCAAGTTTATGTAAAAAGCATATTTCTTTACAAGAAAATTAAGGAAATTCAATGTGCTTCACATTTAAAATCAAGAATAAAACAAGAAGTTTGGCAACATGATGATATAACACAATTCATAGTCCTGCAAGAGGAGTTAAGTTTACACATGCACATGGTCTAGAACACACACAGATGTTAACATTAGATGTTGACACTGTTCATAGGCCAGAGAGAAAGGAACTTTTTGAGCTGTGCTTCAAATGTGGGCACAGTTTTTAAACTGACCACCCCTCCGCCCTATTCCAGAGGACAGGTCCCCAGTGACCCAAAGCACGTTTACAAGCTGCTGATTTTAGTCTTGGTACAACCTAAATGCCACCATCTGAAGACCTGACAGATCTGACGGTGTTATAGTCAGTGAACAGTTCAGAAATATACAAGAGAACTCAACTATACTCTATTCTGTCACGTGAAGTGGCTCCAATTACTCAAAGTTTTATGATAATCAACAAAAGCCCTGTCATAGTTCTGAGGAAATGGCAGGTGCTAAGCAAACACTCCAAGGCGCACAAACACTTCATCTGAATGTTTATTCCTGAAGCCTTTATCATGGAAGTTGATCTCAACCAAAACAGGCATGGCTGTTTATGTCTATTTTGCAGTATTTACATGTGGAGAAAGAACACTGAGAATATGTTTCTCTTGTCGACAAACAGCAAATCAGCTACACTAGAAATTATCTGATGTGTATGTGGGGTGATGATGGCCTGAAATTCCAGACATGAAATAGTATGCCTATCCGACCCTGCCAGGGAAAGGTTGTCTCAGTCCTGATCATGGTTTTTCATTGCCACAGGTAATGGATTAGTTAGTTAGGGTTTAGACACAGTAAGTGTGTCTATGGCCCATAACCTCTAACTGCATTTGTCATAGTTTGAACTCTGTGTGAAAACAGTTACCCCGCTGATCACAGCTATTGACATTCTGAAGAGGTTTATAATTATTGTACAGGTAACACTTTTTAATTCGTTGGTTTTTAACTTCTGTCTCTGGTTTTGTATGTGTTTTGTCTTTATCTTGTGCCCTGCTGGACTACGAGTTGAATTTCACACCCAATATAATTAAATGACCCAACCTAGTGGGCTGAACTGAAATTTGGCCAGCTGTATTATTTATATATGCTCTAGGTTTTGTTGTATGCCTCATTGCAAACAGCTTTTATGTCCGAAGAATGAGATTTAGGGGTAATTAACATACTGCATGTACTGTAAAAAAAAAGACAGTTGAAGGGAAGGTTCAAATTTCTTTTTTAATATGTATCTAATTTTTAATAATGTAACATTACCACTGAGTAGTCCTGTAGATTCAGTGGTGATATAAATGCATTGAAATTAAAGAACAAGACTGGAAATATATTTTCAGTGTAAACTAACCCCCCCAAAAATGTTACCAACATTTTACCAACACAGGATGTTACCAAAACAGGAAGACAGACTGCCTATTTTGCAAACTTTTTAAGTGGTTGACTCATTTTATCCTCACATGACTAGTTTGGGAAGCAGGATGGCATTTATGCATCAAAATAACCTCAGTGTGTGTGTGCGTGTGTTCATGGTGGCAAAGGATTATATCACTCTGCAAAGCAACAGTGTGGTTCACTGATGTGTTTGAATCCTTTTTAGACAGCAGAGAAGCTCCACATGATGCACTAAAAATTAAGACATGAAAAAATGAAAATTATATTACATTTCTTTAAAGTGCTCTGTCCTCTTTTAGCACCTCGTGTGCCTAAGCAGTGGATTATTTGCTGTGGTGATTCGTGCCTCCTTCAGTGTCCAATCCTTTGAATCTTTCTTTTTTCCAGCAGAAACTCAAGACATTGTGCACATGCACTGTCTGCATGTATGGCCATTGTAGCAGTATTTGTGCAGATGTCATTATCAGACACCAGCACAGTCTCTTGACCCGTATTAAATAGTCTTTGGCCTGTAAGAGCCTCCACTTATCTACACATGATTCCATTCATTTATCTAATGGTCAGTCATCCCTTCTGAATCCAAGCCAGCAAACTAATAAACCTGTGTGTTTTCATTTGTGCATGTGTATGAGCACGATCAGGACCTAAAACATGACTTGCATGCACGCGCATGTTTGTTCTTCCATTCATATGAGGACCCTCATTCACATGATTTAAAAAGAAATGACAACAAAATCATACATAAACATATAAATATATACACACAAACACACACACACATTTGTATGTGTGTGTGTGTCTGTCTGTTAAGTTGAGGGTGCATCATTAGAAACACCTCGGGTTCACTGACTCTCTGAAACCGTTTCAGTGCTGTTCAGTGCTAACCCCCATGTGTTAATTAAATTCCATCCTCCTTATTAGTACAAGTGCTTTTAATGTCAAAGGGATACTCTTGCTGTATACTGTACTCTGTAGGGCCTGCATAGAATGTATAATGGAAATAAAAATGCGTTAAATAAAAGGAAGGAAAACAAGATCAGTCTACCATCGCTACCTCCCTTAGTGCAAAGTGCTGAAGATAACCTCAACACTTTGGCTCCACGTTCAGGTCCATCACTCTCTTGGATCTTGATTGCAAAAAAACTGTATTTTATGCCTCATTGGGCTTTAGCAATCAGTATTAGTAATAGGTTTTAATCTGGGAATGTAATGACTTTGTAGATGGGTGTCACAGTGCAATGTCGTGGCTCCCTGACCACTTATCTTCTTGGCTTTTCTGTGAAACTGGCAAGAACACTAGTGTTCTCTTCTGCCTGAAGAAATAGAGGGTGAATCAGTGTAAGCGGATGAAAAAAAAAAAAATTCCCGTTATTCTACATAAACAAAATCTCCTGGTTTTATTTTAATGAAAATCTTACTGATAGAACATAATTTGGCATGGACAATTAATTATAGTATACAATGACATGGTTCCTATTTAAAATACAAGGCATTTGTACAGCAAATAATTTAATGTGTTGGCGAATATGATAACCTAGATACTACAGCTGGCTAAAATAATGTTAAAGCAACAGTATGCATTATGTAAATATTGGTAGGCTACCTTAATAGAACCAGGAGTGGCCACAAATAGCATTTCACAAGGATTAATCGTTGTCTAATAAATTTGAGGTTCTTACGTTTGTTGAAGAATCCATATTTGATGGATTAAAATTCTTGTCCAAGGGGCTATATTATAAAAATTTATAAATTGTTATAATAATAATTATTAATAATTACTTATTTTACTGTATTTATGCTTCTTTGTAACTAATTCTCTCGTGATTTTTTTTTCAATCAAACAACATTAACAACAAAACCAAAGGCAACAAATTCTCACTCCCAACTTGTCACATACAGATGCTGGGTCAGGACCCCCTTGGAGTCACTTTTTAATGCTCTGGATACCCCTTTAGCACATTGTTAATGACGTGAAAAGTCACAGATCGGTTCAGCTTAGACAATACTACTTGTTTAGGTTCAGTATAAGACTGCCCCCTCTTCCTGAGTGAAAGACTCACAGCTTTGCCTCAGTCTCAACCCTTTGTTTTCACACCCTCTGCTTAACCATGCAGAAGTTTTGCCACGACCTTCTAATATCGCAGATTGGTTTATGTTAGGCTTACTTGAAAGCTTGCAAATATCAAAGTGGTATCCTTATGCTTTTAAAATGATACCAAAGGGTCCTGACCAAGCTGCTGTATCTTATGAGTTGGGAGTAAGAATTGATTGACAAATTATATTCTCAGAAATTTGGAGTTAAATTCCAAACATCTGAAGGTGCATCAGCAGAAACGTAATTCATAAGTCTACTAACTAATACGTTTTTCAATTGCCATTCTATTTCATTTATTATATTGTACAGTTATTTGTATTTATTATATTGTACAGGTATTTGTATTTTTCATCTTCCACCCTCTCAGTATCAATGACAGGTGGACTGCACATCCCTGGGGGTAAGTATAGCAGTTGCAGCCTCTACTGAATGGTTAAGAGGAGTACGGAGTCAGCAATCAACGGCAGTATAGATGGAGCAGTCAATAAAAATAAATAATTTTTCATAAATTGTAAATCACAACATCTGTTTAAGTTCCCTTTATTAAACCCTGTAGGGGAATTTGATCCCTGCATTCAAGCCATCCTAAGTATTACAGGCAATACGCATCCACTGTTCAGCACCAGGGAAACAGCTAGAGTTCCAACTCAGTTCCTCGTGACAGGGCAGTGACAGGGGAATAAACCTAATATAGTCGAGTACTAAGAGAAAACTCACACATGGGAGAACATTAACTCCACAGAATGTCCCTGACCCTGCTGGGATTTGAACCCAAGCTTTCTAGTTACAATGCAAAACTGAGACATTGCACTTCCCAACATACAAACAACTAAAGTAGAATCATCACACTAGATCCTTGAGCATAAGTCATAAATAATTGCAAAAGAATGTTCGGCGACTGGGTCCAGTGGTAATGTAAGCAGCAGAATGATAAACATATGCATGCACACACACACAACACCAACGCATGAAACAATCTATTGCAGCAGTGGAACATGCAGATGCAAAAGCCAGAGGTTCCTTTGAAATTTCTATATTTTTATCTTCTTTATTTCATTTAATTAGTTAAATCTGACTTTATGCAAATACATGTGCATTTGAGAGAAACAGATATTGGAAAAGGAAGTGTAGGATTTGGATTTAGAGCACTGGATTTTTTAGAGGATCATTGCCCATGACACCTTCCAACCAACCATCCAGCCAGACCAGCCAGACCAGCCGGACCACCCGGGGAGGAGAGAGAAGAGAGCCGGGATTAGAGCCATTAGCCCAGCTTGGGCTCATTACAGGCTCCTGGTCTGGTCTCAGGAAAATAAACTGAACGAAACGGGCCTCTTGCTGGCAAAGCAGAGTGAACTCAGACTGTTGTGCCCAATCTGTGCAGAGACCTGTCTCCACTACAGCATCCTGGTTAAGCTGTTGCAGTCCGTGGGTGGACTGTGTTTTGAGCTGACAGAGTGCAGGACGCAGAAGAGAAGAGGTGGACTCTGTGCTTAACATCAGTGATTTTTGAACGCCAGGCTCTAATGAATTAAAATCAATGAACAGTGGTTCTTTGAAGTTAAGCTTTTAATTCAAGCTTGTCTACCATATAATCATTACTATATTGATGCTGCTCTTTACATTCCACCAGATGCAAATTCAAGTGATGCACAAAAATAACTGTAAATGACATGCTTTGCTCCTATTTTCATCCCGTTCCATTCCATTGTATGAAGGTGGTATTTGTTTTATTAGGTAGCACAGGTGTAAAAAAACAAAACAAAAAACAAACAAAAAAAAAACTTGTAAAACTAAACCAGGCTTGCTTCTGGTGGAACTGGTGGAACTTCTAGTGAAATTTACTTGCAATGTAAATGAAAACAAACAAACAAAATAAAAATGCTGCAACATTTCTTATTTTAGTGAATTTTCTCCATAAAGTGTTCTAAGATCTGTGTTAATTATAGTGACATTTCAAAACATCTTTACATCAGGAATGTAAATAACTTTAAGAAATATCATGCATTCTTCTAAAATATCCATCAGTGTGAGATGATTAGCCAGTTAGAGGAGGGTGGTTTGTTCTTCAGCCTTAATATGATACTTTTATGCCTAAAAAGACATCTGTTCTTTTGCACTACTAGCCCTACAACATTGAGAGATACCCATCTGAGGAAGAACGTAAGAAGAAATTGGTATAAACCCAAGAAAGGCAGTGACAAAAAGAGAAAATTCTCATGCAACATGATAGATATTTTAAAAATACAAAACATAACCCTAAATGAAAACCCTCCTTTCATTCTGCTTATATTATTCAATGTGAGAAAATAATTTTGGTCAAGCTGTCAGAAATCTTCTAGGAGAGCTATTTTGTTTCAATTAGCAATAATGAAAGTTCACAACCAGTTTTGCACTTGAATCTTCAGTCTTGTGCTGGTCATGCATTGTAGAGTATGCACACTGGGGGCTTCATGGTAATTTTAGCTCTGAACAAAGAGGACTCCCCTGATAAGCTGCCATTATTAAATAAGCCCTAAAGACATAGGACTTAGGAATCAACCCTCTTTACTGAGCAGTCAGTGAACATGTGAAGCAGCTGCTCTGTGGAATGAAATGTATGCTGGGATGCCTTGACTGAATGTCAGTTGTTGTACTTGATATGTGAATCTTTTCTCAGACTCTATACGGGAATACTTCTAACAATCAAGCCCAAAGGGCAGTTGAGACTTCAGTACATGAGTGAACACTTGCCCTCTGGCTGTGATTGACCTTTAGTTTTTGTGCTCTTTGCTGAACAGACCTGACATCACTTTGACAGAACAAGACCATTCAACATTCTCTACTGCAGTGTTGTGGATGAACACAATATTCACAGCTTCTGGCAGGGTTTCCACTATACATTATGTCAGCACTAGAATTCCCCTTAAAACTACTCAAAAGTAAAGAATAGCACCAACATTGTATTATAAAGGAATTTCATTGCCTATGTGTTCTCTCCTGGTAATTAGAATAAAATTCCATGTGTTTACTCAGGGCTGCAGTTTCATTTTGTCAGTGTTGCAACAAAACTAAAATCAAATTAAATTCACTACAAATATTAAATTATTGAAACAACTACTTCTTCTCTCACCGAGTGTCACCATTAGGCTAAAATAGACAATTGTAACTCATGGGCAATATTACAAACTAAATTTAAAAAATGCTGTTTGATGATTGCGATGAGCACCTACCTTCATACTGGGGTTTTTCAGTCACTTTTTATGGAATTACAGGGAAAAAAAAAAAAAAGATTAACAGATACCGGTAATCGGTATAATACACACTTACTTAATAACAAGTGAAAATGCGAACATGTACCAGATAAATTCTTCTTCACAGTAATAAAGGTACCTTCTATCTTGATTGAACCCACTGAAAACTGCCAAGACTGGTTTTGTTGTTGTCTCAGGAGAATATGATGTGTATACAGAATTCCCTGGAACACCATCAAGGTTTGAAAAAGTCTTTGTTCCATTTTTGAGATTTTTGGACAGTGTGATGGAGCAAAAAACACAGTGGAGACTTTTAGAAGCCAGTAGAAAAGCAGCATAAAACAATAGATTCCTGTCTGAGTGGGGTGGCACTGTGGGCTAAAATAAAGCCAAAACCAAAGGGCCTTAAAATACATTTGGGGAAGAAATTTGCTTGATAGAGTGAGAGCAAGATATATTGCCTCTGCTGAGGCCGGAGCTGAAAGGTTTGGCCTTCATGTAAAAGATTGTGGAGTGCAGGAACCTCAGAAACCTACAGACAAAAAAACCCCATCACATTGAGAAAACATTTTCTGATCCTCTGAAGGAGACATGGTTTATTAAAAATGAGGCATTAAAACAGAATCATTTACAGTATCTACAGTGTATTTAACGTTTTAGTGTTGCCTCTAGTACTGAGGAGACAAGTTGAATATAGGTGACCTGTCAAAGATTCTTACTCTTTGTAGCCATATGACAACAGAACAATTTAAAACTTTCAAATGAAAGACAGAATATGCAGTTTTCTTTTTAGCTCTTTTATAACAGAGAGTTTGACTCAAGCAAATAATTAATTACATAAATTACAGTTATTTATAATCCCTTTGGCTCTAGTTTAAGAACTTCAATGTCATTTTTCAAAACTCTAGTTACAAAGTTCACAACAGATGATCAAATGCACACATTTTCAAAGTGCTAACTTTTTTTTGATTGCTTTGATAGAATACATATAAACCAAAGATCATTAGTTCATTGACCTGGAATTACTATTTCAAAGTAACACAACATCAAAGTATAATCATTTAAAAATAAAACCTACATTGAATTTGAAATAACTGTCCATTTCTTAAATGATAAATAACTTTTATGTTGCTTTTTGAGTATAGTTTTACTCTGTGAAAGCTGAAGACCAATATCCCATGACAACGTCATGACAGTTTTGGGATGAGGAGATCCACTGACACCAATTAATTACCGACGATTGATTTCACCTTGTGGTTTGAATATGAATGAGTGGAATCCAAAGTAATATATCACACTGTAACATGGAGCAGGCAGGTGGTCACCGCAGAGATCAAACAGGAGGAGAGAGAGGTAGAAGATGTAGTTAATCATTGCTTTATCAAAGAAAATCTATGCTGTGATTGACAGTAGGCCTATTGTTTTTTATTATTACATTTTAGATGTGTTCAACGACTCAACTGCATCTGTAGTTTTCTTTTTACTGGCCCTTTTACAGTGAAATTACTTGTGGCACCATGATGAAACATGATTCACACATTTTGTACTACAATATCTAATGGTTGTACATACAACTGCATAGTACAACTATCAGCATCTTGAGTGTGGGTGAAAGTACAGCTCAGACTGATGGAAATATTGCAGATATTTAATCATAAATCAAAATGAAGAATTCATTAAAATTTTGTTCACCACTGAAGAAAATTCATATCTCCATCTCCTACTGCTCTGATATAGAGCTAAAAAAAAAGGAAAACTGTAAAGTGGACACTGGTTGCTAGACAGTCAATATTTTTATGTTTTATAAAAATTTCATCAAAAAAGCAAGATAAAACAAGATGAGGGAAGTGTTCTGTCAACACCTCTAAATTTAACACGGAAGCAGATGGGATCTATGCATGTAATGCACACCAGCACGAACACACAAACACACACACACATAGACACACTTAGTATGTGTTCCTTCTTCTCTTGAGACAGCTAATGGAAAGTTTGGGGGAGCAAATGTTTTATCATTACCCCCTCTGTGTTCTGTCTTCATCACTCTCAGCCTTCCCCTGCCAAAAAGCATTTATGGCCAGTGTTTAAATGATGCAGTTTCTACTCTGAGCTTTCTGATACAACGCTGTCCTTTGTGTTTCACTGTAGCACAAACTGGAAAGTGAGCAGCTAGGTCACCACTGGGTCATTGCACAGCACTGAAGGACTCAAATTCTTTTTATTTGACATTTTTACAGCCTCACTTATCTAGTCTAATGACTTTTCATAATTTATTACTGTATTTTTTCTTAATTTTTTTTGGTAAATGTGACCTTGAATATCTTTATTTTTGGTTTTGTCACTACATCTGCATCTTAGCCAAATTAAAGCATTAATCACAGTAAATCTCAAAGTAATACTCTTCATATTTCTGCATCTGTATATAAACTCTTAACATAGTGAATCACCTCTTTAATATAAGCAGGAGCTCCACTCACTGACTGTTTTGAACCATCAAATGTGTTTACTAAATTAAGAGAAAAGTGGAAAAAAAAGCAAAAAAACAGTTGAATTGTTAAAATTGGTTGACATATGAAACTAAACTCAATGGCTCATAAACCACTATAATAAAGCACTGATGTGTCCCAGTGCATCGCTTGGTATTAAACCAAACAAATGTACGAGTTCCTCCAGATTGTCTCAGGATCCAAAATCAAAACACCAAGACACAAGGTGAATGAAACAAAAAGTGAGCCATAATTACATCAGCTGATTCAACATACAAAACTGTGGAAGAAAAAATTGAAATCTTGAGACTGAGGAATAAAATACAAAAACAGAGCTGATAAACAAACAGAGATGACGAGAGGTGAACAGGCAGGACTGGAGAATGTATGCAGGACTGAGGAACAGAGACAGGACTGGGCAGCAGAAACAGATGATCTGACAAATGAATGGAGACAAAGAGCTGACATAAATAAAAAGTGAAGTGATAACGGAAACTGAAAACAGGTGTAAAAGGGCAGGAGAGCACAGAGTGGTAAACTACGAAGCAAGTTCGACAGAGCTAGGCTCTCTGAGTGTGAACTGTCTCAACAGAACCTATAAACTGCTTCTTCTGTAGTCAAATGTCCACATGAATATTACATATACATTCAGCAGTTCAGGTCAACAACCTTTGAAATAAATAGAGTATTCTTGTTCAGATTTTATACTTCACTAGATTCCCATGGTGAAAAAATTGCAACATGATAAATAAAGTAATCACCAATGTAATTTCAAACTTCATTTGATGGCATTACTAATGTAGCACTTAGTTAAGCTTAATGAGTTTGCATTAAGGCTGTCAAATTTAATACAATAATAACGAGTTAACACAATTTCTTTCTCATGCCACCCTTTTTTTTTATACGCAGTTGACGCACACGTTCTATGATTTTGACCCTAGATCAGTGTTTCAAGTGGAAGAAACTATCAAAGTTAGTGAAACATTGTTTGCTAGCTTACATTAACTATGAAGACTATGGTTACATGATTGATTGCTCACTCATAACTGCTCAATCACATAGAATGATTCAGTGATTGATAAAGTAGCGATAGCATACATAGATATGCAATTTGTCTGATATATCCTAATTTTCATTGTTTTGGATTGTTGCAATAACATCAACATCAAGCAAGTTTATTTGTCTGTAATGTGAGATTAATTTGCGATTAATCTCACATTATAATCACGCAATCATGCTCATAATCAGGATTACATAATTGAAAAGACTGACAACTCTAACTAAAACAAATTCCCCTAGCTGAGACTGTATCAGAATCAGAATCAGAATCAGCTTTATTGGCCAAGTACGTTTCACAACATACAAGGAATTTGGAGTCCAGTTACATCCCATCCAAGAAACATAAAAAGACAGTGTCACATAACAGGGGGGGTATAGGTTATAGATTGTCTGTTGACAGTAAAGCAGCGATATTTCCAATGGAGTTGATCAATGAAGTGCACTTCTAGGCTGTTTTCAAGTCAAAACTCTGAACACAACTCGGTTTGATGCAGGTTAGCTTAGCTGCATAAGTGACTTTGGTGATCTAGCCAGAGAACACAGAACTCTGGCTTTACACTAAACATACCCTGCTCGAACTCGCATCATAGTACAGCTCTTAAGTGACTGTTAAAGAGAAACAAGTGAACATGTGAAACAAAAACAAGATGCCATAACAGAAACTTGACAGGAAAACCTTCCACAATAAAACAGGAAATAACTGAATTACAAATGCAAACCATGCCAGTATAAGTCACATTTGTGATAACTCCATTTTCCAGCTTTTTTGGTCAAAATTACATTCAGCAATGATAGACACTTTTAAAGGTTCACAGCCGCAATTAGAAAACAGTGGGCTTGGGGCTGAGATCTTTCAGTAGAGAACTCAGACAGCATGGGGAGAAGGATGATCTCATTGTTGGTTTTGGTATTTTCATGGGATTTGCTGAAAATAATAACACCAGCCTTATCCTTAAAACAACAGATTCCACAAAATGTACTGGGGTGAACTCATACCCCCCCGAACAGAACCCTCTTGAGCTTGGTCATGTCACGCCCTGTTCTGTTGTGCTGTACTGTCAAGTCAATTTACTGATAAGGCTCAAAGCAGTGCTATAAAACACGTGCCAAAACACCCACACCCCTACTCACACACCAAAGTTGACACGTTTGTGAGTTGATGCAAATTGATGCCTCAGAATTAACCTGCCCTTTTTCACACCATTGACGTGTGTCCACTCCCCACAAACACAGCATTTTTGTTTTAATTTTATTTACAATCTTCACCCAGATAAACACAATCCAGTTTTTGTACCTTTACTACTTCTACCTGTGTGATATGTGTCTGGTGTGTGTTATGAGCATCAGTTGATATGCCTTAACTGACGCAATACTGTGAGACACAGCTGGTATGTATTGCACTCGTTAGTTTTGTACACTTACACTGGCCATACATTTTTTGAAAAAGTTTCAAATCCCATTTTTTTCTAATTTTTTTAAAGCAACCACAAAAGAAGTCTTTAAATAATAAATTTTGATTAAGAAAAGCTACTGGTACAGTAAATAGTAAATGCCACTGTCACACTCTTTATTATATCTTATTGTATCTTATATCTTTATTCTAAGTTTTTTTAATTTTTCAGTCTAATTAAAGAGCAGGGACCACATTCCAAAACAAGGCTTACAGGAGTGAATCACTGACAGTTGGCTCCTAAGCTTTATTTGAATTAGTATGTTAAATCATCTTGGTTCCTACACAAACATAAAATAATGTACCACGGTTTTGGTCATTTCAGATTAAACATTTGTGTTTGATGGTGTCACAATAAGTTGTCACATGTTTTCATGCACCAATCCCAGCTGAACAAAATGTAAGAAAACATGTGGATTTATTTGCCAAACCAGTGTCAGTGATGTACAACATTCTGATGAAGTAAATTAACAAAAGTTTTTATTTTAAAACAAATAAACAAAAAAAAATGCATTTAGCTGAATGAACACTGTAAATCTTTGACAAAAAGTATGAGGATACCAAAAGTAGAAAATGAACATCGCAAGTTTTTTCTACAGTTTTTCCAAAGTAGGATCCAATTAGCTTATTTCTAAAAACATTACTTACATGAATTATTATTTGCCCTATTTTGACTTTAACAAAAATGTGTTATATATCATGTATCCTAGCTTAAAATTAAAATTGCACTGCAAGTTCACTGCACCATGATAGTTAAATATTAGTTAAATTAATACTACGGGTAAGATTATGCAAGGGCTGGTTTAAAAGGTTTAAAAGTTCATTGAGCATAAAAACAAACACAAGATTAAATGAGACACCATGACAAAAAAACAAAAAACAAAACGTATTCGTACTTTAGACAATACTGATAAGTCTCGGTCATTTTACTGAAGTGTACCTTCAAGTTGGTTCGTATTGATTAGACTGAGGGACCTCCTATTGGATTGCCTGTTGTGTTAACTGTATTGTAAACCTCACTTATTCTGCATCCAGCTGTTCCTCCATTGCATTTTAATGCCTGTGGGTGCACTTGACCCTTGTCAAGCCCAGAATAAAACCCCACCAACATGTACATGCATTATCCAGTATGTCTCTCCTTTATCCTATTTTTTGAAGTGTTAGTGTGAAAGCAGAAAAAAAGTTGTGATGGTATAACATGGAGAAGTATGTTTTATACGATGTATATGATAGCCAAAAGAGCACTGACAGTTTATCAGAAAAAGCAAGAACATCAGATTGAAAGTGTAAATAAGTTATACAATGTCCCAAGGGGCTCTCTGCAGTTACATCAGGGCCAGAAATAAGACAAGTGGAGATGAGATGTATCTGCTGTGGCCACTGAAGAGGCACTGAAAGGCATTCAAAGTCACAGTGAGTGGGAAATAACAACAACAGCTTTTATTCACCAGATTTACATTCACAGCAAAACTAATGTGTTGTTCCTTGCACAATATATACAGTAATGATGTATTTTTCATATAAACACATTTTTTTAATACCATTCAGGCATGATTTGTCAAATCTGGAAATCAACATCAGTACACATCAAATGTGGCCTAACACTTGTGACTCACCCCATGTATTTAGCAACAGTGATACAACTGCATTCTAATTTGCTTTGCTTTCGACTTGACTTTGAAATACTTGTTTCATCACAGTGTACACTGGAGTGAAACCACTATGGGCTCTAATTTTGTGGCGCAGCGCAGGGTGGCGCACCCCGCGCAGTGGTAATTTCGTCCGGCACACCACCATGCGCAGCCAATTGGTAATTTGGTAGACCGGGCTGCACCGAGATGGGTGTGGCGGCGCACCATGGGGAGGTGTCGACAGATTCAGCTTGGCGCAGTGACAATTTCGTGCCAAAATACTGCGGGGAAGGTGCGCTGAAAGCTCGCCAGCTCCTACCAGGTCTATTCTCGGCGCAGGCGAAGCGCACCCGGCGTAGTGGTAATTTGGCTGACAGGCGCGCAGTGCGCACTTGTCACCAAAACATCACAGGCAGGTTTCCAGAGTGTCAAGTACATTTCAATGCAATAAGCAATCACAGCAACCACTATTTAATGTAACCGTCTGAACCAGCATATACATTTGTATCTATATTATTTGTCCTGTCACATCTGATGTCAGATCAAAGACGTTTGTCACACATAATGGAAACTCAACCTGACAGCAGCTGGAAGTGTGATTTCAACTAATGCGTTCACATCTCTCTGCCAACCACAAACAGCCACGGCATCCGATACAGAGTTTATATTCGGCTTCTCTCGTCTCATGAAATTCAAAAGAAAAGAAAAAAGAGAGACGCTCGCTGAATAAATGTAAGTCAGTCGGTGTCTTAAGGATTTACCTGTGATTGCCCGTATTTCTCTGTTTTAATCTTTATTCTTAACGTGATCTAAAAAGATGGAGTACATTGTTGCAAGGAGGATGAGGAGGAGGTATCGGGAGAGAATATATCACCAAAGGTTTTCCTATTTGATGCCTGGACTAGCCTGCTGCGGTGTTGTTTAGGTCTTTTATGCTGCCAGGTTGAAGACGTGTGTGTGTGTGTTTTGCCTCTTTTAAAGTGTTCTATAAAATGATTTATTTCAGAATTTATTCAGCAGTCCATATTTTTCTGCTGTGAGATGAATGAGAGAGCAAACATCAGCACTATCTGTGTGCAGACTGCACTGTCATTGGTTTCATTCAGCCAGAAGATTTGCTGACATCACAACTGCTGCCTGTTGTAACAGAGAGCCAAATTACTTCAATAGTTCTGAATTAGTAAATGATGTTTGCCAAAGGAAGAGTTGCCCTGTTTTTTGGCATTATTTCAGTATTTATCACAACAGGCAATAGATTATTGACATTGTTATTTAAAAAGCCTGAGTATTTCACTTGTCAGTATGTTTCTTGTGCAGTAAAAGCTCATTTACATTAGGTCTCATGGTTTTACAGATGATTGCGCTCTTCCATCCAAGGTTGCAGATGTTTCATTAATTTGTCTCTTCATTTAATTGCACATTTATCTGTTTTCTTTTCTTGAATGTACTAACAAAAACTTTTTTCTTTTGTTCCCAAACAAGTTTTCCTGATGTACCAAGTGGAATTCACGAGGATAACGGTATTAAATACAAATGTAAAGTGTTTAAGAGAGAGACTGGAGACACAATGTAAACAACTGAGGAAGAAAATAAAGACATCAGTAGGAAACACTAAAAATAACATTTTTGTGTTAGTTTTTGTTTGCAAAAAGGTCCTAAAACACTGTGAGTGCAGGCAATTAAAGAGCAGTCCAGTTAAGCAAAGTTTTTATGTGTACCGTATTTTCCGCACTATAAGGCGCACCTAAAAGCCTTTAATTTTCTCAAAAACCAACAGTGCGCCTTATAAT
>JAQMCX010000032.1:16382717-16399615 GCA_029814765.1 Acanthurus leucopareius
GGATAATCTTGTGTGTGTTTCCACTGAAAACAAGAAAATTGAAAGTGATCCCAAACTTTTGACCGGTAGTGTATATTTTTTCTTTACCAACAGGGACTACTGAACTCCTGTTTTAAGAAGAAAGAGTGGTGGAAGGAGCAGTTGAAGACAGTAGATTTTGTCTGTACTCAGCTAAAATCCTATTTCAAATAAAGCTGCTTTATAAGAAACATATTATCAATCTTTTACAACCTATTTGGATAGGAAAAAAGTATTTATTATTACAGCAAAGCAGAAGCTGATATTCTGATCTATGGGCAGTCAACATATGCCCACTACAGCAGTATCTTTCACTTCACCTGTATAATTTATATATGCGAAGAATGCATTCTGTTACTTTTGTTCCACTGAAAATCCATTAGCATAATGAGTCACTTGCCTGTTTGTCTCTCCCCCCTACCAGTTAGCAGTCTGTTTTGGGTGTCGTTTCACATCAGCAGTTTCTGTGCTAATGAGTTGCTGCTCTGATTGGCAGCTGGACCAGAGGCCCAGCCAGGAGGCTACTGCGCAAAGACACTGGGTTAGGTTAGGGCTGATTGGTCAATTTCAAACAAATCCAGTGTCTGTACTGACACAAAGAAACAAAATCTGAATGAAATATATGAGGGTTTTATTTTTAATAGATGTTGATTGCTGAATGTGAGGTGAATTTTTCCAGATTTGTTCCATTTATCTTACTATGTTCATTTTTTTTCTGTTTTTAGAAGAATTATTGTCAGAATCTTAATAATTACAAGTCTAGACTGCCAGTTGATCATCCTTGTGTATAATCTATGGGTAGTTTCAGTCTGTATATGGCAGAGGCATCTGATGACTTCACTCAGTTGGGACTGACCAATAGACAAATCCTATCACAACTTCAGAGAACATTAACTAGTAGTCAATCAAAAAATTAATGAAGCTGTAAATAAAACACCTGTTTCTGTCTCATTTCCAAACTTACAAGTGTCTAATCTGGTATCAGAATTCTGACCATTCACAGTGGATGATATTTCTTTCTAATGATAATGTACCTCAGGTGTCCTCAGGTCACAAGTTTAGTTGACGGATGTGATCACTAGCAGCTAAATCTCCCTACAGAGCACAAAATCAAGATGCATGCAGTGTGCCTGATTATTTATGGAGCTACTTAAGTAGCTTTGAGGTAACCTTAGAGTGGAATGTGATTTTGTGATTTTAACGTGGAAAGTTACCCAAACTCATCATCTTTGTAGTGAAATTGTTCAAAACATGATAATACTAATCCTACTGGATGTGCATAGTGGATTTGCCTTTTCACAGATGATCAAGGCTTGTCTGTTTTCTGCCACTGTATTAGATGATGTTTATCATGTTTATTGTCTTAATTTAGCTAATACCATGTTCAACATTAAAACATGCAACATTTGCTAATAAATATGCAAACAAGAAGAATATCTGAGGGTACTGGGAATGTTATTAATATGCAGGTAATTGTTTACAAACCAACGACTTTGACAAACCAGGTTTGGTGCCAGTGATGGTGCTAGAAGAAGTTAGAGGATCAACAAAGTGCCATGAATGTAAAAATCTACAAAGAATTCAATTTTAATCCATCTTTTTGTAAACATTTCAAAATCACAAATGCATTTCTGAAACACATAATGTGTGGATAAAAGAACAGCAATCTATACAAGAATGGGTGGAGGGATGTGATTTAGGCTCTGAAATCAAACATTTCCCTTTTTTATCTTAACCATGCAGTTTTAGCTTGCTATGAACTAAAGAAAATAATTGTAGTTACTGTTGCTCAAAGGCTACAAGCAGCTTTTATACAAAATATTTCCTTATACGTTTCTCAATACATGACTCAAACATCTCAAACATCAATATACACCAATACCAATGTATCAAACTTTGACTTTTTGGATTTTTTGGACTCTCTTGCATGACATTTGGGACAATTGGATCCTCAGTTGCTTATAAATTAAACCAGACAATGCAAATGGTAAATATCCCATTTTTTCACCTTGTAAAAAAACAAGACTCAGAGCATTGCTTTACTCTACACCACGTCTATGACTTTATCTATAACTGCTAAAGAAAAACAGAAGCTTTCCTATTTTTAGCCCTTACCCAACAGCTTCAGTTACATTACCTTCATTCTTTGGACTGATTTGCTAAAAATCCCAGAAAAGTGAGACGGACTACAATAAGATTTGCTATTGGGTTTACAGAGATTCATAGATGTGCAAGCAAAGATGTGCCATTTTATCTGGGTTTTGTGCAGGTATGATACATTTAAATTGCAATATATATTGGACCTTCATGCCTATGTCATTTTTAAAGGGTCAGTTTATATTACAGTTATCAACTATCTGAAACTGCAATTATAAATTGGGAACAAATTATTTATATGGAACTCCTTTCAAAACTTTGGAGACCATAGCTGACCCCATTTAGGTTTCACTGTTCACATTACACTCCATCTATTACATGCTCTCCCCTAATTTTTCTACTGTGTGTTCTATATTGTGTGTGTGTGTGTGTGTGTGTGTGTGTGAGAGAGAGAGAGAGAGAGAGAGTGAAGGCCACACACTGGTGAAGGTAAACGTCTTGGGCAGTTCCTGTGTCAGATCGCATAGCATGGAGCTCGGAGTGATTATGCCGCCCCTGCAGTCTTCCTAGACAGAGTCTAAATTGGATGTGGCAACAAGAATCAGGGAGAGCCATGGGAATGGACAGATAAACTTTCCAGGGAAAAACACTGTCATGCACACAGAGCTCCCTGTACTCTCTCTCTGATGCCATACTGGTATTGAGACATCTCAGCACTGACACCTTTAAACTTTGAAGAATAAAAGGTTGGAAAGAAAAAGGAAAAAGCTTGATTTTTTTTTTTTTTTGTCCAAAACAGGCATTTATAATTCGTCTTAGTCTTAACTCCCCCGTTGCGCATTTCTTTCATCCTCCTATCTTTCAGCCTCTGATGCCTGTGGACCTCATTAGTAGGAATAACTAAAACAAATGTGGAGCTCAAGGTTGGATATAGGTAGGCAAACAGATTGCTGGACTGAGTGGGCAGACCGGTACACCATCAAGTCTTTGTGTGGACACAACAAACCCCTGAAGAGTGACTTAAAGCAGAGATCACAAAATATGCATTTGAAGCATTAAAGGATGGTATATTCTAATGTAATGCGATCAGACTCCAAATAACATTTCATGAGTTTTTTTTCCCTTTTCCGCAATGTGTTATAAGGCTTTTAGGTGCATGTAAAAATTTGCATAATTACAAAGCCCCAATGCTGTAACCCTATGTTTCAAATTAAGGTGTAAAAAAAACAAAAACGAAACAAAAAAAAAAAAAAGTGTAATTTAGATGCTGATGCTAGTTTACTGGTAATTAATAACTAATGTTATATATAATATTTATATAATAAGTTATATTTATTCACAAAAGTTATTTATTGCTACAGCTTCATATATCACATGTATCGCTTATTACTATTCAGGCCTTTTTGGGGACAATTGAGTGTGAAAGCACGGAGGCTTTCCTTCTTACAAAAGGTTGTTCCAGGTAACTTTAGGACTTCAGATCCCAGAAGCAGATGCATTTTGCATGAAAAAAGGTTACAAAAACATATACGTAAACATCTCTGAATCCCCTCCCCCCCCCCTTTTTTTTCATCAACCTGGAAGCCAGGAAAGCATTTTAGGCATTATAATAATAAAAATTAAAGTAATAATAATAATAATAACAATAATAATAGTAATAAAAATAATAATAATAATAATGTGAGACATAAGTGTAACACATTTTACTTTGCAAATGCATTAGTATATTAAGGGTATTTTAGAAAATACTTATTAAGGTTATGAACATATTGAAAATGCATGGCTCCAGTAACTGACAGTGATGGCAGTGAACCACCCTAGCTTCACAATATGCCTCCAGAAACCCATGACTGACATAACTGAGTTGTTTTTCTTAACTCAATTCACTGAACCCAGACCAGCTCAAGGGGTGCTGCTCTATAAATGACCCTGACCGTTGACTTGCCCTCCTCAATAAGAGGGCAAGAGTAGAGTGAACTCTCCCACTGGGATCAATAGAATATGAAATATGAAGTCAGATTGAAGGCTTTAACTTATTAAAAATCCCTTTCATTTGCTTAGTTTGCTGAGACGTCTACATGACTATGTTTGTGCATTTTTTTTTTCAGTGCCTTTAAAAAAACAGCCAGATGGCACTAGGTATTAATTAGAGCTTCACACCATAGCTTCAAAGATGAGGGATCAATCCTATTATCATTTAAATCTCAGCCCTTCTAGTATTTCTTGTACCAAGACAAGGCACACAGAGTGGTGGAGAGGTGCCAGTGGACAGTGGAAAGCTCTTTCACTTCTATGCACGGTGTAGCTTCCTGTTGCAGAAAATGAACATGTCATTAGCCTGGTTAACCCCAGAAGTAAATTGTTTTAAATCCAGTCTGTGTTATATGCATTATGTAAAGCAGTCCTGGATCTGGGCTGGACTGTTACTATAAAGCATGAAGTTCACTCTGCAATTAATGTGAAATGATTGTTCACAGAGAACAAAAGAAAACCTAATTTATTTTTGATTTACATGTCATATCAATTTCATGCTTGTATGACTAACCTGGCTCGACTAAGGAAAAAAAAAACTGTTCTTCAAAATTAATTATTCTCTCAGGGATTTGAAACAATCTACATTGTTCTTTCCTTGTCTATGAAAATCCCAAATATGCTTTTAATAGCTCTTTTGAGAGCAAATCAAATGTAATAAATGTGCGCTGATCCTCTGAGATTCTGAGGGGAGTAAAATAATGAGGCAAAGTTTGGATAGACTGAGTACTGATAATTAAAAATAAAGTCAATCTACTTGAATTGATTTATACTGACTGACTAAAATAGTTTTTATTCCTAAACATGTTTATCTTCATGGAAACTTGGGTTAAATGCTAATTTTTTTGTCCATTATCCATATGACATAAATGTTTCAGCTTATCAATCCAGTTTTTCCCAGATGTTTTCAATGTAACCTTTCTGTTTGTTAGTTTGTTTTATTTTATTTCCTCTTTTACTTTAAAATGACCTTAGCTTTCCATATGCTGAGCTAAATATGAGCTGTATAATTTTTTTCAATTAAATTTTCATTAAATTCTTTTCTGGATGTATCTTTAGTATGACTCACACCTAAACTGTTTTACACCACATTACTTTAAACAGCAAAATAATTCTACATATGATGCACAAAGCAACAAAGTGCTTGAACACTTATTTGGATGAAGTAGAAGTGTTTACGATTGGTTAGCCATCATTACTATATAGGGTTGCCAACCGTCCCTTAAAAAACAGAATCGTCCCGTATTTGGAAACAAAAGCACGGGTCCCATATTGAGCTGAAACGGGACGCACTTCGTCCCGTATTATCGTGAGAATCAACAGTAGTCTGCAAAATGTCAATGAAATTAATGAATTATGGGGTGCTTTGTATTAGATGTTACGGCAAATGTATCTCCTGCCTCTCCTGCTCTGTGACCAATGAGCTGACAGCACCCTGACAAACCAGTATGACGACACAGAATCCGACTCATCTCATTAGTCCAGCTACTGTCGCTTGCGAAAAAAATACCGGCACTTGATACTTGGCACTGTTTTAAGTTAAGCAGGGTTCTGTTAAAGAAAAATATATTTTAAGAAAAATATGTATTTTATTCTGTTGATTTTGTTATTGTGCACTACAAAATAAATTACTAAATTATTTGTTTTCCATGTTTATACGTATCACTCACAAAAATGCATCTAATTAAATTCAGGTTTGAGTCAAATGTCTAGAAAATCGTTTCACACACAGAAAAAAAGGAAAAAATATATCACCATGCCGGTAGGGGTCGGTCGGCCCTGCCAATGAGGTGTCCCTTATAAGGAGTTGGCAACCCTATCTGTGTTGGTACACTCAAAGAAAATGAACAGCTGACTGAACTGAAGTCTAGATCTTATAAACAGAATGTCAGTTGCAGGTTTGCATCATAGAATCAGATATATCAAATAATCAGATGGCCCCCTTTAAAAAAAGTAATAAAACAATTAAATGGAGTCATCCACAAGCATGTGTAGATAGCTGAACATAAAAGAGACATGACGTGATATGTATTTGACTGGTTCCTGATTGCATTTTCAACAAAAATGTGTTTCTGAAAATAATTTACCAAAGGATTTGAAGATATGATATTGCAATGTGGGATTGCATTTGTTCTTAGCAGTCTAATTAGGAAGAAAGTACTTTTCTGTATAGGTTGTTGATAACAACCGTAGGACCATACCTAACTTCTAACTACTAATAACAGTCTGTCACATTTATTTAAGTCTCTCACTCTTACAAGCCATTTAAATAAACACAAAATTATACTATAGCAGAATAACAAAATTAGATGACTTCTTTGTGCCTGTTGATTTATATTTGACCCAAAACCAGCCAGTTGTGCAGATGGCCCTGAATTGTGGGAAACACTTAGCTCTCAATACTACACTAGTGTTAGGGTGGAACACTAGTATTATTATGGAGGTAAAAGTTATGTTTAACTAAAGAATTCAAGATTTAAGAAGGTTTTATTATCATTTCATAACATGGTGCATGGTTCATGGTACATGAAAGGAAAAAAATCTGTAACTCTTGTCCCGGTTAAAAAGGGCAGTAATAAGAAAATACAACAATACTAAAGACTGTAAATGATATTAGAAAATACTCCATGTATACCTCTACACTTCTATACATACTACTATACATACTACACACACTATACATACTTCGAGTATTACTCACATACTGTGTGTATGCTTGAGGTCTAACAGAGGTGCTGAAAACATTTCCTTTCTATTTAAAACATTAGCAAAATTGATAATAAGGAAATGTGTTTTTATTTCCGTTTCAAAGTAATGTAATGTAATAATGCAAAGCCTGCTTTGATGCTTTAAGTGTGTGGTTGTTGTACTTAAATCTAACAAGTCCTTAAATGTTACATGACACATGTTTTGGCTAATGTGATAACTTGAAAGCAAGACAGTTTGAATGCATTTGAAAAAAAAAACAAAAGAAGCACAATTTCATTATAGTTAACAGGAAATTGGGCTTTTATTTAAGAAAGAACTTTGGGGAGGATATAAGGTCTTGCCTGGAGCCACAAACCACCAGGAAAAAATTGTTGCATTCAAATCTCCATTTATTTATTTATGTTATGAATGTGATTGCTCAGAGGTATAATATGCAGGATTTTCTTTAAAAAAAACAATGTATAGACTCGTAAAAAAAGTTATCTCTCTTAATCATCATTGAAGACCCAAGCATCAGAGGCTTGTGCTGGTGTGTTTTTCTGCAGAGACACTGCCCTCTAGTTGTTTTGCTGTCATTAAGATGTTTTTTTGGTGGCAGCCTTTGGGTAGAGTGGTGCAGCACCCCCAGCCAATGGCAGCGCACAGGACTTTATAAATTAGTCATGGCCAGCCACATAGCAGAAGATTTAATAATGTTGGACAATTTTGAATTGTGTGTTGATTAGAGCAAACTTGCATCTTTGAACAAACTTAAAATAAAAAAGGCACTAATAAACAGGGCCTTATCTACATCTGTGCATGCACGCAAATGGAGTCCTGCATGGTTTTTTTTCATGTCCTTATTTAGAATCAGCAGTGTTTTGGTTTGAATTTTTCTTGGAGCTAATTTGAACAGTTGTTTCATAGTATTAGAAAGACAAAATAGTGGAAAAATTGGTTAACAGCTGTATAGAGGCAGCACATTAATGTGTAAAAATCATGTGGGGATGTGGAAAAATTCCCTGTCACAAGTTTGCATGATGATAAAAAGGGATCCCTGAAAGAGTTTTTGAAATCAATTAAAATTCATATATCATCATTTATGCTGGGTGAAGGTTCTCACAGTAAGGTATGTATTATGAATTAACTTAATGAAAGGGGAGTAATTTCATAATGGCCAGGAGGAGAGAGGATGGAACAGCAGTTTTTCCTGTCTTTAACTTGTTTGATATTCTTATCATAACAAGCAAAGAAATAAAATATCCTGGCCATTTTCTTGGATGTTCTTAAAATGTTGATATTTATTTAGCCTATAGTGGAAATGAAAAAGTTCATTATTTACATAGCTCACCTATAGCTACAGGAAAAGTGGTATGTAGATGCCCACAGTGACTTATAGTTATGCAATATTTCAGGTTTCCAGCAGGTATACTGGCACTTAACTGTTTGTGTTTTATGGTGTTCCTACATGTGAGGCCCTTCAAAGAAAACTAAATTACACTTTTATATGTTGTTTGGTCATAAGTGATAAAACAGCATTATAGAGGCTTTCACCAGCCCTTGGAAGAGCTGTACTCATCCAGGTTCAGAAAACACTGGTAAGGTAGAAGTTTGAATTTAATCACATAAACATGTTGAGGCAAGCTGTGAGGCTAGATAAATACGTGTGTTTCTGCAGAGTTTCAAATCTGAACATAAATACAGTCTCCCTTGTTTTGGAATGTTGCTGAGTGTGTAAAAAAATCATGCATGACGTGATGTCACCTGAACACTTTCATTGCCAGGTAAAAACACTGGTGGTCTGTCTTTGGTGGATAGATGTGGAGAAATGAGTGAGATCAACTCCAAGGGAAAATGAAATTTAACTAAATGTTGAACAGAAACTTTTAAGGTGATGCACTATTTAGCTGTTTGTTCTCATTGATGTTTCAGTATTTCTACACAAGCAAAGCATGCCTTTGACAAGTTTCTCAAGAAATCATCATAGAATATATACTCTCTTTGGTTCTCCATCTCACTGATTATGTTTTATTTACTTTGGATTTACTCAAGTGCATCTCCAAGAGAGGTGTGACAAAGAAAGGTGTGTGTTATAAATTTGTTTGTGATCATTATCAAGTTATCTTCTGTTCTGTCTTTTGTTTGAACGTATATGGTTCTTTGCTTTTGCACTAGGATATATTTTATCCAGTGGTTCTTTGATTGTCTTGTTTTGCACATAGAAAATGTCCCTCATTGACTTCACTCTGACCCTGTAATAATAGGAATAACAGTACAGTAGGTGTACTGGGGTTTTAGATCGCAATTTTGTATTCAGACCATTAAAGTGTGTACACGAGAAATGTTCCCATAAAATCTTAAGTGATATTTCACTCCGTTGTAGTGTTTTTCACCTCATCAGTGGTGTGCTGAGAGATGGGATGCTTTCATTACACATTAATCCACAGTATAACAGTAGCACAGACTGTTTAAAGAAAGCAGTCAGGTGGATCTGGATGGAATCATTTAGCAGTGATTAAGCTGCAGTCTCCTTCAAGACTCTTACCTAAAGCTTGGAACTCTTTACACTGAACACAAGGAAAAAATTAAGAGCTTTATCTAGACATATGACAAAAACTCATTTAGGTTTGTAGCAATTAGACCAGTCCAGGTAGACAGTGGAAAACATGGAACATGACACTTAGTGGGAGTTCCATCAAGTGACACAGCTGAAAACAAACAGTATTAACCTAGAATATGTTACGGACCTTTGAACTTTGAACGTTGGCATTTTTTATAGTTCCTGGTAGGCAGGTTCCTGAGAGGAGTCAGATGACTCAGCAACCAAAACCAGTTGGTGAACTTTCCGGATATGTTTTAACCAGGATTAGAACATTTCAGGCCTGCTTTTACTTTTTGCCTCGAGCTGGGGTTCAGGAACAGCTAGCAGAATGAGATGATTGGAGGCCTGATTCTGGGCCTGATTTACCCCCCAACCCCCAACCATTGGGGGACGTGGCCCAACCTATATCTTGGGGTTATTTGTCCAAATAATCTTTAAGTGTGTGGTGTCCATAAGATAATTTTACTGCTCCAAAGTGAGTTGGAGCCTCTCTGATCTTAAATTATAAAAACCAAACGTTTGATTTATACCACTTCAGGACAGACAGTGTGGGCCCTTCTTTATATAAGTTGTATGTTGTCTGTATGTTGCCTAAGGACAGTTCCACATAAAGACCAGAGGAACTGGGTATCAAACTACCAACCCTCTGATTAGACAACCCACTCTACCTCCTGCCTGTAACCCTAAAATCAGTAAAGCTTCACTAATGTGTCTCTCTTGTTGGACAGGGTCTAAAATGAGACAGTTGAGGACTCAAGAAGAGGAGAGGTGGACTCCAGACTCTTTACATGGGTGACGCTTGGTGCTCAGATGAGTTAAAGTTGATGGACAGCGTTTTTAATTGGTTGAACTTTTAATTCGATGTTTTGACCATATTATCATCACTGTCTCGTTTTCTATTCATAACATCAAGATGTCAAAATATGAACAGAATTAATTCCTGGTGTACAGGTATTGGTCTATGTGTACATGAATATATATTCATTAATAACTGTATTGTAGCTCTTTTTAACCTATTCATCATGTTGTATTGTATGAAGAACAAAAAACTTTCTTTTTGAGATGCACCCTGTGTTGTGCAAGATAATTAAATTACCTTGTACCTTGTAAGAAATACATATTTTTTTAAATTTTAAATGTGACATAACTGGTGTTGACAATGCACAAATTAAAGCAGTTGACTCATCTGTCTTCAGTACATATATTTGGCCACTAGGCGGAGACAAATCTCCAATAAAGTTTCTATCAATATTTTTGTCGCTGTAGGATGATGTAAAAATATATTTTTAAATGTCGGTCTGTTTATTGGATAGATTTTTCATTCATACCAGACACGTGTTGGACATATAAGGGTTAAGGTTGGCTTAATTTTAGTGTTATAAATTTGTTTCTTTCCTCTTACTTAAAAAGAGCACTCATTTGTCATTCAGAATCAAAGTCACTGATGTCAGCATCCACACAGCAACCAGGTGGCCGCGTTGCATTATGCACTGCAAAAACACCAAGCTTTTCTACTTACTGATGATGAATCACAAATAGAGACCTCAGGTGGATGCTCCAAGAATGGGTATGAGATTAACAGTGACTTTTATGTTTTTATGATTCAATATATTAGCTGCAAAGCAGCTGTGGCCAAGACAGCAGTGGCAGACAGGTAAGAAACTAACTTTGTTTCACACCATCTGCACAGACTGCTGGCTATTTTTTATGATTTTATCAGTCAGATTAAAGTTTAAAGTGTATATAGAAAGGAGAAGGAGCAACAAAACAGAACCACATATAACACTGCTTTAAAAGTCAAGAAGAGCATGGTGAATATGAAAGCAGCCTTTACCTACATAATAGCTTCATTGCTCTTTTTGTAAGTCAAGAACTAAGTCTACATGCTGACTTAGCATTTCTTTGAAAACAACAACACCCATAAATGCAACATGAAAAGAGTCAAAATCTGCAATATGGCTTCTGTACACAAACTGATCATTAACAACCACACACACCACACACAGGGGTGTAGGACCAGTAGGGAAGAAGAGGGACTGTGGGACTCAAATGTGACAGCCACCCAAAAAATGCTGGTATGAATACACACTAATGCTGGGAGGGGCCCACTGAGAATGCTTATGTGCTGGGTACTTTGCCCCTGATGCACAGCTCACAATTTCAAAGCCTGCACCAAATCTGATACTAGAACACATAAATAGGTTAAAACCCACAGACCACAACACTGTTGTGTCCTGTTGGGCTCAGGTCATTTGCAGAACTGTAATTGGGTGCTGGCTGATAGGCCTGTAATTTCCTTCATCAGGGAGAATCTGTTATCGTTGCCCATTAGCTAATGTCTTCTGCTTCCTTTCTGGTGAATAGCTCTTACCAGTCTTGTTTTTTGTTTTTGAGTGTTGTATTGTAAATGCCTGTTTATTCTCTAAACAAAGGCCTCATCATGTTCAGAAATAGTCTATCAGAACTCTCCTTTTGGCTTCTAATAATAGTGCTGTACTTCTTTGGAGTGACTATAATGAAGACCTTAATCTGGTGGTTATTTTAGCCTCACAAAAATTGGTACTTTATTTAGAAAAAATATGAAATACATATAGAAATAGAATTTCTGACAGAACCTTTAAAATGCTGTTGACTGCTGTAACCATGCAAATGAACAATTTAATTGCACATGGTCTTTGTTCCTGAAAGCAAGCCTCTTGTGTTTCACACACACAGCAGGGCTCCAATATTCCAGACTATTTAAGCACCAAGTGATGTTTTGAGCACATTTGCTCTTCATCAGTCTGAGATAATAATAAACAGCACCATCTTACATACATGTGTCTATAGTCACATGAGTGATCACATGATCAGTTACAAAAATATTTTAAATCACAGATTAGGTTCCTGATGGTATATGTAGTCAATAAACATTATATAAAGTCCACAGCATTGAAAACTAACATGACACAATTACCATGAATACATATAAACATTATTTATATACAGAGAGATATCACAGAGGGAATGTACTCAAATAGGGTTACCCATACATATCATCCGGCAATATACCGTCATAAAGTTCATAAAACAAAACTAAAGAGGCGCCTCTATGTGTCCTGTATCTGGTGTACTGTATAAAGTCAGAAATATTAGAACCATTATACCCAAATCGTCAATCACGCTAAAAGACTAATATGATTAAAAAAATATATATTTAAACTGAAAAAGGGACAAATTTCCATTTCTTCATTCAGACCATTAGGTGATATGATATTAAGAGTGTATATCCAAAACAGTTCCCATTTCAAGAAAGGGTTGTTAATGTGCACCACCCTTAAAAAGGAAAATGATAGCCAAATTATTAGATTAGTCTCATAAACTTACTGACTATCAATTTTGAACTATGATAAATAAATAATTTATTAACTTAAAAATTTTAACCAAAGTTACCTGATCAATTGTCAGTAAAAGTTGAAGGATTTGGAGTATTTGCAAATTTGCTCTGTAAAGGAGAAGCCTGATACACCAGACAACACAAGGCAAGGAGAGTGGATAGAAAGAGAGAAACAAGAGAGACAGGGGAAGACAAAGAAACGAGGAGCACAAAAAACAATAAAAACAGTGACTACAACAGCTATAACAAGAAAAGCAATAACACCAGTTTTACATAGCATTAACTGTGGCAGTAAGAAAAAGACAAAATCATCCAAAAAATAAGTATTTATATTGGCAACTGTAGAAAAAAAAACTATTACAATACTATCACAAAATAACAGTGACCATGATGACATCGTTATTTGAGATCACTGAGTCCTGTGTATGTGATTGTGTATCAGTTGTGTACTGTGTGTGTGTGTTCATGTGTGTGTGGTTTGTCATTGGTTGTGGTTAGTGGTTGACGTGGAGGGTCTCAACAACACCCAACAAGGCCCAGATAGCCCAGATAGGCCCAGTCAGTTCGGATCGGCAGTCTCTCCTCCTCCACTCTAGTGCTCAACACTGGAACCCCCCAAGGGCTGTGTGCTCAGCCCCCTCCTGTTCACGCTGTACACCCTCGACTGCAACCCCCGACATGGAGAGAACTCTATTGTGAAATCTGCAGATGACACCACCATCATCGGCCAGATTTCCAACAATGATGAATTTTCCTTTTGGGAGTAAATCAACCATCTTGCAGAATGGTGCACAGAAAACAACTTACTGCTCAACGTCAGCAAAACCAAAGAGCTATTAGTTGATTTTAGAAAAAAGGAGGCAAACACACACAATCTGTCTACATCAGTGCAGCTGAGGTGGAGCAAGTGAGCAGTTTTAAGTTCCTGGGAATCAACATTACAGAGAGCCTGTCATGGACTTCACATATCTCTGCCCTGGTTAAAAAAGCTGAGAAACGGCTGTATTTCTTAAGGAAACTTAAGAAAGCAAAATTCCCACACCAAGTTCTTGTCAGCTTCTACAAAGGAACGATTTAAAGCATCCTGACAGGAAACATCACAAACCGGCATGGGATGTGCACGTCCCAGGACAGGAAGACTCTGCAACGAGTAATTACAACTGCCCAAAACATCATTGGTACCCATCTACCAAGCATCAGTGATATCGGGGAGATGAGGTGCATGCGCAAAGCCAAGAGGATCCTAAAAGACAACACCCACCCCAGCCACAGCCTGTTCACCCTGCTGCAGTCAGGCAAAAGATACAGAAGTATCCACTGCCATACCACCAGGCTACAGAGCAGCTTCTTCCCTCAGGCTGTGAGACTACTTAATGCACCATCAGCACACCTCCATGTTTAATCATTTTATTTTTTATATACAATCAATTAATCAATCAAGAGGGAACCGCATTTTAATTTCATTATACAACTTGTTGTATAATGACCAATAAACTTCCTTGTATCCTTGTATATATACATACATACATACATATATAAATATAGGTCACCAGAGAACCAAGAGGTGAAGAACCCACAACTACATGCCCTTGAGACAACCATGTCCCCAACTCTAAGGAAGAACCAGCAGGAGAATACAGACGAAACAGCCCCCAGACAGGGTAGGCCCACAGAGGGACAAGGGATAAGAACCTCCCTGGCCCACCAAAGGCCACCAACTCCAGCACCACAGGACCCCACCTATAAGATGACCCACTCAGGAATAAAAATGTTGTGCATACAGAACAAGTTCTGGTAAAAAGACCGTTGCTGTCGACTCACCATTTGACTGATCTGCACAAAATTTGCAACACTTTTTAAGTACCACCTGAAGAAGGTCTGTGTCAAATTTTATAGCATTCCAATGAAGATTTCTGGAGATATGAATGATATGAATATGAGGTTATGATACATATTTTGAAATATAGAGTAACAAACTTTTCAAAAGACCATCAGTTGCAGTGTGGCAAAGTTTTGTCTCTCTCCCTATCCAGAAGAAAAATTTGAGGTCTGTAGGAGATTCAGGTGATTCTTAGCCATTATTGAAGTATTGAGTGTGACATGTATGGAAATTGAGATTTTTTGTAATAAGCCTTAGACTGTTAGGATACAGAGCAAAAATATTTCCCTCCGTTTTCTTAATACTAACAATGAGATGATGGTCATCGCACCATTGCACAAACATTCCAACCTCTGAACTATAAACTGAAACATCGGTGCCTGTGCCCATTAGTCCCAAGATGGCAGCGTCATCAAAAACTTGATGATAAAAGTGCTGGGATAACTGTTTTTGCAATTGTTTGTGTAGAAAGCAAACAGAATGGGTGAACTGGCATAATCTTGTTGTACCCCTGTTTTGATAACTTCAGACTCAGACAATGTTCGGTTCACTCAGACCTGCTGGGTCCCCTTGGCCAAGGATGAATAACACCACCTAATCAGAATCAGAAATACTTTATGACATATGAGTTTGCTGAGAAGGATCTGTGGCTGCAGAGTATTAAAAGCAGAGCTGAAGTCCATATAAAGCAATCTAGCATAGGCCTTTGGGTTTTCAAGATGTTGCAAAATAAAGTGTATTATTTGTAGGACTTAATCATCAGTGCTACAATTGTTTTCATTAGAACATTGATGAGAATCTAATTGGCACTGGACTTCAACTCCCACACCATCAACTTTTCTGGACACTTAATAACATTAGAGATCATGGCTACTGATGTTATAGTTGTTATTTTCTGAGTGATGATAGCTGTTTTCTAAAAAAAAATATTACTGTGTGTGAATCAAATGACTTTTGAAAGACAGTAACCCAGTCTGGTGTAAGTTCATCTGCATGTCCGCACAAGGAAAGCTGAGACCCCATTGAGGCCTGTTGCCTTATTGGTGTCAATTGTCTTGAAAAGCCTTGTGACATCCCAAGGACACAATCTTCAATTGTTAAAGTGCAAATGTTGTTATCATGTTAAACAGATAAAATGTGTGAATCATGCCTCATGTAGAAGATTTTAAGTCATTTTCCATTTTAATTCCATCTGTTGTGTACAGTCTCCTTTCAGAAGTCACATTTGTAAAAGTTTTATTTGAAGCCCACATATACTTTTCTATTATTTACATTAAGCTTAGTATGTATTTTAAGTTGCGTTGAGCCTTCTGTTTTAGCACCTGTTGTGCTGATTTTATCAATAAACAGGATTAATCATTTAACTATATCAAAAGAAGCAGAGTAAAACAAAGTAAAATAGATATATGTATTTATTGTTGCATAGTTTAATAATGTACTATAATAATAATGTAATGTACACCCTAAAATACAGGCCCACTAGTATTTGGACGTTGTTTAATTTATAGTTTGGTAAACAATATGCTGTGTGAGGCTTACCTGAAGTTGTTCATTTTAGAAATCCATGTTGTCTATCATTCATCTTTATTATGGAATACATTAATTCTGCTGCTGAAATTGTCAGTGCCCTGATAAGTGAAAGGGACTATCAAAACCTTTTAGACCTGGCTGGCTTGAGAGGCTCATATAAACAAGTTAAGTAAATAGAAAGTTTATTTCCCTCTCTCTCTTTCAGTCTTACTACTGTGTGAAAGTCACCATTGCCAAGGTAAATCCAAAGCATTAACCTTTATGATACCTTGTTCAATCATTAGCTACTGTACAGTAAAGGTCACTAAACTTTCATGAGTGATGATTCCCTCTATCCATTTAAATAGTTGCTGGTAAGAACACTCACAGAGATAAAGATTTTAAGATATATAATAATACAATACAACTTTTTAGGTCAAGGTTAAAGTCTAGAGAAAAAGCAAAAGGAAATATCACTGTCTACACTTCAATTTTCATTTTTCACTTTTATTTATATAGCGTCAAATCACAACAAAGTTGTCTCAAGACACTTTACATATAGAGCATGTTAAGACCACACTCTACAAATACATTTATATTTTAAATTTATAGGAACCCAACTGTGGCAGGATAGCGCTACACTCCCCACCGTGCGGGGCAGTGTGGCAGGCAATCAGTGGGATTTATCTATAAATAGA
>JAQMCX010000032.1:16422131-16435459 GCA_029814765.1 Acanthurus leucopareius
AGCCACAGCCTGTTCACCCTGCTGCCGTCAGGCAAAAGATACAGAAGTATCCGCTGCCGTACCACCAGACTACAGAGTAGCTTCTTCCCTCAGGCTGTGAGACTGCTTAATGCACCATCTGCACTCCTCCATGTTTAATGATTTTATCTTTTTTTATAAAATCAGTTAATCAATCAAGAGGGAACCACATTTTAATTTCGTTAAACAACTTGTTGTATAATGAAAAATAAACTTCCTTTTATCCTTGTATATATAAATATCTGCTATGACAGGTAAACAGTCTTTTAGTTTTAATCTGTCTTTCCATCTTACTTGTTTCATGTATGTCTGTTAATTTTTCAAAATGTGTTAATTAGTTTATTTTTCTTGCTCCCTTTCTTATTCTCATGAGACATTTCCCTGGTCATCATTAAAGATAACAAGTTTTTAAGTGTCATGCCTGGCTAAATAAAGAATGGAAATTAGAGACAAGCCCAGATTATTAATGAAACATCCTGTTCTCTTGTACTGTGCAGAGAGACATTAAGTGTTCCGTTGTTCCGTTCTGTTGTCAGTGGATTTGCTCAACTATACATTTCTTAATTTTTTGATTTATTTCTTTTTATAACTAGAGAAAGGGGGAAACAGAATGACATTTTACAGATATACTATATGTGCCTCAAAATAAACATCTGTGGAACAATGGAACATCTACGCAGTTTTTGAAGTTTATTAATTATTTTTCTTAGCTAAAAGAGAACCAAAGAAGGTTATGAGGTGCATATAAATGCCTTGACTCCCCTATTTAAACTTTGATTTGATATTTAAGCATCAAAGTTGAACCCAGTACCATCGCTTTTTTTTTTTTTCTTCAGAAGCTGTACTACTTGTTTAGCTTTGATCCTAACATCCAGGGTACCCATAGAGCCCAGAGGCATACTTTTGTCGTATCCTATCAGGTTCTTTATTCTATAATTGCAATTATTTCTGACCTTGCCAATATATTTATTCCTGATGACTTCATATTGTCTTCTGATTCTTTTTTAATTGGTGTTTTTTAAAAAAAAAATACAAATGGGCTCCTGTCCTGGTGAGTTCTCCAGTCCAAATTACCCATTTCCACCTATGCAGTTTCACATGATTGATTCTGAGTATTTATTAAGCATTAATTAAGCACTCAGACAGAAATTTACAGGAGAACACAAGGATGCAGCTGATATTAATGTCTTGAGACAAGTGTGTTAACATTTTGCTAAAATGGCTACTCAAAGTACTTTATTTTAAGGTTTGGGAACTTGTTCAGTAGTCCTAGTATGTCTTATATATTACTTTGTAAAGAGTGAGAAAGGCAGAAAAGTAATAAAAAATTGGATGCAGGAGAAAGAGAGAGAGAGACCACAGCTAAGACTTGCTTGTTTCTGCACACTAGGCATGCTGCTGTGAAAATCTTTTATCAGCAATTATAAACTTCAACTATTCTGATATTTTTCTCTGTTCCATAATGCTGAGGTAGATGTCATAATGTTCTGCCATGACTGTGATGAGATAGGAGGACATTGTTTACAGTATTCTAGATGGATGTTGTTCATATCTCATCTTACACACATCATGATAGGGAGTGAGTCATATTATTTTCTGTTTGTTGTTCAAAGCATGTTTCCTCCAGTTCTTGAGTAAAGCTCCAATTTGTGATGGTAAAAGCTATATATCTTTGATGTGTCATAGTTCTGATGTGGATGATCAGTCTTATGTGTTTTTTGTTGCTCGTTCTTTCTTTTTCGTTGAGCAGACAAGCCTCACCACCTTCATGATTTACCTAAAACAGTTTTAAGGATTTCAGTCCATTGCATGTAAAACCGTGCAATACTAGGCTTTCAGCACAAATGCCGGGTTATAACTAAAACCATTGACTTTGGAAATAGAAGACGATCAGCATGGCGAGCTTCAGGGTTTTGGGCCAGCTAAGTAGGGTCACAATAAGAGGCTAATTGATTGGCTTTCCGGGTCAGAGGTTCTGGTTCAAAGTCTTCTGAAGAAAAGACTTCCTCTCCATGAAGTATAAGTGATAGTTTCTGTTCTAATGACACTGTGCACCATTTTTTATGCTGGCCATCCTGAATCTTAAGTCCATAGCTGTCATTATTGTTTACCCTGTGTAGAGTTTATAACTTTAAACCAAAAAAAATAACAAACAAACCAAACACAAAACAAAAAATTTGCACTCCAACTACAAAACTGTGCAATTGCATGGCATCCTGATGGGATGCACTTGATAAGACATAAGACTGCACTGCTCCATATCTTTCACATTGTATCTCCGAGGCAGCTAAACATCAAAGTATAACATTTCAAAATGCAGTTCACACACTGCATTTTAGATGACTTGTCTATTCATTTTATTATGCCGATCTAACTATCAATTGATACAACTGCTCAGAATGATGAATGAGTATAGCATTACTCTTATAGTAAAGCACAGTTTATGGAAACTTAGTAACAATATTCCATGTTCATATCATGACAATTTTAATGTAGGATAACAAGATCAACACCAACTTGCTAATGATTAATAACTTCACATTGTGATATGAGCGAGTGGCATCCACAGCAACATACCAATACTGTGACATGGAGCAGGCAGGTGGTCTAACTATGGAGGTCAAGCAAGGAGAGGAGGAGGAGCTGATTGTTGCTTTCATTTAAAGGGAACATATGTTGTGATTTAAAGTAATGTATTTTATCAATAATTTTCAGATTTGTTTAATGATTCCACTTCCACTTCCAAAGGCTGCAGATTTTAATAAAAAAGAGATAAAAGAAGTACACTGAGTCCAGTACACTTGTCTCATCAAGTGTCAAGTGTTTTTAAATTAATTAATTAATTTTTGAAATAAGGGTTAGGACAAAAAGAAAATGAACAAACAATAAATACACACAAATGAGATTAATTTTATTATTGTTATCCTGACAACAAAAAGGTGATATTCGTAGACATCAAATGTCGTACTTAACCAAGTTTAAGCACCTTAGGATAAGTTAAAATTCTACAGGCACAGTGTATAAATGTAAATTGAAAGTCATAGTACGTGGCTCATATTACTTTGTCTGCACTAAATGGTTTAAATATTCGAGGCAAGTTGAATTTTCATGTAGTGAAATTGTTCTGCAGGCAATCTTGAAATATAGAAAAGTAATGAACCAGCAGTGTGGACATGATTGTCTTCTTATAAAAAAGCATTACATGAAAACGTCTTAAAGTGATCTCATAAAAAATAAATAGCTGTATGTAATTTTTTCATATAAATTACTCTTTGTACTACTCTTTTTTTCAATGCAAAGATTATTTATTTGTTTTGTCAAGGACTTATAAACCAAGTTAACATATTTTTTTCAGAAATCAAAACATTATTTCGGTCATGTTGCCTGTGTGAATAAAAAGGTATAGCTACTGGCATATCCAGCTTTTAAAATAATACTGAGATTGGAAAACATTTTGAAAATTGCACATCTTAAATTAGAAGCATTTTGTTGTGGCTTTTTGTGATGCAGGGGAAGGAAATGCTTTAATGTAAAGTGTAAAACATGAAGTTATAGGCTGAGAGATGCAGGATAATCGAAAAAAAAAGTAAACATTCTAACAGAGTAATGACTTTGCCTGGGTTTGGGGTTGAATTGGGTTGTGGTGATTATTGTCAAGTAGTTTTATGGGAATTTTTACCCAAATTTTATACTTCAAACAGCAGCTCAGATGAAGAAATATTTCCGAATAAATTTAAAACTATTGTCAAGTACTCAAGGGTCTATTAGATCCTAAGTTAATGTATTCTGTGATACCACATGTGGCACTATGGGAATTATACATGTATGTTGTGCTAAAATTGTATCTATCATTTTATTAAAGTTATACAGCCATGAAAACTATCATTTTTATACTGCAGTCTGTTAATGAGTGTGTATCAAACCTGGATACTGGACTTCTTTACAAACAGGTCCTCCAATGTAGCACTCAACAACAGATCATCCTTTATACTGAAATATAAGGAATATTTTTTCTTGCAACTAATGATTGCCAATCCATGTATATAAAATTCTATTTAAGAATGGACATAGACAGACTCTAAATTACATTCATTTCCATCCTTGTGTTGAAAAATAGTAATAGTTGAATCTTCCATCTCCATTGTGAGGAAGGCCGTGGATCTGTAGATGTGAAATACAATTTCATAAGAGGGTAGTAAAGCCCTTGGTAGTTGGAGGATCATGTCCTGATATTGCAATCCAAGGCGCCCACATGTGCTGAATGGGATTGAAGTGGTGCTCTGCTGTGCAGGTGATGCCTTGGCTGGCTTTCTTTCCTGACCTCAACCCCACTGGGTGCTGGTAGATGCCCTGGATTACACGAGTGAAATAATATACCAAAGAATCCATGTTTTATACAGTTAATCAGATCCAAGTCGGATCCCGTTCGATTACTGCAGGTCATGGGGAATTTTACCCTTAAGGGTAATACCTGAATGAATCCGAGAAGAGCCAGCCATGTTAAAATAGCACTTTTCATGATGGAAGTGCTTTGTGTTCAGGTGTATGTGAATGAAAATTGCAACTTCTAACATTTTTTTTTCATCTAAGGCCGCAATTCGGTATCAGATCACCTGTGCTCGAGTTTCCCCGCTGAGATGATGAAGAGTCAGAGAGAGTTAGGATAAGTATTGAAGAGAAAAAAAAATGTACTGCTAATTGGCAATAATGTTCGCAGCTGTGGCAATGAACAAGATTTTTTTTTATAGTTGTTAAAAGGACAGGCATACAGTCTTGTTAATATTGTAATAAGTATGATAAATTTGCAAAGTTAATTCCAAACAAGCTAGTTTTGATCTTAACAAATGGACTTTTTCATTGCAATAATGTGAAGGTTAGGGATGCTGTCAGCAAAAGAGAAATAACCTGTATAATAAACCTGTATGTATTTTACTAATTTATAAGCAAGAACAGTCCTGTTGGGTTCCATTTTCTGGTCTTTTCAGGTTTCAATAATTTTTTTTAGACATACAAAGACCTTCAACTTTGGTATCTACAGCAGCCAAGCCTGCAATGCAAGTTGACAAACTGTTATGTCACTAAAGTACACTAAAGTAAAAACATAAACTTTTCATGCTAAATCATCTAGCTGCCCTCTTATGGCAATTTTGTTTTTGGTTCATCCTCTCACTTTAAAAATTAAAATCAGAATTAAGTGCTGCCATGTTTACTGCTTTCTTCTGCAAAATCTGATCCTGGACCACCTTGAGTTTATTTGTGCTCAGTCAAGAGTGTCTTTTGATGAGTAGTGGGCTGTTACTTTCACCTTTAAAGCGAAATCTGATCCTGCAAGGCAAGGACAGACAGAGGAGTTACAGAGGAGTTAACACTATTACAAAATGTTTAATGGATATAGTTTTAGGAACATAAACTTAGAATTCATGTAGTTACAGTCTTTATTTTTAAGGTTAAATCTGTAAGATAAGGTGAGAATATTGTTTAAGGTCCTGTGTGGTTATATTTCTCTACCCTTTATATGCATCCCTTAGATGTTTACTCATCTATTAAGCTAGTGAGAGTAAACTTGATACCAGTCTTTATTTGTACTTTTTTGGCAGCCAGAAGGAATTTATTATCCCCACTGCAGAAGCAGTCTAAATAAGTCTTTTAAACTTAATTAGCATTTTCTTTTCTTTCGTTATGTTTTTTTTTGTTTTTGTTTCGGGATACAAGTTAAGGAAATAATTGAGCAGTTAGAATATGGACAGAGTTATCTGAGGTCAGTGCTGTTGTTCAAGAAAAAAGTAAACAAAGAATTGAGCATGATTATGATAAATCACACTGTGTTGTACAAAGAATATTTAAAAGTCAAACTCTTCTTTTTGGGTTTTACACCTTCATTTGGAGAAAATATTGCATAATGAGCTGCATGAAGAAAAACATTGCTTAAAAAATTGCTCTTTACAGTCATTTTTCAACCTTGCCAGTGCAAGATGTAGCTGTAGCACTGAATCAATGAATCCTCAAAATCCTACTACTGCTGCATCAGGATGGGAGGTAAGTAACAAATCATCCCCTACAGCACGTGCATTACATGTCTGACCAGACAGTGACCATCAGAGGAATCACCACCAGATCTGATGTGTGCTGTTTTCATATGTCAGTACTAGAGGAAGAGTTGAACAAGCATCGCTGAGAAGAAAATCTTTCAATTAGAGCTGGATTACGGCAACATCAGACACCTCCGTCTAAAACAAAATAAAAATTTTAATTAACAAATTAGAAATATTAGCAGATTAATGCAAGATAATAATCACCAGGTTATTTCCAGTTATTGCATCTCCCTGGGGTGCGGTTACATGGTTGTTCTGTGTGAAGAAGACTCACACATCTTGTAATAGCACTCATTTAGAACCAGCATGTCTCCTGAGGAGCACACAGAAACAACTGCAACACTTGCTGCAGTCCTTATGACAAACGTTGGCTTTTAGAATGCCAAGTCCTGGTTCCTGATCTCTTTGCAAGAGTGGGGGGATTTTAAAAAAAAAATGAAAAGCCCACTTCACAGCTTATCCCAGCTACTAAAAGGAAGACTTATCTATTCAGTAAGATTCCAAATTATGAAAGGCAGAACCTCGCTGGCAGATGTGCTTTGCTTTCATCAAGCTGAGTCCTATTTGCTTGGGTTTATCTGCCAGCAGATATCCACGATGTGACAGAAATACATTTTACAACTGTAACGACAAGCAGACCAAATCCTGTGACAGAGTAACATTCAGCAGTCCTTTGTAGATGGCGTGCGGACTGCAAAGTTGCACATTAGTCAGAGCGAGATAACACTGAGCCCCACTTCATTATAAAGTGAAAACAAACACAGTGCAGCTGTTAATTCTTAGAGAAGGCATCAGGATTTTGAAAACTACGCTCTCCTCAGAAGGCTGACCCATCAAACTTTCAGTTGATCTTTTTTATACAGTTTTTTTAGATGAGTGTTCAAGACAAAAATGCAGTTCTTGTGGAAGCTGAGAACACATGACACCCTGTCTGTAACTAATGCCTCTAAGCTTACTGTGCAAGAAACTCATTCTGCTTGCATGGCCGTACAAAATCAATGTCTGTGCAATCAGAACCATGGACACAGCTGCACTATACAGTATTCTGATTCATGTTTGACTAGTTTGTGGTAATGCAGAATAAATGTATATGTATGCCAGCCAGGGCCCACATCCTGATCAGCCAATTAATCCATACAACAAGACTATACAAACATTCCTTATGCTGTGATTTTTTTTCCTCTTTTCTCTTTTTTCTTCTTTAATGGGCAAAATAAGGACACTTCATTAGCATAGGAATTAGTTTTATTTGTTTATTTACTTTAAATTATGCAAGGATGCAGGGGTTAAATCAATTAAAATAAATAAAATAAATAAACTGTGTTAAAACACACCACCTAGATGGACAAAAACAAAACAAAAAAATAATGTTTCTTCTGATCTTTGTATCTGATAGCAAAAAATCGTATTCATTCAAACTGTTAATAGCTCATGTAAAAGGCCATAACAAAAATAAACTGGACATATAAACACAGTTTATTTATTTTATTTTATGTCCAGTTGATTTTTGTTATGGCCTTATACATGAGCTATCAACAGTTTGAATGAATAAGATTTTTTGCTATCAGATACAAAGATCAAAAGAAACATTTTTTTTTTTTTTTTTGTTTTTGTGGTGCACATGGTGGTGTGTTTTAAATGGCATTTCAGTGGAATTTCTGTACTGTGTAACAGTTCAATAGTGATTATTCTATAAATGAAACCCTCTTTTTAAGGCAGCATTTTTCATGGTTTCAACTTCTTGGGGGGAAGTGGATCAGTCATGAGGTAAATATTGATTAGTATTGTATCCTGGCTTTGGTCTCCACCAGTTCCTGAGGAATATTTCTGGTTCTTTAGCTGCACCACTGTGGTTCAAAAGTTTGTCACTAATGGAATTTGTCTGTTGTTTACAACTTAGCAGGTAGTGTGCAATAAACTTATTAGACTGTTTTTTTTTAATTAAAAACAGCTGCCTACTGATGCTAGAAATGACACAAATAACAGTAGGGACAGAAACAAGACACTGAAACTGAACCAAAATCACCTTTCATGATTTCATGTACCACCCCTAACCTTTCTAAATACACCAATAAATTAAACACCCTTCTCATTTTAAGGATATTTCTGACATAATATATTTCTGACTTGTTAATGTTGGCTTCATCAAAGCCAACAGACATGAGAAAGGGAGGTCTCAATGTGTTGTTAATGGGGAGGTCATTAGTATTCTATAAATCCAGATGTCATGGCCATTCAGGGTGTATATTTATAAATTCTGGTCTAGGGGGAGACACTACATATTTTTGGGAATTAAAAGCTAAAAAAGATTAGATACACAAAATAAAAAGTCAAAAGTGAGATCAGTGAGAAAACTACACCTTCAAGAAAAAACAGGAGATTCATTTTTTACATAGTGTTTTTTTTTCTTCTTCTTGTGTATGACAGATAAATGCTGTATATGTGTTCTCAAATACACAAACAATTCCATATGCACACGCTTTCATATAAAATATAACAGAGCCTTTAGGCACTTTAGGTGTTAAGAGAATATCATGGCATCGGAACAGCTCGTTCTGCCTTTTCTCTATCTGATCTCCTCTTCAAACCTACTGTGTCTTGATGGTTCTCAAGTTCTCTCATGCCTGTCTGCTCTACTTGTGACCTTTTCAAAGTTATACATACAAAATGAGATTCTTTCCCTTCAGGAATGTACCATTTGAGAGCGATCCTATAACTTGGAAGACACTTTCCAGTGCTGCAAGAATTTTCAAATGCCCATTGAGACATACTGTGCATGATTTCTTTTTTTTTTTCTCCCCATTCTTCTGCCCTGCTGTTTTTTTCATAGTCATTCCACACTTCAGCTCTCACTCTACATCTAATATTGGGCCAAGATTTCAATTTGTTGTTTGACCTTTTCTCAGCTACATTCATGGGGAAAGTGCAAATAGCATCGCGCTCCCAGGACTTTAATTCTGGGTGTTGAGCTTCGCTGACAGAAAAGTCCATCTCAATTCTTCAAACTAATACATCCTGTCAATATTGCCATATTTTTGATGCCTTGGAAATATAGCTATTGTTCACAGGTATTAGATACTTGCCTACACAACATTAATTTTTGAGCGATATAATACATCTCTGCTGCCACCTCACCCAGACCTGTAATGGTGTTCTGACTGTTTTACATGACCAATGGCATTTTGATTGTGCAAATACAAGTCGGATTATAAATAAGCTTGTAAATTTTTGCCCTGCTGTTTGTGATGACAAATCACCCGCTGTGTAAACATTGTCAACAGATGGCAAAATTACTCAAGCGAGGGCGTGCCTGATACTTTTGGGAGGTGTAATGGCAGGGCTGTGTGTGGCAATGTGATGCTAAGTGATGCAGGGCTCCATTCTTCTTAGCTCAGCCTCAGCAAAAGCTTCATACATCATATCGGAGTACCTCCTTCCACTTGCCTAAAAGGTGGTGCTGGTATTAAATCCAGAATAAGCATATATTTACAAAAATCAGTGAAGTTGAAAAGGTGCATTGTCTTTGTACTCATTTCAATTGTGTCAAAAAATAGTAGCAGATAATCTCATTGTGTTTTATTTATTTTACATAGATACCTGCCATTTTAAACTCTTTTGTTAAAAGTTTTACCCACAAAACATAATCACATTTTAGATAGTACAATAGTGCTTTCTGCTCTTTTGTTGTCTTCTACATGACTTGCTTTTTAATTTGCTTTTGAGACTGTATAATGTACATCAACATGTAATATATATGCAGTTCAAGAGTGTAGATGCTTCCTGCTGTGTTTGGCCTGACACCAAAGTGAAAATCAAAACAACAAATCTCAAAGCACAATAATAAATCACAGTTATATCACTTATATTACAGCAGCATTTAAGTCATGACTGTAAATCATAAAGAAAATCAAACAGAAAAACTTAACCATTTTCTAATCAAATTAAGAAAAGATAAAACACAAGCAGAAAACACAATGTGAACCTTTACTGGAAAATGTAGGCACTTATTATTGCCAAAAAATGTTGCTAATGAAGACATACTGTCCATCTTTATGCTATTAATCAAATGCATCATTTACCAGACAAGGTTCATCGATAACTGGACATGAGTATAAATTACAACATTTGCCAGACTGCTTTTTCAGCAGTTTGCTAACATTACCTGTTAACAATTCATGTTGTTGTGTTCTCTGTTCTTATTCATGATTTTGTCTTGCCTTTTTTTGTGATTATTTTTTGTTCTGGTGTTTTTTTATTTTTTGTTGTGTTTTGTAATTTGTTGCAATTATCTTTTGTGTTTTTTGAGTTGTTTTTTACTGTGCTGCTCTTTGACCTATTGTGTTTTATGAATTTTCATTGAGATTTGCACTTCAGCGCCACCATAGTCATTTCAGTTTGTACCGGTATAATCCCATCTGGTAATGAAAGTCTTAAAGTCTCAAGCAGGAAGCACAACTCTGACTACCCTTCATTTTAGCTCTCCTTCAGATCAATATCCTGATAATCACTACACAGACAAAGTTGGTTTCAATGCAGCACAGAAGTGCACGAAATTCTAACATCTCACCACTAATGCTAGGCAAACCTTTGATTTGAGGCAAAGTGAAGGCAGGAGGTGGAGCACTGACACACAGCCAGTGACTGAGCACTATATCAACACACTATGCTAATTCTTTCAGCATCGCAGCTGGAGTCCAAGTAAGAAGAAAAAGATGCAGCTTAGTTCTCAGGTTTAGGTTATTTTAAGACATAAGAGATTTAGTTTTCAAAGGAACTATAAAAAGAGAGGGAAAAGGTTGGGTCCTCAATTGAAAGATAATTAGGTATTCTCTGGAATAGTAATTATCCCTGTTGTTTTTGACAGCAGTAAAAGTGCAGACTTATACTTCATTCCACTTTGAGGCATATATCTTGTCTCATTTTGTTCATGCGTACATTTGATTTTTCAGTTTTTCTAGCGGAGCCTTGCCACATTTTATTATTTCATCATTCTCTGGAAAGTGGTAAACACCAATGCATGAATGAAGATTGAATGTTTGCAGAAGCGCTGCTTTGTCCTCTCAGTTATCTGCACATAGCATCATAAAGTAAGGAATTGCATACTCAGACAGAAAACAATTAAAAACTCAAAAGGTAGATAAATATCTCAGAATGTGTTCACCAGATAAACTAAAGATGTTTTTAAAATAATTTAGCTCATTAGTTTCTCTCATTCCCTCTCATGGGTAATGATAAAAGGTCAAGACAAAGGATGTCATAAACAAAAAGTGATTTTGAAGCAAGCTCCCTGAAAAAACTTAAAAATTCTAATCTAAGCCTGGGAGAGTCATCTATTACATCTGTGAGTGAATTGAAGCCACAAATTGAGTTTCTAGCAGTTCCAGTTTAAATATGTAGCAGTAAATATGGATTGTGCTGACTAATGGACTGGGTTATTTACTGAAGGAAATAGCACAGCAGAAGGAAAAACAACATTATACGAGCAGTAAATGCAGTACACTTTCAGTATTCTGTGCATGTAGCTTAATAGGTTTTACTGTCTTAAAGGGGAACTCCACAGGTTTTAGTATTGTTGCAGCTTAGTCTAATGTCTTCACAAAAAATTACGAGACGAGCCTTGGAGTTTAAATCGGGTTTAGTGAACAAAGGAAAGCATACACGTTAACTCGTGTGGGAAACAGAACATCGCTAGCCGCTAACTCCCAACAACATTGCCCCCGACCTTACGTCGCACTTTCACCTTTTTTTCTCGAGGCTTTGTGGGAAATGCAGTCTCTTCAGTAAATAAAGCATTTATACAAATGATCTTATGCCTTTTACTTAAAATAAGACATCCTATGAAATGAAAAATACTCTTTTAACTAGCACCTTTCACATGAATTATTCACTTATTAATAATGATTACAAATGAATTATATTAACTCAAATTAAAGTCTCAACAAGTATCCATATTAGCTCACAGCTCAGCCTGTGAAAACAGATGTATGATGATTCTGTAGCTTTGGAGAAGCTTTATCAAGTCTGAAATAAACAATAATCCTGTTAATGTCACTGTCATATCATATTTCTTTGTAATTAGATTTCAAATCTTGACAAGTCCAGAATTAAAGAGGAACAAACATTTTGAAAGTCACAGGTATTTACCAGGTTTGGAGAGTGGAAAGGAAAAGTTGCACTATGAGTGCAGTAAGATACAAGACTTAAGACTCAAATTAAAGACATAAAAAGATAAATATTTTTGCCTCCACTGTTTGATTTCTGCCTCTCTGCTGCTGGAGGCATAGCCATTTTTGGTCAGACAGACACAGCGACGCAGAATGAATAAACATGAAATTCTTAACTTATGTTTAAGGTCGTCAGATTAATTCTTATGTCTCAACATTCTACTGACTAGTTAGGCGCATTTTGTACAGACATGTTTTTTTGTTTAGACATTTGTTGACAATTATTGAATGAATTAATGTGACATTTGCTGCAGGAATTCATGGTCCAAAAGAATAAAATATTTCACCACGAGTCATAATACTATGCTACTGAGCAGGAAACAGGATACTTTTAAGTAGCAGCTAACCTTCAACAGCTTACTAATAGCCTTTTTCTTATTATCTTGTTTGATTTGAAATTACAGGATTTCTTTCTTAGAAATAACCATTTCTGACTTGCAAACCTTTTTTTTTCTCAATCACTAAATTCTAAAAGAAAGATAATGAGCACACACACTCAAACACTAAGAAACACACAATACATACACTCTACAGCTGAAATAAGAAAAGAGTTCTCTAAAAAATAAGTAAAAAAACAGAACAATACAGGCTTCAGTAGTGTCTTGGGAGTACAGAGACCTGGCAGCTTCACTTGCAAGTGCAAGCTATCAATATAAAATGCTTGTGCAATTTTAGTTTGTACCCACAAGTCCAAGAATTGTCACCTGAGCAGAGATAAGAGAAAGATGGAGAAGAGGCGAGGGATGGAGGGGGAAGGCTGTAAGTGGATTCCAAGCTGCAGGCTGCAACAGTCCAGTGCTGCAACATTAATTCATTTTGATCCTGTTGTTTTTAAAAGAACTAAAATGAATTGGTTTCAACATCAACCCTTTAACATCCACTGGATCACCGGTGATCCACTGAAGCTACTGACTGTGTGTTAAAGACACTTTCCATCCTGGTCACCCCATGTTTGAACTTTTGCCTTCGGGCAGACGTTACAGGACAATCAAAT
>JAQMCX010000032.1:16435601-16448486 GCA_029814765.1 Acanthurus leucopareius
GTTTTTTTTTTTGTGTTATTTTTTTTTTTTTTTTTGTTTTTTTAACCAAAATTAAATAATGTTAAAAAAAAAAAAAAAAAAAAAAAAAAACATCCACAGAGTCTCCATGGCTCTGAGTGCTTTCTTCCGTTCTATTTCATAACCGGAGCAGAGCACAGGACTCCTCCCCAGTGGCATGGCTGCCACTGCCTCCTGGGATCCCTGTGCATACGGATAGAGGCCTTAGTGAGGCTTTTCAATGTGGTCCTCAGTTTGTTCGTGACCCTCTTCTTCTTTTTTCCTCAGAGACCTTAGTCTTCTTCTTTTATATAACTGAATAAACTTTATATAACTGTTTGTTTTGTCTATTAACCACAGAAAATGAACAGTTAAGTGCAAAATTCTCTGACAACCAGAGGGAATACTAATGAGCGGTTACAATATGTGTTCCAATTTTGCACATAATAGTAGTTGCAAAGGATCACTGACGTCAGTGCCTCGGGCGGGCACTATGAGGGAATGACACTAGCTTGTTTTTAGCACTTTTCGTCGCAGTTAAAGAATGTAGGACAGAGTAAATAACAGGCATATGAAGTAGAGAAAATAGCATGTTGTCTCACTCTGCTATTGTAAACACATCTTTATTGGGCGGATTACATTCTTTTTCTCTGCTTGGGGAGGCGATCCATTCATTGTAAGTGTCAGAGGAGGCGGTTGAAGTTGGAGGAGTTTGTGTAGGAGCCATATCATCATCACTTTTTTTTTCCACTGTGGTCCTGATGTCTGAATATCTGAAAGTGACATTTCTAATAACATGAAATTGGAGGGAAACAAATAACTACAGCTTGCAACATTCTGTTTTTGAAATAATTACCCCACCAGAAGGCTGTAGTGATTTTAGGAAACATTTTTGAAACCACAAAAGGAAAACTGTGACTTCAAACTGTGCAGTCATTGGCCGCACAAAGCTTTTCTTTGCATTCAAAGTTTTCTTTACAGAATCCAAAGGGTGGGCATGCAGTTAATTCAATTTTTTCAGCAAGTAGCAATGAAAATGCTGTCTAACAAAGAAATCATTTCAAGAACCACAACACATGACTTGTGGATAAATTAAATAAGGGTAAAATTATCTGCTTATTCATTTTTTTTAAAACTTTTTTTAAAGTTAAACTGATATCTACATTCATTTTAACTTTATTTAACTGGAAATCAAATCAGTATCCATGTCCTTGGTGTATGTTTTGATGTGTGAAATCAATTGGTCAAAATTTCTTTTTTTTTTTTTTGTCAGGGGATGTGGAACTTTGCTTGTCCAATATTAGTAAAGACCAGCTACCATGAACCCAAAAGTTACCGCAAGTCTGGTCGGAGACCTTTGTTGCATTTCTCTTACCTCATTTCCTGTCTTCTGTTTATCTAATATAGACATAAACTCACAGCCTCTGTAAACTAAAGACCCAGGTATTTATTTGTTGCTGAGAAAATTCCATCTTGAGCTAAACAAACCATTAGAAAACCAATTAGATATGTGAAAAATGTATTGTTTGTGTACATAAAAGTACCTTAAAGTTCTCATTACCCACATTACCCACAGTCTCCATTACTTGTAGTTATTCAGCCAAAATAAAGTGAGAAGAATTTCAGCTTCAGTTCACCTTTAATTGCTGATCTACAGCTTGCTACATTGAACTTTTTCACTCCTTTGAATTGTTATCCAGGGTCTGACTGCATTTTCATTGTTTGTTCTGTTATCTACTCCCTCTGCCACGAACCTGCTTTCAGCTGTGCTGTCTGAGCAGGTATGGCTGACCACCGCTTGAACCGAAGCCAGACCCAAAAATTATTCATCTCATCATCCTGACTGCTCCCTTAGACCATCACTGCCTGCCTGCTGCTGCTGCTGCTGCTGAAAGCTCAGGGCTTGTGTGACACATAAGGGGTCATCTTTTTAAACACAAGTGCTGAAACTGAATGCAGACAGAGATAACGTTTTCCAACCATGGTTGTGACATTTCTGCAGATTCTACATGACATTTCCACCAGTGCTGATGATGATTCCACACACAACAGTGGTGTGTTTACCCACAGGTGACATCTCTGACCCCAGCAGTGACCCACAGTGATCCGTCTATTCGTCTTTTTATTGCAATTTTCCTGTGTTTGGTCACTGGGTGCTTTTTTTTTTGTTTTAGTTCATGTCATCTAATACCGACTGGTTTTTTTTTAACAGAGGAGAGAGACGAGATATTTTTTAGTAATTGGTCTATTCATTTTAGTCTAGAATGAAAAACATTTTTGTATACTAATTTCTAAGGACAAATGATGATCCAATATTATTTCAATCTTAAGACTGAGTAACTTGTAATTTTACCTTTTTTGTATGGAAGTAGAATCAGAAATACTCTTTTAGACTGTCACGGCCCTGGTTGTGTCACTGCTTTCCCTGTGTTTTTTCCTTTGCCTCTGTTTCCCCCCTCCCCCTGTCTGTATCTGTGTGTCTGTGCTGTGGGCATGGCATCTCCCTCACTCTCTTGGGTTCCTGATTGCATTCATTCAACTCACCTGCTCCCTGCTACTCACCTGAGATCCATCCAGTAATTAGCCCTGCAGTATAAAACACTGGCTTGCCTCTCCAGTCCTCACCAGATCGTTGTGTCTACCACTGTGGTATAGTCACGTTTCAGGCCGCCTTTTGAATTGTGAATTCAGCCCAGATTTTTGCTTGTGAAGCTTTTTGTGGATACATACCTTGTTTCTTCTTTTTCACAGGATCACTGCCCAACTACCTACCTGCCTGCCTGCCTGCTTGCTTGTCCCTCTGCCATGCTTCCAGCCAGCCAAACTCCTCCAACCCTGTTTTGCTTCCTTCCCTTCCAACCACATTCATTATCCTTGCAATAAAACCCCATTTTGCTACTCTCTTTTTGAGTCTATGCTCTGTGTTTGGGTCCTCCTTGTAGATTGTGACATAGAGTTTTTTGTTTATTTTTTTATCAATATAATTACTCAGTCCATTCATTAGTGGACTGGTTAAAATATAAATCATCAATTATCATTATTGTGTCATTGATTAGACATTAATGCTAAACATTTTTTTTTGGATTTGTTGCTCTTCTAAATTTTACATCAGTATTTATATAATATCTTTTGGTTTTGGACTTTTGGTTAGAAGAAAAAAAAAGACAACAGCACCTTCGACTTAATGAAATTGTATCTAATCTTTACTTATAGACATTGTGAATTAAACAATAATATGATCTATTAAAAGTAAAAAGAAATCAGGAAAAAAAAGAACTGGAACTCCATTTGCCATCTTCTACTGATTTCCTTTTGCTTGTTTTCAAATTTGTGCTGAACACTGAAAAAAGCACTCACTTAGGGACTCCTCACATGTCTTGCTAAGGGTTTCATTTATCATCAGATCTACTGTAACCATCAGCATCATTACAACTGTGATGGAAATGAAGCATGAGCCTTTTTCATAATAAATATCAAAAAATAAGGAAAAGTAGTTGCATTATAACATTTGAACTCAGGGTTGATATGAAGAACTGCAGTTTAAAGAAAGTAAAGGGCAGTTTCTATGGCCTCTATCTTAAAGCATTTTCAGGAGACTGTGTGTGCTTTGATTTGTGTCTTGTTCTGTTTTTTTTTTTCTTTTTGTAGTTTGATTTTTGTTTTTTTGTTGCTATTTTTTTCTCTGTTCTGTCGCATGTTTGGGCTGCACACACACAAATGTATGCCACGTTGTATGCAGATATTTTAAAAGATCAATGTCCTTATTATTTAAGGTATGCATTGCAGTATATGCATGATTGGTCATATACCTTATTCCATTAGTTGAATACGGCATATAAATGATGTGAGACATTTGCTTGTTGTAAAAGCATATGTAGCTCTGGAGAAAATTCATTTGGAAAAACTACTTTTGCATGCTTGCACCTGTAGTAATTACTTTAATCATTTGCCTTTCATGCATGCTCAGTCATATTTAAAGATTAGGTACTATATATATTAAACTACACTTATTTAAATGTTACTTCAACCTGTTTGATTATGGAAAAACTTAAAAGTACTCCAGACTGTTACAAACATATTTTAGTTTAAAGAAGTAATACACCAGACAATAGTCCATCACACTCTCCTCATTCTTGTGGAGGATGACATTTATGCAGGTAGCACGTAGGAGGGCAGCGATAGAGAGGCTAACACAGAATGTAATGACTCTGTCTCAGACATGGCTCGAAGGATGGCCAGGAGTTAACAATATTTTGTGTTAATTAAAATGTTAATTAGACTGTCCCTGTAGCCAGACCCAGAGTTGCAGTGCTCCATTTTTTTCAGGTCACCGCAACTAACCTCCATTGGATGCCACAAATGTCATGAAACAGCAAGAAAGTCACTTTGAAGTCTTCTCACATCTCAGATTTGATATACAGCAGTTGAATTAAAATATATAAGACTTGCCATAAGAGGAATTATTTTCACAATAATAGACTTTTCCTGCTCTCTCTAAGCCCCCAATCTCCCAGGGGACAAAGCTGGGGTTGGCTGGTGAGGATAATGACACCAGTCAAAGGTTGGAATCCAGCTGTGGGTGGATAAAAGCAACCAGAGGCACTTTGGTTAAGGTAGAAAAAATCTTTAACCTGACATGCCAGATGGAATGTTTCATATATTCATAGGATTTATGTCACATGTCCATCTTGGAAACAGCTTGAGGACACTGTTTGCAAGGGGTAAGTCATTTGAGAAATATATATATTCAAGGTGATTGGTTAAACATCCTGTCTTCCACATTCATGACTCTTGCTGAAGCCAGTTGGGAGAGGAGCAAACACATTTTTGTTATCAAAAAAAGCCTTCAGTAATATTCTGTGCTCTCCTTTAATGAGGAAATTTTGTCCAGTTCTGATAAAAGTGCTGCTATTACAGCACCCATGTTGACCTCTTCAGTGACTGCCATTGTTTACAAGCTTACAGTTGCTCATTTGATCAAAACTAAACTGCACCCATAGCTACCAGCGCTTTCTCCTTAAAGGAGGAGGAAATTGATTGGACTGGTCATATATGGACACACACAAATCCAGCTGGAGCTTTTCAAGTTGGACCTGCCAGATTTTTGACTCGAAATCACAGAAGTCCAGCTGTTTCTATGGTTACATCTTTCTAGTATGAGAAACAGTCAGGATATTTAATGTGTAGGATTCACTTTGGTTAAGGTTAGGGAAATTTTGTGATTAATGTTAAACTTTAATTTAAAAAAAATAATAACAAAACTTGTAAAATAGCCCAGCAAATTCATGGTGTACATGCAAATTATTCATTTAATTAGTCATACTGAGTGTCATAAAGAATGAACAAGTCATTTTTATGTAATCCTGTCAATTAAATTTAATGGTCATTTCATGATCTTCAGTGATACTGAGTTGCTTCTTTATATGTTCATAAAATGTTGCCATCATTATTTCGCAATAGCTGCTTTGGAACTTAGAAGACTGAGTTATAATAGCTGAAAATGTCAGCACATTCCCAAAAGTAAACTGATGGGAATAAAGATGCAAAGCATTCTACAACAAATGACGAGTCAACGATCCCAGTTCCCCTCTCCTCTTACTATCTGTCATCTCTCTACATTCAGCTAAAGGAAATAAAAAATCTTGCTAGCTTGAAAGTATCAGGATCTGGCCAGTCTGCTGTCATTTCCTTTGTTTATATGTTTATGTTGTCTTGTTCATCCTGTCTGTTCCTCCCTGGGGTGGGCGGGGCTCCCATGCATTCACTCACCTGCACACCTGATCGTCCTCTGCCTGATTAACATTCCATCTTTTGCTGTTATATAAAACCTGGCTTCACTCTCCACTTGCTGCCAGTTCGTTGATCACTCGCGGCCTCTTTCCAAGTGTTGTTTGAGATTGCTCTTGTGGTTTTGCACTCGTGGCGTTTTGACTTCAGACTACTCTGGACTTCAGGATTTTTGGATTGTGTTTTCTCAGTACCTTTGCCTCGGACTAATCACTTTGTGATTGCCTCACCCAGCCTGGTCTCCTTCCTCCCCGTCACCTGAATTCCTCACCTGTCCTGGATCTCAGCCTTTCCATACCTACTTGTTTGTCTTTGTCGTCATCCTCACTGTATATATCTAGCACTTCACTTGTTGTAAATAAATACTGTTTGGTTCACTGATCTGCATTTTGGGTTGAGCTTGGTTCTGTAAGTCCTGACAGAAAGAAGAGAGTTTTATTTTGAGATAAAGTTACATTAAAAGTTCTTTTAACTAACATTCTTAACAGCTTTTATTAATAGTTTTTTTTTTATTACTGTTTGCGCCACTATGAATGCTTTCCTTTAAAACATGCCTTAAAGTGTGCTATCCTTGTTATGATGGTCTATTTTTTTCTCCTGAAAGAAAAAAAAACTATTTAATTCATTAAAAGGCATTTACTCCTTCTTTTTCATGAGAGATTTAAGAATCATTGAATGTTAAAATTTAGTTTATTTTCAAAGTCTTCTAGTTCAACATGTATATCTCCTACTTCACTGTAATTTCCATGTTAATGTCTGCACTGTGGTCCAGCTGTCTTAATTACAAGAGGGACTGACTATAACACTAATTTTGCAATCACAAATCACACTAGTAGGCCTGCCCCTTAATATCAGATTGTGAATGAGAATGAAATACTTTTCTCTTTAAGCAGATGGATTTGGAAAAACACTTTTGTATCTAAGTTAGCTCAGAAACACTGTGAAGTTCAAGTTTCCAACTTTAGGAACAGCAAGAAAAATATGTTTTGGTGAAGAGAAATCAAGTTACCTGGAGGAAATGTGATGCTTCAGCAGTCTGAGTGAGACACATGACAGAGTTTTGTTCCAGTTCCTGATCCAATGCTCTATTCTTTTGAACTAAAAAAATCTTAAAACTGACTCATATAAGCTCCACATAAACCTTAAATACACTTTTGCAGGGGACATGAACTATAATCTTTTATCACATAAAGACACATTAGGAGAAGATTCTCTGAATGGCTGGTGTGAACAGATCGTAGCAAGCAAAAGATGTTTCAGTGTAGTATTGGCACAGGAGTGTTATTTGAGAGCAACGAAAAAATGGGGAACCTATTCCCCAAAAGCCATTTCCAAAAGCACTCAATTTTTTCAAACTAAAAGGTGTAAGAAGAGGATACATATACAAGAAGGTCTCATTCTGACTAAGAATTTTAGTTGAAGTTTGGTCAGAAAAGTGGCACACAATCATAATTTAACATCTCTGAAGTTTCTGTAGCCTTCAGAATTGAATAGGAGTGAAAAAAAAATAGAAAAGCACTTGTTTGTTTTTTTTAAACCACAGTGTTTAATTGCAGCACATGCTGAAAACTGAATGGTTATAAAATTAAAAAAAAAAAAAAAAAAAGAGCAAACACTCAAATCAGGCTGGAATTATCCTTAATTATGTTCCCATGGCTTCAACCTTCTGTTTTGCTAAATTACCATCCTGCCTCATGTCTCTGGCAATATCAATATGCTATATTAACACAGTCAATCATAGTTAGAGACACACCCACTCACACTCACAAAGATACTCTGAATACAAATACTCATTAATTCACAGGATGGGATAAAACTGTTACTTTCATCATTACGACCATTCCATTACAGTCATGTACAGCTAATATGTGTTATGCTAAATGGCTACATAATACACACTATAACTCATCCTCTGCACAGGGACAGAAACATATTTCCATCCTTTCAGCCACAGCGACGCAGCCTGTCCTCCATCCTGCCATATGACATCTATTACAATACTAGTCAATGAGATTCACAGAATGGCAATGAAAGGTTTTCTCAGTGTCAGCTTTCCTGTCTTTGAAATTAAGTCAGTGATTAAATGGAATAAAGACCGAGTGCAATAGGCCATACTCGAGGTGACAGACAGGTGACCAGAAAGAGAGAGGAACTTCTTCAAGGAGCCATTTGTTGCCAGACCACAAAATGATGGCCCCAATTATATCTGAGCTGCCTGTGTGTGGAAAGACAATTAAGCAAAGCATCAGAAAAAAATATTCAAACCACAATGTGGTAATTAAGTATTATAAACAAAATAATAGATTTAAAATATGCCTCACTTGCATTACTGGATTCATCTGTGTTCACATTTTTGTAATAACACAGCCTTTATTTCCATTTAAAAAGCCTCCACTTTGTTGTCTGTTTAAATCTACTCTCTTCACAGAGGAATCATTATTGTTTAAATGTTCAAAAGGCAGGATTAAAGCAGGTTGTTTTGTTCATCTAATTCTAAAACCAAACGGTTTACTTGTTCTTAAAGGCCACACTTGAGGAGTGTGAAAAGCCTGCCTTCATATTCTCTGTCCTTTTTGCTTTGCACTGCCTGACCGATGACTCTCCAAAAAAATCTGGGTCAGACTTACTACAAAAAATTGGCATGATGCAAATGTGCAGAGCAGTTTTTAATTAATTTGCAGCCCCAGTGTGCAGTGTATTCAGCTGATTTACCAAGACAGCAGCTGATGACACAGTCAGCTCCTTGATGGCAACTTCTGCAGTTGAGCAGGTCCAGAAGCTCTTAGCTTGCAGCAGGTAGAGCAGAAGATGGAGCTGATACAGCTGGTGTTTACTAGAAAACAGGTGCTTTGAAAAACATTTAGTAGTATAAATGTTTTAAAGATAGAAAGCTGTTTAGTTGCATCTTGACTTACATCCAGCTAATTATATTGATCAAATTGTGCTAAATCTTCATCATCAATATTAGTAGTATTGTTAAACAATGAGCTGCATATTCTATACCCATCAAGTGCTTTCTCACAGAGGATCTTTAACCTTATTTTAGATCTGTACACTTTTAGTTCACTATTGATGCCATCAGCCTCCAGACAAGTGAGTCATATTATGTGACAGCGCCTAACCAAAGAAGTGACTCAAATAGCTTAATTTACTGTATTCTCTTTTTAAGTTGGCCTGATGAAGTTGTCAGTTTTAAATATGCCAAAGAAATCATATCGATTATACCTGAATAACAACGTATTAGCCTGACGACTATATTCAGAATATTATAGAGGCTCTAGTAAAAGTTCAGTCAGGTGAACTACCCCTTTGCATGCCTGTAGGCATTTCTTCAAACATCTGCCATTGGCTCATCTCATAAATGCTAACTCAAAATTTCCTTGCTGTCAGGCCTCCTGTCTGGGGCTTTAAATCATCTACATCAGCCGGACACATCTGCCCAATAGCACAGTAACACACCTACATTGTTAGCCTATGGTTCTGCTGTGTCCCTCTTATCATTGCCAGTCTTCAGTTTCATCATTTAATCAGTCTTTTAGCCTCAGCAGGGCCGTCAGTCACTACCACCACCAGTGTCTGGACTTCATGGCGGGATTTATCCCGCTGGTGCTCAAGGCAGGCATCCCTCGCTTGAAAAATCTTTGTGCCGAGTCCAAGTGCCAAAGACTTCCTAACAAGACTTAAAGATCACAAATTAGTATAAATAATACTTTTATTTAGGAACTTGTCTCTCTTGATTAAACTGATCATGTCTTGGTTCTTATACATTTTTTTTTAAACTTTTCTTTTTTGTTATTAGAATTGAAACATTTTAGTTGTTGCAGCTATGATGTAGGCCGCAATCCCATAAACCTGTTTTCTGACAACGATCTTTAAAACAGTTTAATGAGAGCATCGACTAAATGCAAGATACAGTTCTTTCATTTAAATCTTTCTCTGATAGTCTGTTATTTGATAGTGCAGCTCATCAGACAGATCCAGCAGCAGTGAGTGGATAAATAGACAGCAGCACCAACTCAGGTGTAATCATTTCAGATTTTAACCTTTCATTATTTCTTCATCATTTAATTAAAGTTATTGGATTGTTACCAAATTCAGGTCTGAATTAAGGAGCTTTTAGACCCCTCTTCACACTTTTCTGTCTTTTATTATTTTTCTGAGTAAAAGGTTTTTCTGTTCCTTTATCTGTTAACTTCTCTTTAACATGCACCTTGGCTTACAGTCAGGTGCAGACAAGGAAATCAGTGATAAATTACTTTTGGCCCTAGGCTGGAATTTAATTTTCATTTTAAGGCTATTTTTGTATCAGCTGTTTATCATAGTAGAAGCTCATCTGTAAAGCAAACTAATTATCCTGCAGACAATATTATAAATGTCTGCTCTTATTGCTCAGTGTCTGGACCCTTTGCAATAAACACATTCTATTATGCTATCCTTTTTTTTTGATTAGGCGTAAAACAATTAATCATAGTGAGTAAGAATGTACCGGCTGTAAGGTGAGCCATAACCCCCCTTTTTTTTTACCTTAAACTATTTTTACACAAGACAGCATATTTTTTAATTTACAAAAAGATTAATGTACATGCTTCATATAAAATCTGCAAACTAAAATAACTGCAATAAAATAACAGTATAAATATATGTTTATTTAAAAATACAGCCCATATATTAAAGTCATAGCAATAAGTATAAAGAAAAAGGTCTATAACCGAGGATGTGTTCCTTTATCATAATTATTATTGTTATTTCCCTTAAGCAGCACTTTTAATTAGCATCCTAGTCTGCAGCAATAATGTATACCATGTTAATATATTACTTATATCTGAATTAAAACATTCTTGATTAACTGTGTGAGCCTGTGAAACATACTGTTTAAATGCATTTCAATTTAGCTGATCTTTAAATTGTCTGAAGAGAAGTGTGTTCGTGTGTGAATCTCAGGGAAATAGCTCATCAAACAGTTCATTTAAGGAACAAGATGCACAGACTAATAGCTTCTTCAGAGCATTAGGCCCATGGGCAGGTGATCCAGCTTTGACGCCATCATCAGTAACAGACATTGCTTCTGAGGACACTTGGGAGGATGTAGGCATAGAAGAGAGGCTCGCTGCCTGATGAAAAGCCATAAGAGGTGAGAATATAGGGGAAAAAAAGTTCCCTCTATGAATCAGATTATTGACTGATCTGTAGGTCAAGGATGACATCTTGAAGTTAACTCAGAATTCCTAAAATGAAATATAATAAGTATATATAATAGGAAGAGAATAATAAAGAGGACTGAAATGTAGATTAAATACTGTCATGCTATAATTTTTCTTCAAGTTTTTGAAGAACTCATGGTAGTAAATATGGGGCCTCTCTTTGTCTTGTTAGATAATCCACCCTCCATCAGTGAGTGAGCTGAAAAGTGCAAAAAGGCTACTGCTGCATTAAATGTGATCCTTTTGAAAAGGGTCCAACTGTGCTATCTTAATGCAATGCCAAATCAGTATAGCACAAATATAGCCTTTGAATTTTGTCTCTTAGTGCTTATACATGAGTCATTTGGTGTGTTTTGATAGCTGAGTGACCCACCACCCATAAAGGTGCATACTGACATGGGCAAAACACATTATCATTTTTGAATAATATAAATCAGTCTCTGATTTGGCAAAGGCTAAAGATTTTCTGTATGAATCTCTCTACTGAATGCCTGTGACCAATAACTGATTTCTTTCCAGACCAAGTCATTTCATTTAAATACTGAGATTCACTGGGCTACCACACAGTGAGGAGATCGGAAAACAGTTGTCTACTTTCACATTCATGACACTGATTTGTTTTCATTACCTGAGATGCCCCAAAACAACCTTGAATTGATTTGACAGCAGGGTGTCACTTTCGTGTCCTCTGTGTATGCAGTTCACTTCCTTCACTCGTGCCCCTATGGCAACCTGTGAGGATTTGAAGGAGAAATGAAGATTTTGCTGGAGGGGTCTTCCATATTGCATTGCACGTTGATTTAGAACTGCAGCATGGCATCACTTCTGAATGCTGCATACAAAGACACATCGATGCACTGTACCCCAAAACATGCATACACATCTTTAAAGTGCTATGATTGATAGTGAATTGGAACTAATTTGTTTGTTTACATGTAAAGAAAGTGTTTGGGAGTACAGTGTATGTCTGTCCTCACTTCTTTGGTTTAATGAGGCGGGCTTTGCAATCTGTCAACACACATTCAACACTCAATTCTCCTGGGCTCTCTTTTTTAATCAACACACCTACTCATTTATAGCAATGCAGCACATAACTGCCTTCATACTGCTTCATCTGTCTCTCATGGTGTGTTTAACTCATAGCTTTGTATTTACACACTTCAAGCTGACATGGCTGTTGTTGTTGTATTCAGTCATTGACAGCCATCCTAAGCCTGCTGCAGTACATTTTTGGCTGATATGCCAATATGATTATCTTCCAAAACCTTTGGGGTTGTAAATCCCATAATGCTGACGGATGCTTAGCATTGATGGGTTTCCACAAACACATTTCCATCCTTTGGGCGTTTTGTGGAACAAAACAATCAAGGAGGGTTAGAAAGTTGCAGGGTATATTACAGTGACGGATTCCTAAAAGCCCAATAAAGACCCTTACATCAATGCCAGTGTCAATTGATTACTTTTAATGAGTGCAAATAAATAATGCAGACCGGTTCACACCCATACTCTTTCTCACACCCACACCCACACACACATTTGCAAGCAGCAGAAACTTTGGTAAAGTTTAATGCCCTTCAACTGCTTTTTCTCTTTAGAATGTCTTTTGGCTGAATTGCTTGTTAGCACTTTGCCAGCCACCAGATTCCAGTAGCACCAATGAGATGGTGTCAAAGGACCCTTCATCCTGTTAAGTCAGACACACCGGTCAGCATTTGTGAAAGCATGCAGGAGATTTATATTTACTTGTGGGATATTCAGATCAACCAGAATAATATTATAATTTTGTTTTACCCAGTTGTTTAACATTTGCAGGGTCAGTTTGTTGTTGCTTTACTACTTAAGGAAAGGATCTTTATCATCGGAGAGACAGAAATATTCATAGGTGATAGCTAAGATCGGA
>JAQMCX010000032.1:16468326-16481068 GCA_029814765.1 Acanthurus leucopareius
GTTGCTTAAATAAAAGTGTCAAAACAATCGCAACTGCTGTGCTGATCAGACGATAGACCTCCATCTTTGATCAATCATGTGATGTTTTCATCGATCTGCGCGTGAAACACAGCTGTAAAACGGTGGTTCTGATTAAATGTATTGGCACATGTAAACAGTTGACCTGAACTCTTAAATCTGAATGATTTCAATCAGAATGAAAAAAAGTCTGCATGTAAACCTGGCTATTGTTGCAATGATTTTATTGGATGTATTCTTGAGCTTTATGTCTAGGCTTGGTTATTGTTAACTTAGTTGCACATCTCACATACTTGTATGACTGGAAGCACTTCCAGTAACTTACATGTTGAGTAACCTGTGTGGAACTAACCCCCCCTTTCTTAACCTGGCACCTTCAGCTTACAGGCATTGAGTCTTAACAAAGAAACCTAACCTCCCACACTAGCCGTGTGGTGTTGGCCGTAATCTTCCGTTCGGGCATCTTTGTTTTAGATTCTTTTGTTTAAGCCATGCAGTCCTAACCACCATCTTGAGTCAGCCAGTTTGTCTTTGTCTGCCCATCAGCCACAGCCACAGCCCCAGACACAGCCCCAGACACAGCCACAGACACAGCCACAGACACACACACACGCACACGTACACACACACGTGTAAATAGTACATATGCTTGTAGTTAGATATTGTGTGTTGTGTTTTGTTTGGTATCTGTTAAATAAATGCTTTTGACACTAGTCAGTTGTTTGTCTGTTTAATCTGTACAAAAGTGAATGTTGCCAACCTCTACGCTGCAAAACTCCAAATCCTTCAATCTCTACTGACAATTGATTAGGACTTTGATTATAATTATTCATATAATTAATTATCATAGTTCCAAATTAATAGTCGGTAATTTTACGAGACTGACTAATGATTGGCTATCATTTCCCTTTCTAAGGGTGGTGCCCCGAGGTAGGTTTAATGTATATTAAATCCTATTACTAACTTTTTTATTATTTACTTTAGATGGCCAATCCCAAATTATTAAGCCCAACATAGTTGGAGCCCCATGTGACCCAACAGTCCTCATCTTAAATATGATGATATTGATGTGTTTTCTAAACATGACTGACTTCTTGTTGTCTAAACAATAGTCTCTTGGCAAAAGGAGGAGTGTCAAGTAAACTGAAAAATGTATTTGGGAGGTTGTCAGGGTGGCTGAAGAGTTGTGTGGAGTGTCTGAATTTGAGACCTAAGATTAGTTTTTCCATCCAATCTGCTACCAATAGTCCGCATTAGTTTAAGTTAGGCATTGGTTATTGTTATAATTAAAAGAAGCCATGCAGTTTTATGTTTGTAAAATTAACCACTACATAACCACAGGGGCACCTTGAATACAAAATGCTTGTACCGGTTGTTTCCACGCATAATATTACAGTTATTAGGTTTAAAAATTTAAATCAATGTATATTTTAATCTAATCAAGTAATACTATGTATTTTTTTAGATTTAAATTATCTCCAGTCTTTCACAGATCAATCTGTTTCAGCTGGATAAACTCTTTCCTGTGACTCACTGGGTAATAAAACAGATCAGGCATTTCAGGTACTTTACATCATGTTTAAGAAGGAGCATGATGTCTTTTTTTTTGGACAGTTTGTTCATTTAAAGTTTGCTTCGGTTCACTTGCTAAACCAATAATGGAGAACGACCTGCTGCACTGCACACATTGGTTGCAGCATACTTTCTCCTGTCTGAAGAAAGGCGTTCTTTAAATCAGCAAATTTTGTTCATGTTTGTCAAAGAAATTGACTGGGAACATGACTGACCTCAATGATGATGAAAGGGTTAAATCATCCTCCACTAGCTTGATCCGCACGTTTTCCATTTCTTGTAAAGGCTGATGTTGTTTGCACTCACAGAGACAACTCAATAGGAATTACATTGAACACATCTCTGAAAGGCCTTCAGCCTTACTGCACTTAATGAAGGACACAGGTAACATTGATGTACTTTGCAATCTGCTGAGTGTAATTACAGGCAGGGTATTAGAATCCCATTACAGAGACATACTGCAGCAAATCTCATGAATTACATTTGTTCACATTCAATAAAAATAGTGATAACTTAAAGCCAGGCCATGCAGCATTTTTATGCGATTATAGCGTCTGTCAAATTATTCTAATGATGTTTTGTGTGAAGAAAAATGGGACAATATTAGAGAATATCTTTGCATGCGTTTCTTTCATCCCTGTTTTCCCAGTGTCCCTGAGTCAAACTGATCCACTACTTGGGGACACAAATGAGGATCTTTTCCTGTTTCTAGAAACAGAGTTTCAATTAAATTAAGTATAATTATAACAATGAATCTGTGAAATTTAAACTTAATAATTGTGGAAGATCATATAAGCAGATCTTATCGGTATGTGCTAGCCTGCGCAGGTAGTTTCAGAGCTGAGGAGCCTGCAGCAAGAGGACCCTTTGTAATAAGGTGAGTTTGAAAAAGCACCAGAGGAGTCCTGCCTAAGGACTTCCAGAGCTGCTCATATGGGATGAAAATGTCTAAAATATAGCTGGGAGCCTGGCCATGTAGTGCCTTAAACATTAACGGTGGAGTCTAAAAATCAATTTTAAAACTTATTGGCAGCCTGCAAAGGGATGCATGAAAAGGCCGAGTGTGTTCTCATCTCCTTGAATTAGTTAAGAGCTGAGCAGCAACATTTTCGGGCTTTCTTGAGGCAGTTGATTGACTTGTAGCTGATCGGTGAATAAAGGGAATTGCAGCACTCCAAACAAGATGAAATAAAACCACAGCCTACTTCAGTATCTGTGGTGACTGAAAAAAGACTTAATTTTGGCTTCGATCCTCAGCTGAAGGAAACAAGACAGCATCACCGCAGTCACATGGTTATCAATGATCCCTCTACTTGGCCTTCTTAATATTAATGGTAATAGAATAGTGGTGGAATAGTGAACAATTACTCTAAACAGCTGGCAGTTCAAAGTAAGAGAAAATGCAGAGCTCAAAATCTGTGACTTCACTGTTGATTAACACAATCACAGCTCACTCTGAGGCCTCCTGCATGATTCCTTCACTTGGTTTTCAACAATAACATTATTGCAGTTGGTGCATGGACCCGGCTTATGCCTGCCAACATTTTAAATACTGTGGTCAGTGTTTTGGTCAATGGAATCTCTGACCCAATCACCTAAAAAAGCAAAACAAAAAAAACCCCATGTACTTATGAAAACATCTGGATCTTATTAATATCACCATCTATGCATGCCTTCTGCAGGTTTACTGCATTACATAGTGGGTAATATGGTGGTCTGTACTCCAAGTAAACTCAGAAAGTCCCCTTGCAGACTTGATGAATTCTCAATTCTTTGGCATTTTTCTGTTAAGTCTGCGTATGTGTGGAGGTTATTAACTGTCTTTCTATCTTCTTTAACTTGTTTAGCGCATAGTAATTGTACACATCATCTACTACCTACAGAGCAATAGCAAGTACTGCATGGATACAAGCATGACTTGCACAGATAGTTTGCTCCAGGGGCCATGTGAAGAGCTTCCAGCCATCATCAGTATGAGATGTGGTGAGAGCAAGGACAACAAACCTTATTGCAGCTCTACCATGGACTTTAATGCTGCAGCTGCACTCAAACATTAATCACTCCCGACTTTTGACATTAGTTGTTTCCTTTTTAATATTACAAAACAAGCACATGAAATCTCCCTGGGAAGTTACCATGGGTGACATAGGAAAAGTGTACATTATCCTGTGCTTCTGAGTTCATGTGTGTACGTGTGCCAACTTAAATAGCATACCACAATATTGGCAGGAAAACTTTAGCAGAATGTCAACAGGCAGATGGGGCTACTAGCTTTGTGAATGGGCAGATGGTAAAAAAATAAAATGGTGCAATCTTTCCACTTGGTGCAAACTGTTAGGAAAACTCACACTTTGTCAGGCAGGAAGGCTGATAGGGTTTTCAGTCAAAAAAACAATGATAACTTGTCCTGCTTTTCCAAATTCTTGGCTCTCATATCATACTTTTCGGCTTGTTCTGTTCCTGTTCTGCAAAAGCTACATTGTTTAAATCCGCAATCTGCATCTTAACTGCCTAAACATCTCAATGAGAAAAGACTCTCGCCACAAAGTCTGAGTCCATGCATGTAGATATTCCTATACAGTGAAGATGACTTGCTGTAAGGGATACAGATGTATCAGTCTTTATCAGCCTGGCTTCATTCATAGTTTTCAAGAGGAGGTCTTTTATCCGAAAGCACCATTTTACAACCTACTTGGCTTTTCTGAATCTCAACCAAAGAGGCGCTTTTACCCCAAAATAAGTGACTCATAAATACGTCAAACACATCAGGGAGGTTACAGACCAGACTTTATACTAGTGGTGAAACAACCCTGGAGTCTTTTTTTGTATGTTCCACATTGTCCTCATTATGTAACCGTCCCCCAGGGCCTTACCTGAGCCGGGGTTGAGTTTAGCTGTGTTGGAGGATGTGTGAGAGGTGGAAGTGGAGGCCACCCTCTGGTCTGAACTCATGTTGTCCTGGCCCAGAGCTGAGTTGGACTTTCTCGGCTTCTTGTCTGTCAGGTGCAGCGGGGAGCTTTTCTTCGGGGGCTGTAGTGGTCGCCGTGGTCTGGCAGTGACGTTGACCTTCAGCCAGGCTTGGGCTTTGTACTCCACAATCTCTCCGTAGTTAGCTCGTGTCACCCGGCACTCGTACAGTCCTTCGTCACTCTTACTGACTCTTGAGATCTGCAGCTTGTGTGAGATGTCATTGCCCTGGACCTTTACTGTCTGTTAGGGTAATAAGAACAGAACAGAGTGTCAGAAAAGTGTATGGTATGATGGAATCCAATTAGGTTTCATGACACATCATGCTACCTTATTCTACAGCACACTACATTACTATTACATTGTGACATTTAGATGCTAAAAAACTGGGAGGTAAACTAATACAGAAGTGACAATAAATTTTACAAATGTAAATGCCAAGAAGCACAGATTTCTCGGCTATGGTGATTCTCACCCACATGCCATAAGAATGTACGGGGTTTACTTTGATGATGTAAAGCACCTTTACAGCTCTGGCCTAACTTTTTATATCGCAGAGGAGGCACAAAGGCAATTTTTTTCCTCACTGTCTTGAGAATAAAATTGTGCCAGCGATGTCTTGAGATAGGGATATAAATTAAAGCATCAGTCAGAGTACATGTAGGATTATATAGCAGTTTCAATGCAATGTATATTTCAATTATTGTATGTCTGCAAAAGAATGACATTTGGTTAGGTTAGGCATAATAACTTAATAACTGAGATGACATTTTTATCACTTGTAGAGGCTATAGGCTAACAGTGTGACCTCTGATGCAGAGATTCTCAAAGTTGGGGCTGTGCAATGTATTAACATGCTAGATATGGAATAGGGTAGGAATATATACATATCAGATAAGTCAGGTCTTTAAGTTACTGAGTATATACAGTAATGCATAGTCCAAAAAATTTGATTCAGGTACTCATTTTTTAACAGTATATTTCTTGAAAATCCATTTCCCTGAAGACAACAGTGAACTAGGAGGCAGAATAGAAAACTTGACATCTGTGAGAGAGTCTGCAATCTTGCAAAGAACTGAGCATGTGTGCATTCATTATTAAGGGTTTGAGAAAGGAGGGAGGCAAGTACAGCTCTGAGAGCTGAGCAGCAAACTAACCTCACCACCAGTGTTAAACGGTTTAACTGGTGGTATCAATGGAAATGTGTATTTATCAACATACAAATACTTGTGAAGGATGCATGATTTACTTTATGCCTGAATTGCTCCTGCAACATTATGTTTATTCCACAGAATTACACGTTAATTTACTATTACTAGCTGCTAGCGTTATCATCACTGGTATTGTTACTAGTATTATTAATAGTATCATTATAAAAACACTTACATATAGCTTACATAAAGTTTAGCTTTTAGCTTCTGGCCTTGCTTGCTCTCCCCTTCCTATCTCTCTCTTTCCCATCCCCCTCTTAGATTTGCATGTTGATTTGGGGTTAACAATTATATTTTAATCTAATTACAGTGAAAATAAATTAATTGAAATGACTATGTTAACAGTAATGAGTAAACAAAAGGTACCTCAGTTTGTGGGACTGGTCAAAGTGTCCTGTCTTTGAAATCTTAAAATTTTTGAACCCCAGTGTGTCAAGGCATGTTGAGCTGTTTATTTCATTTTGTAATGTAACATTGTACCAAGCAAATTTCTGCAGGATATCCAAGAATGTAGCAACATCACAAAATAAAAAATAAGAGGAAGAGAAACACATCTTCCGAGATCTATGCTTTTTGCATCAGTGGCACAATGTTTTCATAACCCAAAGAAATGATGACGCAATTTGTAATAACTTGAAAAAAAGTCCATGGGCTTCCTTGCACTTGTCTCTGTCCTCGACATCACATGACTCTTTGACCATTTGAGAACTCCATTTATGTCATTTGGAGGCAGGCTGTGTGTTGCACTGGGTACAGAAAGCTCAGAGTGACAGGAAAAAAAAGGGGCGGAACAGTTGCTGGGGCATGAGTGCAGGAAGGGAACCACTCTGACAGTAATAATACACTGCCACTGATTTCACTGATTAGCTCCTTTCTCTGGCTGAAGGTGTATTATTCGGGGAAATCAGCTGCTGTTGTGTTTTCTTGGAATGAGACGTTGCCAACTTGGATCATGACGGTACACGTTTGAGAGGCAATGGGCTACAACCAGGGATACATAATACTTCAACTTACACTTATTTTTGTTCCCTCGTCATCAGGATCAGGCTCTGGTATCATCTCCATCTGGGAACACAGAAAGCAGCAGAAAAAGAAAGAGAACACATTAGGAAAGTGATAGCAGCCTGCTGAGTACTGCGTGGCTCTCAGACAGCCTCTCTATGAACACATCCAAAGATGTACTTATGCAATACTAGTCTCCGAAACACTGAAACCAGCTTGGAAATTAGTTCAAAAACCAAAAAAGAAAGCATCATGTATCTGCTGATGGTTATAAATATTTTATTCCAACATCAACACACAGTTTATAGACTGAGTGACTGCATTGCTACTGTTCTGGCTTTAAAAATAAATGCACAAAGATGTCATTTTTGCGACTGTTTTTGATGTATTTTTAGACTCTGAGTGGTTTTGTAGAGAAATTAAAGAGAGCATTCTGACACTGCAGTGAAGCAAATGGGGGAAAAAAAGTGGTTCAGACCAGGATACTGTATGACAAACTAACAGCTTCCTGAGACAAACTATGCCTCAAAAGCACCATCAGGCTCCACAGTAAAACTAATATTACCCATGAAAACTTATGACAAATGATAAATGTCAGAAAGCCTGAAACAGCTTTTCAGTAAAACAAAAAACAAAACAAAATAAAAAGGAAAATCAAACACATTAAAATACAAAATAGTGAACAGCAGCATAAGTCTGTGGCCCAAGAGATGTTTCTGTTTAAGCCCCAGTGACATAATTCTAGCATGGTGGTAAGCAGTAAGCCTACAGCCTACATCATGGACTGGGCATTGATTTTAGCGGCTATAATTTATTTATACCACATCGGATGCCAAATGGATATGTGCCCGGAAAAAAGTCTGCTGACTACAAAGCTGAGGAGGAGCAAGAGTGGTGCAGCAGAAAAGGCTTGAGAGGAGGAGGAAGTTTCTCTAGAGGACGTGGAAGCTATTGGCTCAACGGCAGCCACAAAAAAAGGAAGGGCAAGAGAGGGATAAGATGGCTACTTATGAGCATTTGCAGCAGAGAGCGTTCCTTCAAGTTCTGTAATTACCTCGTAGGAATCGGGCGCTTTTCTCTGGAGAATGTTCAGCAGACAGGTGATTAATGAGCAGAATTAGGAGCCATTGCTTTCTCTGTCTGAATGTATGCATGACTCTTACATCTTGACTTCACAGATGTACCTGGCATCCTCTATTGTATCAAAGAGACGGCTTTAATGGTGAGGCAGGATTAATTGGACTGCTTCAAGTCATCAATTTCAGCCCACTCTTTTACAAACTTCCCAGTGGTTATATGGGCTGGGTGTGCAGTCTATATATGTCACCTGAGGAGGATAAAGTTAGAGAGTTTCACTGGAGGACAGATGCACTATTCTGGTCTGCACATACTGACTGCTGCGTTCAGGAGAGCAGGGTCAAAGTGATAAATAAGATTGAAGAAAACAGTTTAATTGCTTCTCAGTTGTTTCATTATTGAAAGCCCCTTAAGGCTATCAAAATGGCTTTTTATCATAAAAGAGCTTTCCAGAGTCCAGTGCTTGATCAACTCTAACAGTTTTTGAAATGTACTGTATAAATGGCTTTAATTCTTTAGGTGAATAGGGGAAAAATAGACTAAACCTATAAACCTATATAACAAATAATTCCATACATACGTATATATTTTTATATATATATATATACATACATTCATAAACACAAACACACACACACACACACACACACACAGACACATATATATGTATATAGTATATAGTATATAGTATATAGTATATAATGTATTTGTATGTTTTCTTAAATGTTATGGTTGAATATTACTAATGCATCACTGATAAAAATTGCACAAATCTGCATAATTTGCAGAACATGGAAATGATAGGTTAAATGATTTTAAGATAAGATAAGATAAAATATTCCTTTATTAATCCCACAATGGGGAAATTTGCAATGTCGCAGCAGCAAGTGAACAGTAAAAAAACAGAATGTAAGAAACAGTAATAAGAATAAAGAACAATAAATAATAAGTACAAATTAAGAACAAAATTGTTACATTATATACAAGAGTGAGGGTATTGAGCGGTAATAATACAGTGGTTGATATTCAATTGCACAGATGAAATTGGAATAATATACATAGATATTGCACATAATTGAAATTATTAGTATACAGGAAATACTAATAATAGTATAGTAATCTTCAATCCTATTGTAAACCTATTGGATAGAATTCTATACAGAGGAAATTTTTTATATCATAATAATGTGAATTGCTATTAAACATGTAATATATATACATAGATTCTGACTATGAATGATATATTACTGAATATATATTATGTTGTGGATTTGACAGGTGTCCCAGCCAATAAAATGCCAAAACATTGCTTGGCTCACCCCTGACACATATATACCAGTTACAGAAGTGTTCTGGTGTTCACAAGTTGAATTGGCTGATAAAATTTGCAACAATGTCCAGTTTGTCTCCAGACCACAATTATGACAGTGAACATTCACATTGAAGAGTGGGCTCATCAAATGGCTAAAGTTGCAGCATAACAGTCTCTATGTGTTTAAAAGCATTTTACATATTCTTTAACCATATAAGTGAGATTAGATTTTTTCAGCTCAGATAATGTATTGATAATAAATAAATGGAGGCATCTTGAGCATTATCAAAATAGACAAAGTCAATACAACTGCCACTCCTATAACTCTGCTTTCCAATCATACATGACAGAAAAATACTGAGCAACACTGATGTTATATGTAGCAAAATCACCTTGAAGGTAACAGACTGCAATATCCTGATCTAATACTGGTCAAATGTTGATGTTTTAATGGATGTTGTCTGAAATGTTATCCAACATGTAAATGAAAATGGCTGTTCTTGTATGTAAATAAACATGCAACTTGTATAGCAACCAGCGGCATGCACTATTTATATACGGCCCCTTTATGCGTTGTAAAGGCAAAAAAGCAAGAAGCAAGTGCACAGTTTGGGTTGCTCTTAATACAGTGTTGTGTCTCCCTGACTAACATGTAAGTAACACCATCATTAGCAGATTGTCAGCCATAGATTTCCAACATGTTTTTTTTTTTTAAATTAGTGAAAAGAACAGCTGGCATTGACTGGACTTTAACGCTAAAGATTAGACTCTCTACTTCCCACACACTATAGGTTTTATCTGACAACAGTGGACACTAGCTGACCAGAGCTGAACAGTTCTCTGCACAAATTAATCACATCAGTTGCATACTCAGCTTTGTTCAGGGCTAGTGTAAATCTTGCACACTGGCCCTTTAAGGATGGCACTGAATCGTTTATATTTTCAAGCCAATCTCAAATTTCCACCACTCTGGCTGTGGGCATATGTAAACAGGAAATAGAATTTGAAAAACCACGTGTGAGTTGTTTTATTTGTTGAGTGCTAATTTACCAACTGATGACTGACTAATCATGTACTTCCCTGCTGCTGCTGCTGGTGAGTGGATAGATGTCTGAAAATTTCCAAGTTGTACTATTTAAAGAATCAACATAGTTTTAAATTAAAGACATAAAATGGCAGACAATAATTTTTCTAATTCCAAAACCATGATTCATCTGTAAAGCTTGTCCAGAGTTACAGAAATGCATGCATAGTTCACATTACACACACTGAATAACAACCCAAGACAGCAGCATTGATGCAGACGAATCACACATCAGTATTTTAAAGAGCCAAATTATGACTATGTTTCCTTGGAAACAGCGAGGCAGGATGAAAGAGATGACAATATAAATGATTTTCTGTTCCAGGGACAGTATAGATAGATAGATACATTTATTTGTCCTTTACAGAATAATTGTTGTCACTTCTGTACAAGTCGCAAGAGGTCACACCCATGACTTAACAAACACAAGAACCGCAGTGCCACAGATATAGACATATTCATGTACCCTTTTTTTTTTTTTTTTTTTTAATGGTATCTCTGCTGTGTGTCCAGGTCATGGGACAATGCCCACCTTGTTCACATACTCAGAAAAGTAAAGGGAAAGCAGGACCTGAATGTGTTCTAATTTTTCAAAATTTTTCATCCAAACTTTTTAAACTTTAACAGTCTAAAACAGCAAGAACAAAAACAAAAAGATTAAGTAAGATTTGAGTGTGTAGTCATTAGTCATCAACACTGTACAAATGCAATTGAGGCAATTGTGACACGATGAATGTCCAATATCAATTCAGACTCCTGGCATTTATCTTTTGCTGTAAATGTATTTATCTGCCACTAAAGTGATGATGCTGTGTGTCCTTTAACAAGCAGACAAAAATGTCAGAGTTAAACCTTTTAAAGAGAATAATCATTTTCTTGCATTTAGCCGGTTCAACTCGTCAAAATGTCTTTTTCTTATCAAAATGTGTACCTGCTCTTGGAAGTAAGTTTCCAGTCTGTGACAGCCATGTAAAAGTTTTCAATGACACTGTCGGAATAAACCTCTATTATTTTCCCATTTATATTTCATTTCTACCGCATGAGTGCCTTCTGAGCCAAAGCTGCGGCCGCTTGCAAGTATCTCAATTTCAATCGCTTGTCTCTTTATTTCAAAACCCTTCCACCATGAAACGCTGCCGTTCTTCATGCAAATCTCAAATTGACTTCTTATAAAAAAGTGCTCCGCAATTATTGTGCATCAAAAAAGCTTTATTGAGTTGCTGAGACTAAATTAACGTCAGATGAAGAGAAAATGGTCATCATTTAAACTGAAGTATAAACTAGACCACCCTGTATTGCTGTGATTGTATTACGGCTCTGACTGTGATGGGATAAGATCTCATGTGAGAGCCCTGACCCTGGATGATGGACATGCACCACCAATGAAAAGATATTAATAAAGCCAAATATTTAAATGAGTTGATCCAGCAGTCATCGGTTTTGCAAACACAAACACTCAGAGGAGGTTAAACTCAGGTCATGGACTTTGTATGACATATTAAACCCTGCAATCTTAAGCTACAGTGGCAGAGGAAATGTGTCATTATATACTGCTGTTAAAAGCTTATCATAAGCAGTTTGCATAATATGATGGTGGCTTAGTAGTGCTTTTGAAATACATATATAAAGACCTCTAATTGTCATTTCAATATGACCAGAGGCAATGATATTTAACTTAAATGCCTCTGTAATTTGATATGCATCAGAATCAAGACATATGAATTTAAAAATAGACTCTGAATGGGTGCATGGAGGAGAAAGTCTAAAATATATCCCAGAATTAGCGGGAGCCTTTAAAGATATGCTTAAAGAACACTTAAAACAGTTAATTCGTAATGAAATAGTTTGTAAAAGTCTGAATTGTCTTGTAATTGGTTTTTGCTGTCCATTTAATTTTTTAACTTAATTTTGTTGTTTTATTTTATTGGTTGGACATTTGATATAATCCAGGTCTATGTATAAACACTGCTCTCTTGGTGCATTCTTTGGAGTCTGTGTGATGGTTAGTAAAGCTAATTAAAGTTGACAGCAGTTGCCTTCAGACCTCTGTGAAACATTAAAACCTACACAAACTATTGCGTCAACACAGGCTGTTTTTTTTCTTTACTATAAAACATCAATAGAGCTTAATCCAAGTGACAAAGGAGGCTTGTGTGCAGAGTGACTGACTGTCAGAACTGGATACTAAATAAAGCAAGCTTGATTAATATCTTAAAATCATTACAATTAATTTAACTAATCTCAAAATGTTTCCTTTTGATTCTTTTATTGGCAGTAGAGGTCTGTATGGCCAATGATTTGTACTGTCAAACACATCTTATGAGCCCTTCTTGATTTTCTCAACTCTGAAAACTTCAGACTCATGAATCTAACTTCAGTCCAATCTCAAATCTATTCCTCTCCATCACCAGCCTCTCTTTTATGATTTACCGTATTTTCCGCACTATAAGGCGCACCTAAAAGCCTTTAATTTTCTCAAAAACCGACAGTGCGCCTTAT
>JAQMCX010000032.1:16484214-16502765 GCA_029814765.1 Acanthurus leucopareius
TGGCACGAAATTGTCACTGTGCCAAGCTGAATCTGTCGACTCCTCCCCCTGGTGCGCCGCCACACCCATCTCGGCGCAGCCCGGCCTACCAAATCACTAAACTGGCTGCGCACGGTGGTGCGCTGGACGAAATTAGAGCCCTGTGTGTGTAAGACAGCCACAAGTCGACAGCATATTGATACTCAGTGACACATCTCCAATTATGATGGATGTGTTTGGGGTTTGGATCCATCAGGATCCATAAAGACCAGGACAACTTAATCATATCCAATAATGAGTAATGAATGTTGCATTCATTTAAAATTCAATATATCTTCCAGCTGAGGACCTCAGTGGCATTCTGCCCCATCTTTAACAACATTGTGAGGTCATAGTGGCTTTAAAAATAAGAGTGCATTAAGAATAGTAGCAAACCCTGCAAAGTGGTTCCTAATTACAATACTTTCTGACTCCCATTTAAAAATGTTTTGGGTCTAAGCTTAGTTGTTAACCCTAATTACATCCCACAGCTGACAGGGGTACCATTCACATGCAAACACTAATCCCCTTCACACCCCATTGGTTTATGAGAAGAGCCATGTTAATTACATGTAAAGCCTGCAATTGTGCGTGTAAGAAACATGAAAGAGTTTGAATTGTGTACAATTACTCCATTACTTTATCCAGTGAAGGGGAAATTATCCTTTGACAAGCTGATGTTACAAGAATTCGAGGCACAAGGAACGCTTTTATTAAACTGTGAGATGGTCTCAAGCCACAACTGAAACAAGAGGTGGTCAAAAAAAGTCTCATGCACTGCTTTCTTATTACCATCAAAACTCTGACACCCGTGCAATTTTTGACAAAGTCCAAAGTGCAACATTAAGGTCAAAATCAAAATGGCTACAGTCTGGCAAATAGCCGTGCAGGCTCCTCAGACACACACTTGATTCTCTTTGTGTAGCTTCTGTGAATTACAATTAGTCGCTAAGGCTCTTCCATCACTTCCTCAAGTTTCTAAAAAAAAAGAAAGAAAGAAAGAAAGAAACTGCTGCACTTGGACAAAAAAATTGTGGTTCCCAGGAATTACATTTATATAGAACTTATCTGCATTCATATATCTTTATTGCTGCGGTGACAATGCACTTGCTGCCTGATTGATGTTCAGAAACAATTTTCTTTGGTTGGATGAGACACAACTTATATGTGTACTGTGCTGAAGCTGTGGAGGTATTGGGGTGTGGGGGGCTGGCATACAAAGTTACAAAGTGCAGCTACTGATTTTCTCAACAGTTAGAGTCTCAGTTCAGTTATTTTTTTATTCTACTTATTTTTTGTTTGTTTTCTCAGCTTTCTTTCATGTAAACCTTTGCAGGGGTTGACATTTGTTAAGATGCTTTCACACATTTATCTAAAGAATTTTACATTTGGCAATGTAAATAAGTTTACAATAGGAATTTAAATACAAAAAAAGGATTAAGTTGAAATGTTCTAAAAGCATACTCAAATAAAGTTTTTGCTATATAAACATTTCCCATTTAAATTTCTGAAAATTTTCATAAAAAGTTAATTATTTTCTCATGCTTTTAGCTCAAGTTGTCTTTCTATGCTTTTAAATACACAAACTGGTGATGCTTTATCAGTTATTTTACACTCAACTAAACACAAAAATACATACAAACGAAAAAACAATTATATTAAAACCGGAGCCCAATTACTACATATTGCCTGAAGCTATAATTACTAATTACTGTAATTAAGCAAAATTTTTGGCCATTTGTCTTTCATCCAAGTTTAAAACTGAAATTATTATAATATGTTGAGATTTAAATTTTGCTTCAGCTGTCCACCTGAAGTGAGTGACAGTTGTTAGATACTGCAGACATGTCGCTTACTGAAAAGCAGCTAAAATAAAAAAAAAGGTAGCACTGCTGTCCTGCATATATAACTTAAGGGAAACACACCATCCGATTAATGCACACCCAGAAGCGGGAGACCCTGCTGTAATGGAACTGCAAATCATTGCCTTGCCAAACTGAGCCACAAATGTATATAGAAAAACACCACAGGTCTCTTTAAATCAAACACATGAAAGGGTTAAATTTTGGAGTCAGTTGTTCAAGATGAAATCACTTGTAAAAGTGCCCAAAGCCAAATACAGAAAGCAGAATTGCAAGAAAACAGGGAGCAACCAACCATGACTCAAAACTGCCAAACTAGACTACAGAATAAAAGAAACCTCTCTTGAGCACCCACCCACACTAGCACCAGCAAGTTTGCAAACCTAATGCCATTACACCTGGAGGGATCAGGTCCAAGCGATAACCCCACAAAGAAGCTCCAGCTGGTGAAAGCACCATCCTGTTAGCCCAAATTGATGTCATTCAATACCACACAATCAGAGACTGATAAGGCTATGCAAAGTGCATCTCATCCAAAAAAAAGGAAAGTTATGTTACCTTCCATTTCTATCCAGTCACTTTGCAGGAGACCACAGCACATTATGTGGTCTCAGCTGAAGATGGAAAACAGAATATATGTAGCAGATAAAAGGGAGCAGGAGGAGAAAGCTGAACTCTGTCACCATATCCAGGATAAAAAACAGAAAATGAATAACAGGACAGTCATGTTGCAAAGTCGTCTCCACTGTATAACACTACCTTCACTTCAGAGAGATCACTATGATGACATTGTTAGATCCCTGAACACCAAATACTGACATCTGACACCAGCTTGTAAGATTATTTAACTTTAGATCATAACTTTTTGCTCAAGTGCTTATTGCAGGCCCATTGATAGCAGTCATGGCAATTAAAACTGTCAATACTTGGATGGGTATTGTGCAAACAGTCAAATTTTAAAGAATTAATATGAAAATTTTATTCAAAAAGATTTTAAACTAGGAGTCTTTGGCCATGCTAACAGCTGTAAGGGTTACAGTTAAGCACAACAGTTTGAAGACGGAAATACTAATTTCATGTTGAAAATGACAGATTCTATATTTAAGATTCTTTAGTCTGGACCTGTGGAAAGACAGACTAGACATGCAAAACCTTTGAAGGGTTTTAAGACTAAGGTTTGGTTTAGGACCTTGAACTTGGCCAAAGTTAGAGAAAGATTGTGTCCTTTGTCAAAAGAAACCAGCATTGACTGTTGAATAAAAATTATGTTACAGCCAATCAAAAGCAGTTTCTTCTGTCCTTGTCACATGTTTGTTGTTATTCATTCACTCCAGCCTTCTCTCTGTAGAAGGGGAGGCAGAGGAAAAACAGATGGTATAACCTTTTTTATTTTGATTTTGAGATTATGAGAGTATTTTCACTCCATTACCTTCAATAAGCACATAAAGAAATCGAGCGTTTTGTATCTAAAAAACACAAACATGCAAAAAATGTATTTTCAAATGATTTATAAACTGAACTCATTTTGCTTGTGTAAATAAAACTGTGTTTAAACTAACTTCAAAAAGGCCTTAATATTCAGCATAGCATTTTAAATGTGTACCTTTGAAGGCTGGCATACAGCAAGTGCAACCAATAAACCAAGGATGGAAACACAAGTGTAGAAAAGGGCGTGATGTACAAGCTTGAAAATGAATCTGCACCTCTGAGGAGCTCTAATTGATTTGGCTGTTCAAATTTTTGTCCTGGCTGGCTTATCCATTTCCAGCAAGACAGAAAGGCGAAATGGTATGACTGGAAATGAGGGGACAGGGGTGAAGACAGTCAAGAATGAAGACAAAGAATACTGAATGAAATGAGAGACACTGAGTAAAATGTCAATTCAAGGCGACGGCCAGCAGAATGACAAAGTACTTACTAGGTACAACAGGACTGCCTAATGAGAGCTAAAAGGTGGCATTTGGGGAGAACACTGAATTGTGACAGCTGTGGTCCAGTTTTGAAAACTCAACTGGGCTATTTTGTACATTGGCAGCTCCATGTGTCAACCAAAGTAAAAGGCCCAGAAATCCTCAAAGATGACATCAGCTAGCAGCCCGTCAAATATTATCTACATTATCTACATACACTGCTATGTAGGAGAGAACTACAAACCAGTTAGATGTATTGCCTCCTGTTGGCAGATTTTAATATCAGTGACAGAGAATAGCATTTCTTTTGGTCAAATTGTTTAAACTAGTGCAGCTCAAACTTTATCAGAAGCCCCTTTCTCTTGAATTTCCACTGTTACAGCTTTGCATTAAGCCTTCCAACTTCCATGTATTTCAACTCCCTGCATGAGAAATCCAATCAGCTCATTTGTTCACTGTAAACACCTGAAAGTATGTCAGTAGCGTTGGCTGAACAAAAACTAATCACTTTATATTTCACACCCACTTAATGATGATTCTAGCACAAAAGTAGTCCAAAGACATTGAGGTGCACAGGATAGTTTCCTTGAGTTCACAGAAGCTTACAAAGATTTCAAAGCATGCCCCACAAGACTTTGGGAGAAGAAGAGTCTCTGTTCAAAGCACTAGCCTAAACATGGCTGCAGTGTGCACGCTGTTATGATGTGAGACTGTTAAAAAACAATAATGGGAGCAGCACATGAAAAAGGTGTTTGAAATAACAAGGTCACAATTACAAGTGAAGCAGCATAAGCAAGCTGCATCAGGTTGAATGAAAATTAACAGTAGACACTATGTGTCAGCAGAAGTGTGCAGGAAGTTTGGCAGTCAATACTTTTGCTTTATAAAGAATTTGTTTGCTAGATAGTTACTTCGATGGAAAATGGTCTTGATTTGCAAGAGAACTGGTCACAAAAACAGCATGTTCTCTTAACCTTTTAAACCTGTTTGATACATTTTTTGTCACTAACAAAAAAAAAAAAAAAGTTGCACTCATTCCATAAAAATACACACCATATGCTGTATGCACATTATATCTTTACTGATTTATAAAAAGGGTAGATTTGTGCCTTAGTGGGGCATGAGAGGCGCAATATTTGCAATCATCTGTAAAACCATATTGCTGAATGTTTGCAACTTATATGTTGTTGTGCAACCTGTGTTGTAGAAAAGTAATTGGACCATGAACATTGGAATAGACATTTTCTGTCAGTCTAGATAATAGGTTAAACACAGGGATTGGTAAATGCCATATTGTGACCTCAAGATTTCCCAAAGAAAAAATCAAGCTCACCCAAAGATGCTCAGACCTAGTTTCATGTTGTCAAAGGCCATCATCTGTTAACATAAGTGAATCCATCAATAATTCCAGGCATTTCATTATCCAGACAGCTTATTGTTCAAACAAGGCCAATGAAGTCTTCAAACCACAATGCCTGAAACGGCTGCCACCTATATGAACATGTTAAAGTTCACACAGGAGGCAGTATAAAGCCAGAGGAAGAATGAAGTACAAACAGTGATCTTGAGAAGAGCCTCATGGTTTATCATGCTCAAAGGGATGTTTTGAAGTGGGGTCGTGTGAGGTACCTGTCAACCATCAGTGTAAACCAGCAGTCAGCACGTTTTTGCTTTAGAGGAGCAGAGAGTGGCACTGTCATAGAGGTAAAGCAATGTATTATTGCACACAGTGACGACAAAACATTTTTTATCCTCCTAAAAGAAGGCCCACAATAGTAAACCATATCAGTATATTTGTAAACTATACTTGCAATTTTTTTTAGCAATCTACCTTGCCCTTGTTGTAAAATACTAGTGAATAGAATAGTCATTATTACATGAAGTTCCTGAGGCCTATGCTACAAATCAGAATTTGCAGTTGGCAGGTAATTCTAGGTTTAAACCTGGATTTTTAAAGTTACCACAGTGTATCACTTCATAGTGTTATGTCGCTAAGGTAACTTATGCTCCACAGCTGACCTCTGGAGCAGGTTATGTTTGAGATAACAGATAAATGTCTATAAAAAAAGCACCGTCCACTGACCAATTAATTCACTTGAAAAATGTCACCACCATTTGTAGGCGAGAACATCCTGTCAAGCTTGGCATGTGGAATCATGAGACGGTATCTGAAGAGGAGGGCAAGAGACCCTCATTAATGCAGATGGCTGGCTCCTCAGCAGAAGGGTACTCCTGTTTGGGAGGGGCCCCTCCTGGCTTCTTAATTCCGAGTTTTCCCTGCTGGCTTCAAGCAATGTCAATTCCCTTTAATGGTGCTTTTGTAATGCATATACAAAAAAAAAAAAAAGAAAAGAGGTAAATAAAATGAAATAAAAAAAGCAAACAAAAATATGTGTGTGTGTACGTGTACGTGTGTGTGGTTTTTTTTTTGCTCTCAACTCCTTTTGACCCTGGTGGGTTGCAGCTGAAAGAATAGAGCTTAAATTGTCATACACACCATAAGTATTTTTCCATGTAGCACATTAATTCAGTGAGACTTCAGATAGCTTTTAATGCAATAATGCAATAAGAATAAGAACTTAGATAGTGAAGTGCAAATAAAATTTTTGTGACTGCAGGAGTCCATACATTTTAATCAGTTTTAAGTATTTTCATGCAGTAATTATCATTTGTCAGTTTATTGTCTTTGAAAATATCACCATCACTGTTTTATCAAACACAAGGTATAGTGCTGAACAATAGTTATCCCTGCTGTGAAGACAGTGTGTCAGTGCTCTCTTTGTAACATTTCAAATCTAAATTTAGAAAACATTTTGTGTGTAATTTATTCAATGTAATGTTCTGTTTTAATACAGAAATATAAAAGGGATGATTAAATGATGGAATATAGTTTAAAAAGTAGAACACAGCTGCAGCATGGATTATTTTCTTTTTCTTTTTTTTGAATTGTATTTGTGTGGTTTACTATTTACAAAATATACACTTGTATTCCCAGATGAGTTGTCCATGTTTAGAACTACTTGACTGCTTAGTGTGACCGCAGTTGTTAGACTTAGTAAAGCCATAAACTTTTTTCACAGCAAAAGCCTCTGGCTGGTTCTTAGATGGGTCAGTTGTCAACTGTAAATTTCCTCACATATTTTTTTTTGTTCAGTTATAACCTAGCATCAAAAAACGGCATACTGTTTGGACATTACTGAAGGGGGAAAAATGTCAAAAATAAACATTTAAAAAGATGAAGGTGATAATAAAAGACAAGTAAAATTAAGCATTCCTTTGTTCATTCAGTTCAGTTATTTGTTCCCATCAATGTAGATGAGAGATGATTAAGTTCAATTGTTTAAATAGATGCCCTTTGTTTTTTACTTTTAGACATATCCTCTACAAAACAATTTGGTGAGATTTTTATGTTGTCTGCAAACTCGATATCCTATTTTCTGTGTCCTTTGAGAGGTATAACCACACCATTTTGTCCTAAAAATAACAAACCCCTTCAACACCCCTTCAAAGTCACTATTCATGAAGCATTGTGCCTCAAGGGTCCTGTAGCCTTACCTATAGCAACATCCCCGATACAACATTTGATATCTGGCAGTCTCTAGAGAAAAGTAAAGATGTAATGCTTGCCACATTTTTATCACAGTATTTTAGTATCTTTCAGTTTTCACATAAGCTAACATGGTATATTACCTTTCAGCTTGAGTTGTCAAGCTGCAAAATGCATTTTCATCAAGAAAAATGGTAAAATATTTCAACATTGATCACTTAAAACTGCAGTACACCGCACAGAGCATGCCGATGTGTACAAACAGGCTGATATGTGGTGCTTCATAGCAAAAAGATACCAAAGGGAAGAGTGAGTCAAATCATCTATCATTTCCCACAAAAACAGAAAATATCTCTCTGAGGTAGCTTCATACAATGTATTTTTCAGGTTTTTTCAATACCTTCTGTTCTCTGAGGAGGTTTCCTGGAAGTTATCATTTCCAACAATGTGAGTTTGTATGGACAAAAACAGTCCTTGTGTTTTATTTTGTCCCATTTCTTAGATGTGGGGTGTCTTATAGCTTCAGTATTTATTTAGGGTTCTGAGGCTGACTCCCTTCGATCAGGATATGTTTATTATTCTATTATTATAGGAGATTTAATAAAAAACAGGATAAATAGTTTATCCACTAAATATAGATGGTTCTTGAATGTAATTTAGTATATTTTTAATACATCATTTCCATGTTCCTCCAGACAAACAAACTTTTATTAATTAACAGTCAAACATTTTCTTTTTAAAGATCTACTCAACCCAACTGTCTCCCTTATTCAGTACAATCAGATCAGACATCAGGAAATAGGATTTTCTAAATTGATTTATTTATTTTTAGTTTTTGCAATACTGATAACTAAACCCTTCAGGGTTTTAAAGACCTCAAATTAATTGTGTTTTCCTCATTTTGTTTCAAAACTTACATTGTGCATTCTTTTTTGTCTGTTTTTAACCAAATTTCCAAAACAGGGACCAAGATATAATTCATGCCCAAGAGCCTTGGTAAATGAAGGCCCTGGTGAAAATGAATTTCCAGTCTTTCTTGTCTTTCTGTGCTTTTTGCTTTGTAATCATTGCAGAATGGATTGGGGCAACCTGCCTTAAAATGGCTTATTAAACGTGACTCAGCAGCTGCATGAACTGTTTCTAGTCTCCAATTTTTCTGAACACAGGTTTTGATGATCAGTTTGGAAGAAATTTAAAATTGTAGTACAGCTGTGGTGTTATCCAATTTAAAAAAAACAAACAAAACAGACCAGTGACGGCTCAGTAAAAGGTGCTTGCATCCAATCAGATATCTACTGTGATTTAGTGTGTAAATGAAGGACACGACTGTTAATCATCTATTTCACAGCCTCGTCCAGTTCTCTGCCAGGTTTAAGCTCATATTGCAGCTGCTGCGTGTGTGAATGAGAAGATAACAAACTGATGGTTATCACTAGCCTGAACATTTACCTTCCATTACTGTTTCAGTAATGTACTACAGGAAGCTTCCTCAGGAATGATCTAATCTAATGGGGCAAAAAATTTGTTGGTTTGAATATGAAAGGTTCAGTTCAAAAACTTAAACCTTTGAAGTTAAACCTATTTTGATTACTTTTATCATCCACAAAAAAAGAAAAAGGTTATGGTAACAGTTCAATTACTGGTATCTGCTTCAGTTGGAGTTGAGAAATGTGGCAAACTCTTTGGCTGTGGCACAGTCCAAATCTGAATGCACAGTTGCTTGGCCTCAAATAACTGAGGAGACCTTGTCTGGTTATTTGGTTTTTGAAACCTGGCAACACTATAGTCACACCTGTCACACCTGTGCATGCTTTTCAGGCCACCTGCTGACACCTGGAAGTGTTCTTGAGGCCCAGGGATGGTCATTAGGTGGAGAGCTGGTTGAGTTTAGGTCAGACATACTAAGTGTGGCCAGCAGCAGAGTTTCAGGACTGGATAGAGGGATGAGGCTGCATCTGTTATGTTGTTCAGGTGTCCATAACTGGCTATATAACCATATTGAATATTCCCTCTGCCTTAGTTTTTTACTCAGTCTGTCTATGCATGTAGATGCACAATTCACCCATGCACACAGAGTGATTTCAAATCTTGCAAAGACAATTATCGGTCTTCAAATTCACTTTTAAGTTTGCAGGCACACTCAGTTGAAACACCACCAGCCTTGTGTTTGTCAGTGATTGACAGCACCAAAACACCTGTCTTTTAAGTTGTGTGTTTCCTGATCAGATAGACTTCAGAGCACATGTTGTCAAACTTCGAGACCTGCTTTGCCAAGGTCGGGAGAGATACTCGACGGGGGGCAGAGATACTGTGTTAGAAGAAAGTTACATGTACATGCTGGTGGTCTAAAAACAGTGGGAAGTTAGTCATTGTAGTTTGCCCAGCTGATTTGAATAACTATCCCTGCAGTGACTATAATGCAGATCATGAGGGCAATTAAGCTACTCTAAAACCCTGAGTGCCTGTTTGCTACAAGTTATGTAAAAAAAACCCAGTTCTTCTTAGAGTCATAACTCAGTTATTCCCTCACACACACGATACACATACCTTTAAATTCACTGTCCTTCACACTTTATGAAATGTTATTGTACCTGTCTGGATGGATATTAAAAAAATAATAAATGAATTCATATTAATTAAAAAAATAATAAAATAATCATTTGTAAATCTGATTTAGAATTATAAAATTAAAAACTGTCCTCATAACAACAGGACATGCATGAGAATTCTCATGCTTTCTTCAGCATCAAAGTAATTCAGAAAGTGGCAAGCCAAGCTCCTTTTTAGAAACTAGTGGATAATTCCTTTGTTGTGATCACTTTAGTTCTCTGAAATCCTGTGACGTTTGAGTCATCAGTCATTTTTTTGGGTCTGGTATTTTTTACACATCCATGTTGAGTAATTACTATAATTATGAGATAGCGATTACTTATGCAGAGTATAATAACAGTGTAAGATATTATCTTATTTGATGGAAAATAATTGGCACATCAATCATATATTCAGGACTTCACTTTTTGTCGTTTCAATGCCAGGAGTATTAATGGATGCTATATTCAATCACAGGCTTAATTATGACTCAAAACAGAGTGAATTTTATCATAAGATTAACACTGGATGACAGGGGGAGTCACATACTAATATCTTGACAAGCTTGGAGTTTTGGAGATTGAGACGTTGTGTCAGAGGTGTGGAAATACAGCACTGTGTTTGTCAGTGGTGGTGGAATTGAATGCAATAACACCACAGGTGCTTCAAATGGATGTTATTTAACAAATGCTCTGGGGTTTAGAGTCAAACCTTTTCATTTTTCCTTCGGTGAACCATAGCCGGAAAAGGTGTGTGCATTATTGAGAGGCTTTGCTCCAGCGGTGCTTTGATTCTATAAGCAACAGACCTCTTTAAGCAGATAAAAAGTTTGTGAGAGACAGACAGTAAGAGAGAGAGAGTGAGAGGCAGAGGGAGGGAGGGAGAGTCTCTTCAGAATACTTTGCCATGAATCCATATCAGCTTTGAAGTTCAGATGCCTGACTTCAGAAGGTAATGAAATAGTTCTCACAAAATTTCCCAATGTTAAAAGGGAGAAATGAAAGCATGGAAGGGGGAGAAATTGCACTTAGATGTCACATTCCTTTAAAAAGGTTGTGAAACTGCTAAAACTGAACTTGATTTCTCATGCAAGAATTAACTCCCTGGATAAAGTACTGTATATCAGGCTTATAGTACATCATTAGAACATTATTTGTAAAACCTTTTCATAAATCAGAGCCTGCCCTCTTATACTGCCATTATTAGAGCTTTCATTCAGTTCAGCAATCGCAGGGGATGAGCCCCTGCAGTTTCAACCCACAAATCCTGTGCCCATCAACCTGACAGCCATCTATCTGTGAAGCTTAATTGCATGTTGCTGGTGGATAATGGATAGTGTTTCAATCTGAAGAGCAACCTTGGACAACTTCCTCAAGTCTTTCACGGCAGGCATTAGTGTCTTAATCAATTTTATGAGGTAAACGATCACAGTAGTCAGCAGAGACTTTGGAGGTGTGGGCATTGGGGAAGCAGATGGAGGGAAATAAATTGTGTAAAAATGAACTGTATTGCAGATGTTTGCAGTTATGACAGCAGAGGTTTGACTTTAATGATGTGATGGTGAAAGTATTGATTAATTGTGGTAGCAGAGTGGCGCCTGAGCACTACCTTTTGAATAAGCAGGCCATTTTTCTATGACAGCTCCAACAGTCTGCCTATTGGCCTGGCCCTCACTTTGGCCCATCTCTATGGTCCCAGGATGATGATTCCCCTCATTATTTCTATAAGGCAGCATAATTAAGGTGATTCTCTTCTTGACAACACTTTGGTCGATGACATGGTAACTAAAATCCATGATGGCTGCTTACAAATAAATTTGTTGTGGATGTTCATGGCCACCAGAATCAATCTTAATACATTAAGTGACTATCTAATCTTTCCCCTTGTAAAACAATCAGGCCGAAATCACATAAACCTATTTAAGTTAGAAGGTAAACAATCATAAATGGGAATATTGCTATTATAATTGCTCCCCAGAAAATAAAACCACTGGAATCTCTATTAACTCCCCCCTGACAACAGGTTTAAGCCAATATCAAGCCCAAAAAGCCAAATGTGTGATAAAATGTATATAGGAGAATCAAAATTTTCAAAGTGTGCTTGTGCTTGTTTGTAGCACCACCACGGAAACAGAGCCCTAAGGAGTGATGTTGTCATGAAACACTACTGCCTGCTACTTCAGCATTAGAACCCCTGGTTTTAAATGATAGACCTTTGCTGTTCACTTTCAGTAGTCTTCTATGCTTTTAAATTAACTCAGGAGAACATGGCAGCAGAAGTGATTGTGTTTGACAATAGTGCTGTACAAATGAAATTGTGTTGCTGGAGACAGTGACAAAAATACAAGGCTCTGTTGAAATGCAATGTGTTTTTGTTTCTAACTCTCACTGTTCTGGGAAACAGCACAGTGATTTTGTCAGCAGCTATCAGATCCTTGGCCTTTACCTTAACAAAAGTGGACCTTAATCTCCCAGCTGTCTATCAGCAGGAAACAGCCTTGTTAACTTGCACTCACTGCACGAGAATGAAAGTTACTTTGCAGTAGTTTTGTATCCTCTAACTATTACTGTAAGTTACTTAATTATATGTTATAGTCACACTCCTGGTCAGGTTTTGTTTACTTACTTTTTACTTAATTCTGCTGTACATATTTCTTGCTGTATCACATCTTGCTCAATCCATTCCTGCCTCCTGCCTGTCACACTGACAATTCTATTTCTGAGTGTGAAAGCATAAATATAGCAGGAAAAAATAGTTTTTTGTGAGAATAGTAAATCTCACTGAAAATAGTACCTTTGATGGTGACTCTTTAAATACAGAGCAACATCTACTTTTTGGTGCAATCCTAACACCTGTTTTGTAAAGAATTATTTTTGAAGTTCTCCCAAGGACTTTGCAAACTGACATCTGGGAATAATTTGCAAATGTACCATTTCATTGGCCAATTCTTGTGCATAAGCACATAATTATGCCCCTAATTGCAAGATATCTGTTTGTAACTGTTGGTACTGTTGATGTGGAGTACAAAGACATTACACAAGTATGGGCGACAAAGAAAATAATGAGGTAAACATTGTACTTTTTGAACCTCAGTACTGGTGGAATTCTTTAAATGCTACAGAGAAAAGCTTTAAATATACAAATAGGCAATATCTTTACAGCTTCTTATCAAATTTCAGTATTTGAATGTGCTAAACAAAGCTGGTGAAGATCGTTTGTTAACGATATACCAGCTCAACATAAGCATATTTGTAGATGCCATGTGAATGTCATGATGCTAGCATAGTAACTTAAGCTTTTAGCTTAAATATCTTCACCTTTTACAGCCTTCACAGAGCTAACATAGCTATGGACTGTTGGTTTCCAGTGCAACTCTTATCGAGTATTGAAGATTACTAATCACTACCTGGTAAAGTGGTGTGATGAGAATATATCTCAGAAAATATTGAGAATATGGGATACACTTTTATATATTTGTGTGCTTATGTGTGTGTGTGTGTGTGTGTGTGTGTTTATAGGTAATGGAAAGCATGAAATCAAGTTAGCTATCTTCAGCTAGATGGATTATAATTCCCTCATGGACGGAGAGCTCCCCAGTAACCAGTCTCCAGTTTGGGTCTAATGTCACTGCATTACCAGTATAAACACAGCTGCACTCTGAGTGATTGATACCTCCATCTTCAAGCAAATGTCAGTGATTCTTTTTGATTGACAGCTTGAAATGACTTTCTTTACTCACCCAAAGTGCTTTCTGTCTACTTCCACCTGAGGATATTGAATCAGTTACCACCCCCCTATCCCCCAACCCCCCAACCCCCTAACCCCAGTCCCAACCACAAACCCAATCCCTCCTTCATACTCACACACTCACGCACGCACACACACGCAGTTTGTAATGTAAAGAAATTCTTCCTTTTCTTCTTAAAAAGTTCCTGCTGGCCTTCACGCTGTCATTGACCTGGGACTGACAGGAGTCTTATGTATTGAGGTCTTCAATTTCCAAAAGCCAGCCACGACTGATTCTACACAATTGTTGTTCTGAATAAACAAGGTCCAGAGGACATGATTGTATTATCTCATCTTATTGTGTTGAATTATTCCTTCAATTTTCTCTGCATCGACACAGAAAGCAGTGTCAGGTTTCTGTAATTTACAGTCACATTCACAGCCAACAGTTGCACCTTGACAGCACACATGTCAGAGACATGGCATCTCATCTAAGTGGAGAGCACGAATAATACTACAATACAGCATCACTTGGAGTGTAATATCCAGGCTCTGAATGCAAAAGTGCTGCTGCTTCATCAATTTAAACACACTATGGAAAATTGCCTAAATGTTAATCCAACTGTACAAGCTTGTGACAACTCCCCTTCCCCTCCACACCAACTGCAATCCTTTTCTTTTTGTTCTCTTCCTTTGTTGTCCTAGACAGTAACTCCATTTGCCATGGTAAGATTATTGTTCTAGACAAAGGGGCAAAAGAAAGGCAGAAAAAAGGGGAAAAAAATCAAATGCTGAGAGTAATTCAAATAAAACCCCACAGGATCAGTTAAGATTTAAGTGAGGCTGTTAAAGTTAGGTGTAAGGAGTCATAGGTGAATGAATGTGAAGACTCAGGTGATGAGACAGTGCCACAGGATAAGGTGGGTTTTATGGTCTTATCCTAAAAGTAAAAAAAAAAAAAAGAAGAAAAAACGGCTAGAGCAATATAAAATACAGAGATCTGTGTCAGGCTGTGTTTGAGATGACCTTGACCTGTTGACTCAGGTTCATTTGGAATATATTAAAACCTAATAGGAAGTACTTTTGATATCAACATTGAATCAAATGGCTGTAAAAAGGGCCACTGCTGCTGTGAACACAGTATGACCAGCCAGCTGTGCAGCTCTATGAAGCTTTTAGCCAGTTTAGGCTTAACTTTAGGCTTTTTGCCAATGTAGATTGTAGATGTTTGCAGGGTTACACAAAAATTTAGAAAGTAATTAGCAAGAAAAAAATACTTAAAATAGTGTTTACGTTCCTCGGGCCTAGAGCTCTTACAAACACATAATTATGTGCTTTGGTATAATCAATATTCTTATTTTAACCACACTTCAAATTACAATGTGTAATTTGTGAAAGTAACAATCATGACAAACCCACAAAGAATTATCACCCAACTGCAGTTCTCCTCAGCTCTACCAAGCTTTTTAACTTTTGCTCATTGTTTGGTTTTATGGCACCCAGCTTTACTGATTTGGTTCATTCTCACCGGTCTCACTCTTATCAACTTTGTTTCCAGCTGCAGCAGCAGGCAGCTGTTTTCTGCAAAATAGCTCTGATAAACCCAGCATACACTACCTACAGACACAGTTACAGAGTAGCTGGTGAAGATAGTGTAACATTTAGCAGCTGAGGAGACATTAGATATTTTTTTTCTCAGGATCTGGAGATCAAAGGAGAGTAAATATTTGGCACATGACACCTTATGAATGCTAATGTTGTGTGCTGGATGTGTGAATAAGTAACTATTTGCTAAAACTGTGTGTTGATAAAGAAAGTTTATCATATTAACTAAGGTGCCATTGATGCCAGTTTCTGTTGCACAGTTTGCACCCAAGTAGCCGAATCAGTTAATGCAAGATTAATGTATTTAGTAATTTATGAAATATGTGATGTCAGTGGCTAGAGGTCTCTCAATCAAGACAATCAAAGAAAAGACAATTTGATTACATCTTGAAGTAGCAGGCGATCAAGGTATTTATTTATTTTTGTTGAACAGCCTCCTGTTGATCAAAATCTATCTGACTCAGGCAGTAATACTGAAGCTGTTTGCTGATTTATGTCAAATGCAGACTGGTGAAAGACAGTGTGTTGACAGAGAAATTATGGCACATATTACTCAAAACAGTATAAGGCAGAAAAGTTGCTGATTAGGTTTGTGTTTTTGATGAAAAGTCGCAGCTGCAAGCAACTGACAAAAGGGTGGTAGAGATAGAGGTTGGAAAAAAAAACCTTTAGCAATGTAATTTCAGTGAATCAAGATGGATTTAAGGTAATTAGTCAATAGCTTAAGAGAGGCATTCAGAAAAAAATACACTTTCATTTATTTTTATTCATTAGTCTATCCCCTGAAACATAAGATTCAAGACATAAACTGAAATAATAAATAGTGTTCTCAGAGAAACTCTACATGACAACACTGCTGCCTCATGTCATGATCAAGAAAGAGTGATTGAATGGGTGTACAGGGTTTAAAAAGAGGGTAAACAGGTAAACTCAATAATGAGAACCAATGAAAAGTTAACAAAGGGTGAACGAGGACCAATCAGTGTTAATGAAAGGGGAGGAAAGGAAGGGAGGTCAAGTGGAAAAGAGGTGTCAAAGTAGGAAAATTGGAATCTTTACTTTACGCAGAGCTGCTGTGCTAACTGTCAAGCACAGCAGCTCTGCGCATGCAGCTAGCTTGAGTCGAACTCTAGGATCATGTGACAGTTGACGGAAGCACTACACCCACCAAACCTACAGTGTGCGCCCAAATTAAAAAAATAGAACTCAGATACTTAACTAAGAAGTTACCAGAGCTGCCATTAAGTAGAATTATTCTGTAATTATGCAAAGACATACCTATGTAGAGAAGAATGTTATGGCAAACAGGTGGTCACACCCTCTAAATCCCAACAAAGCACTGAGCAATCCTCCCTATCAAACAAGCTGTCAGTTGATGTGATATGATATGATATGATATGATATGATGTGATGTGATGTTATATGTTTCCCGATGCCTAATTTGTCTCAGATTTTTGTTTCTTCTGTGTTTTCTCCAAATTGTATAAAAGAGAAGTGTGGTCTCATATTTACAGTTGTTAAAAGCTGCCTAATTTCTGTTATGCATTGACTTTTGTCCAAAAGTGCCCATCAACAACATACTCAAAAAAAAAAAGAAAAATGAAAAATGAAATATTCCTTGTTTGTTTTCAAGTAAAAACTTTCTTTCCATGCTCTTTTTTCCCTGCCCCTCTGGGCTCTTTGTCTTTCCTGCCTCCTGTCTTGAAAAGGCACTGTTGCTGTAAGTAATGTGCAACAGTCAATATGAAGCTTCATTTAGAAAGCTACATTAACCTCAGCTAACTACAGTCAACAATTAGCCTGTTACAGTGTAGAGTAATTATGAACTCCAGAATATTCATTCCAGTGAGATTAAAACAGTACTGAACAGCTTTAAATAGGAGTGAATAAAAATAAATATTTTCATCATGGTAGATTTATATGTTTATGCATGTATTTGCTTGTATGTTCAAGGCTAATGAAACACTAATGAAGCTACTTTGCAGAGTGCTTGGGTCACACAGTCAAACCTCGACACAAACAGCTGTAGCAGCAGATTATATCAACACTGTGATGGAGAACTACATCATGGTGATTCAAAGAGGGAGTGACAAGAAGAAAAGAAGGTATCAGAAAAAACTACACTTTGACTCAGGAATGATTTGATACTCATGAAAATGATAGCACACCTTTTTTTAAACTTTTTTTTTTAAATAAAGATTGTATATAGCTGCATCATTAACAAGCATTTTTTTTCAGACAACATTCATTTATTTATTTCATTCACATCACAGTACAGAGCGCTGCAGGCAGTGGGCTTTAAAAACTCATATACAAGTGGCTGCTAACATGCAAGCTTTAGATTTCAAAGAGTCAACAGGATGCCCATGTTGCTGTAGGATTTAAAACTGCTAGTTAGATATAAATGCTATATCAATGGTCAGGACTGCTTTTCTGTGGCTACACGAAAAATAATATTCATCATAAGGTGTTCCTGCAACTGAGAAAAGTGTCCTAACTTTCCACCAAACACACACAGGGATGTTTCACCCTGTTTATGTCAAATCAACTCTGATGCTGAGTATTGGCACTGGGCACAGTGTGGGAGGACGACTTATAATAACCTCACAGTTCTTAGTAATAAAATCCATCAAAAGTTTTAAAGCACCAGCTGCTATCTCCGGCTGTCATTAAGGGCTGCTAAAGTGACACATGGCCTAGCGCCGCTTTAAAATCAACAGGCTGACATTTTGGAATATCGACATCGATTGCCATTGTGCCCAGAGTGAGATGAGGAGATCAATATAATTTTCATCTTTGTGCATTGAGTAACAGATGTTTAACCTGGCTTAGCACAGCGCCTGAGAGCAAAGGCGATACTTCATTGAAAAGAAAAAGAATGTGCCCTTAAACAACACCAAAGCTGTTCTTTATTCGTTAATGTGGAGAAATATTAATGAAAAATGATGAGTTGTTTTTTTTCCAGCTTTTAGGAAAAGAGCACTTTTTTGAATTTACCAAATACATGCATACATTTTTAAACTGAAGTTTGTGCTGACATTCTAGAGCAAGATTTTTGTCTTTTCACTGTCTCACAAAACTGCTATAAATCATTATGTAGTATGTATACAAAAAAATAATAACTCAATTATGTTAATTTTTAAAATCTAATAATTTTTATTTTGCTTTGCAGCAGACATGGCATTAGTACAGATCAATATTATGTCAGATTATGTAGCACCTGGGGGGGGGGGGGGGGGGGGGGGGGGGGGGGGGGGGGGGGGGGGGGGGGGGGGGGGGGGGGGGGGGGGGGGG
>JAQMCX010000032.1:16502865-16514557 GCA_029814765.1 Acanthurus leucopareius
TATTTGCATAAGACTTGGCTTTTTTACATATAAATATTATGTAATATTATGTAGCACCTGCCCCCCCCCCCCCCCCCCCCCCCACCCCACCCCCACCCCACCCCACACACACACACACACACACACACACACACACACTTGGCAAACTTGGTAAACCAATATTGAAAAAAAAAGAAAAAGCTCAGCTGACAGTGACTGGAGCCCCAGCTGAAGATATGAAAACTTGGGCTTCTCTTTCAAGCTGTCTTTTATTCTTCTCTGCACTAGTACTTGACTTTCTGAATGCGTGCCCTTTAATCTCAGTTTGAACAATGTTGCCATCTCAGCCTGCTTATTAGGAGAAAAAATTTTACGTCTCCTTCAATTTGAGCGTTTTTAAAGCAGCTACCACATTTTTGCCGTTAGACATGATTGGATGACATTTTGCACATACTATTTTTATTTATTTTTTCTTTTTTTACCATAATAACCTGGTCTTTAGACTGTTTTGTAAATGTACTAATGGATCCTTGGCAAACAGAGACATTACAGTTGTTTATTTCTCTCTCAAAAAAAAAAAAAAGTTAAAATGCAAGAAAAAAACAAAAGCCATTTGGCTGGAAGGAAAGAACCCAGGGTTCAGTCATCACAAGCATTCAATCTGACTTATGGCCCAAGACCAGTGTTAGTCCTATTCCTTTGAAAATCACTGTGGACTAAGAATCATTTTGAAAATAGAGGAGGGCAGGGTTGCAGGAAATCATTAGTTTGGCTCAATAAAATATCCATGATGGAAACAGAGCGCTGCTCTGTCTGAGTTATGCCCTAAACAATTGCTGTAATTGTTTGGAGGCGGCCCCAATCGATAAAAGGATTATTGGCACTGACAACACATGAGTACATATCAGTGTGTGATCAGTGTCATAACTGTTCTAGTGCAACAATACATTACATTTAATATCCTCGGACTGCTATCCAGCAGGCGGAGGTCTGAAGCAATTAAAGGCAGAATCAATGCCCTGAGTCAAAACACTGTGACAGCTCTATTATCCCTGGATATAGGAGGCCTGGTGGATTTTCATTTCTCGGCTTCTTTCTCTTTCTGTTGCTTGGTACATTCACATACATATTCCTTCTCATCTGTTTTTTAACTATCTGCAGTGGAGTATATACCCCATCACACTATCACACCTTTCACATTTTTGGCTATTTCCATGTATTTTTTGTCCAAGAACATTTTACCATCTTTTCAGTTTGAAATAATCCCTTCCGGTATTTTCTTACTTTTTTTCTTCATTACCTGCCTCTCCTCGTTCTGTCTGCTTGTCTGTCAGCATCAGTCTTTTCCCGTTGAAATCCACCCCATCAACGTCAGCTGCACATCAGCACTGACAGCGCTTTCATCTAATCACACTCTTTAATGTGCTCAGGTGCTTCTCGTCCTCTAAGGTACCACAGGTGAAAATGATTTTTGCTGCATTTGTTCATTTTGACATGTAATACCTTGCTTCATTCAACACTGTAGCTACAGTAAGCTTAAAATTATCTTAAATAAATCTCTCCGAAGTACATCTCCTTTAGTGCACACCAAGCAAGAAGTAGTTAAAACAAGAACACTGAGGTCATGTCTCTATTTTTGGGGATTTGAGGGTTTTAACAACCTAGATGAAGCTGACATTCTCCAGTTCAAATCTTTAGTAAGTTCAGTGTAAATCCAGCAAGATTCAGTATTCAGTGTTAAAACAGTCACAACATGTAATATTACACAATAACAGCAGCAGTGAATTACTGAAGTGTCTAAGTCTCACAGCAGTGGGTGCTTTTTGATAAAGATCATAAAAAAACATACTCAGAGATCACATGTTCTAATGCACAGATTACAGGCAGCTCTCAAGCAATGAAGCATGCAGGGAAAATGGAAAAACACTATTACACACTTGTGCATCATCATACATCTTTCACTTTCCAAAAGTATATTGAAATAACGATAGGATTTTCTTAGAGTCATGCCATGATAGCTATGAATGTACTAATGATTCCATCAAGTTTTTTTTGCAAATTTTTTCTGTTTATTCATATAAACTATGCCTGAAAATTCCTTTTCACCAGCCTTGTCAGTTCATTAACAACAGAACTGAAAGAAAAAAAAATACATGATGAAAAATAGAATGGGTGAACAGACGGATGACAAATAAAAAGTAAGTATTGGGGCCCTATCTGACAACAGAGCAGTGAGGCACAAAGCACAGTGCAAGTGTTGTGGTAACTTTCTTACCAAGACAGTTGTCATTTTCATGCCAGTGTCTCCTCTCTGTAAGTGACAAATGTAAACCCAGTAAGCTCAGGTAGCTATATTCACTATGTGGATAGTTTTTTTTTACTGGTTTTACATGTATCTTTGGATGTTGGATGTGCACATAGCTACTTTTCAACGGTGGGACATTGCAATTGCTCAACCCATTTATGGACCCACTTAAACCGAGCTGTGGTCAGGTAAATTGTTGGTGTATTGCTATCTCGAGACAGCAGGAAGTGATTATTGGCTAACAAAAACCTAATTTAGTACTGATTGCAGTGTTTTCTTGCATCCCAAGGAGTATATCATGCATGTCATCACAGCAGGCGATGGGGGGTTGTGTCCCTCCAGTAAAGGAAATATTAATTTTTTTCATGTAACCACCAAAGGCTATTTTTTTTAAGTGAAACTGACTCTAAGCACACTGGTTTTGTGTCAGTATTTCCTGAAAAACTCCTGCATCTCGTTTTAGCTCAGGTCATGGGCAGCAGTGAACAGAGCAGCTGTGAGGGCAGCGCCAGAGCTTTGGGCCTTGTTTGTCCTGTGGGCTTTCACTGCTTAAGCACCAAATGCTGTAATTCTGGACCCACATATTTACAGTTATTTTTACAGAAAGCAGAGATGTCTTCAGTGCTCAGTGTGTATGGCTAAGTCAGCAGATGTGCACACAGAGTCACAAGCCAAAAATATCAGCATATTCTGCTATTTTACGCTATAGAATCACATCTTACATAATCGACTATGATGTCCATTAAAATACAGCTATTATTGTGACTCTTTCAGGTCTGAAATGTGTTTAATTATCATCTAAACCTAACCATTATGTCTTTCAGGTGACACTGAATATATTTCATAGAAAGATCAGTGCTGTTGTTCTCTTTGTTGTCCACATCTGACTGCATGTCAGATTATTATCTTTGAGTTTATTTAACACCTGCAACATCACACGGCAGCTGAAATGAGAAGTCTGTATTAAACTGAGAGAGAGATGCGTGCATTTACGCACGCTGCACAGCAGCTGTAGCAGTGGTCAGGAACTGACAATAATTAATGTTCTGTGTTCTGCTGCGTATCTACACAGGTCAGCTGTTACACACAGATTCCAGGTTTATGCAGTGGAATTGTTTTTTACAAACCAGCCCTTGTGAGTCTCACTTAACAGGTACAGCTGGTTTGAAAAGATGCTGCAAAATAACACTAAGTCCAAAACACAGAAATGATGAGACAATAACTTTGCTTCAAGATTAAGTGTATTTTTACATGGCAAAAGAAGAGTAAGACATTATGATCAATCAAGCAGAGCCCAGAGTGTTTTACAAGGTGTTGTATCATCACTAACCTCCAAAACAGCTTTAGAGCTCCTAATCGCAGATATTACCAATCTGCACAGGCAATGGCGCTGTATGCAGATACAACAGCTGCTAATTTCTTCAAACTTGTCAGTTTGTGGTTTTTTTTTTCCCCTGTTGTATTTTGTAAAACTCGTCAGCTCGTCAAATACAGTGCAGAGTTTGGAGTGACAGTAGCAGGATTTAAATAAATAAATAAATAAAAAACCTGCCAACAGCACTTTTTGACCACCCAACCAGTCCACTCGGACCCCAAGAGGAGACCAAAGAAAGCGGGGATGAGAGCCTTTGACTTAGTTTAGATTTGAGGCTGCTCCTGGCTTGTGGTGCAGGAAAACCGAATTAACAAAATACAAAATTGGACTCTCAGTGGCTGCGAGACTGTTGCGTCCGCATCTGCATTAGTTGTGTTTCTTAGAAGTAAAACATAAAAGTGAAGATGTCAGCCATATAACCATCTCTTTTCTGCTGCTGTTTACAGTCCCCCCAACTGCAAACGCACTACAGAATTATTTCCTGGTTATAAACTATAACATATATTCTCATGATTTTATGTTGTATCTCTTAATAGTGTTTAAAGTCCCCTGCCTGGACATCTTAACTCAGCTCCTTTCTGGCCAAAGAAATGTTGTGATCATTCCTTTGAACTGACAATAAACACATTAAATCTGAAATATGGAGGACATATATCATATGCCTGCTAATGCAATCTTAAAAAATATTTACAGTGACAATGAAACACTCCACTAACAACAGACAGAAAGACCCAAAAAGAATCAGAATTTCATAGTTGACTGTTAATATATTTAATAAATAAAAAAATGTTTAAGTTCAACTTGTCACACAACCCAAATAGATTTATCATGCTAATGATAATCTGAAAATTCCTGGTATAGCCTACATGTTTAACTTGCGTTAGCAGCTATTATTAAACCCAGCATGGCTGTTTGTCATAAAAATCTGTTTCTCCCTATTCTCTGTGTCACACATGTTGACCAAGGTGATTAAAAAACAACTTATCTGACTACAGATGATAAATCAAAGTGTAATTATCTCAGTGTAATGATAAGTAGCATCAGTTGGTAGTCAACCCAGCTTCAAGAGACAGTGGTTTACTGCAGCGTATTGAGGGCAGTAAATTACATGATGAATTCAAACAGGCAGTGTTAGATCTTTTGTGAAACCCAAAGCTCTTCTGAGATATAAAGAGAGATAACATTTCCCCTTTAATATTTTCTAATTGCTGTCTATTTTAAGCCTCGACTGGTCAAGCACTGCTTGCCCTAATGTCCCGATGGAACGTCACTTGGGTTGATTTGTTTGGTTTTCATCCTTTTATCCTCTGTGCATGTGTTTTATGTTTTTAACATGGAACTTTCATTTTTATCATGCAAAATTTTGGAGGATGGATAAAATACCTTTATATCTCGATATTTCAGTGCATGGAATTCTGCTGAAGGGATGAATAGAAGTCTTATAAAAGCTATTCCCTTGTTTGGTGTTGTGATGATAACGGTGAAGAGGGCCTGTAAATGCATCTGGTAAGGGCCATAGCATAAAATTCATATTATTTCCATTCTCCATTTACACCATTCAGCCAGCCCTTTGTCCTGTAGGATGATGTCTGCATTCATTATGTTTCTACAGACTGTTTTCATTCCCTGCTCGTCAAATACCAATGATTTGTCATACCCCTTGGCAACTAATACAGAAGCACCAGGTACCCTTTAGCTTCTGTATGACATGCACAGGGCTTTAATCTCGCTTTCAATGTTAGCCCAATATTAAAAATCAGCCCGAGTAAGGAGATCTACAGTGATATAAAGAGGAACAAAGTCCACATTGAATTAACCTTGGATGAGTAAAACACAGGACTGTGTTTCATTTTCCATGTGACACCAAAAGTCAACTTTAATTTAAACCAAACCATTATCTTTCCCTAAACCTTACTAAACTGTGACTGTTACAAAAAGGTAAGCTTGAGTAGGAGTGAGAGGCTTCCCTGTAGAATGGCTCGGTGTCTCACACAGATGCAAAAATCTGTATGTGATGCTGAAGGGCGAGACAAAAACGTTGGTGTTTGACCTTGGAGAGACAACAGACTGATTTCTCCACTCAGGTTCTTTCCTTCGTCACTGTTGTAACAGCCTGTCAGACAGCTGTCTCTCACAGGCTGCCTCTGATGCTGATTCCATAAGAAACTTAATCAACCACTGTCAAGGACGGACTACGGCCAACAAACAATGCCAAACACTCTGCCAAAGCTGAAAGCAACAATTAGTTACAGATGCTCAGTGGCTACCAAGTAGTGCCTGATTATCTTGTAGAAATAGCCACATTTGACACACCAAGTCTTTTTTGAATTAACTTTACTGAGTCTTACATGTCCTCTGTCATATCTATTTTATGCCATATTTTATATTAATAATGTAAGAATATCTCTTTTCCCCTGTTAAGTTCTTTGTCCTTTTAAATTGAAGGAAAATCCATAGTAACAAGATTTAATCATAAGACATTAATAAATTCAAGTGTCTCAGTGAAAAATTAGCCCTTTAATTTATGATTGAAAAAAAATTGAATAAGTCCACTTAATATAAAATTTGATAGTAAAGGAATGAAAAATACATTTATCCTGTTCACCTGTGCCGCCTTGTCTAAACAGGCCATCAGCATTGTGGTGGTTAGCAGGCTTAATGCCAGCAGACAGACAAGACTGACTGATGAGGAAGCTGCCTGAGGGAGTCCCACTTCCTGCACAGTCCCTACATGTTTTTTGACACTTCACTGTCAGTAGGTTGCCTTGATGAAGTGTAGCAGGTCAGGCAGCCTGCCGGCATCACCACACATATGAGCATTGTTACCGGACAAGCATCAGTAATGAACATGGAGCTCCATGAGTTTGGGGAGTGTAAAAAAAATATTCTTTGCTGGACTCCAGTCACATCCTGCTTGACGCTGATACCATTTCATACAGCCACAGTGATACACTGATGGTCTATGCTGTCAATTCAAGAACACACCTAGCAATAACGAAGGACAAACAAATACATTGCTCCTTTGACTGCTTTCCTCTGTTCTCTTATTCCTTTAGCTGTACTGCTAAACTGCTACTACTATCCCCCTTTTTATTTTGAGGTATGTATAAAAATATGCTTGTATGTATTTTTAATGTTAGACTTTTTTTTTCACAGCAGGCCTCGACACACTAACAGTCTAAAATTTGCAAGCCTTTTGCTACTGCATTTACCAGTCACATAAAAAAGAAAGTTTGAAGAATAAATGCTATTTCTCTTGATATAGTTTCATTGGTATGATATTGTGATATTTTTGTTATTGATATAACAAAAATGAAATAGAAGCAGTTGCATGATACAGCCTATTTCATTATCAACCAGGCAAACCAATAGGCAAAGATCCTAGGTCCCTGGACATTCAAGAGTCTAGAGTCTGCAGTCCAACCATGTTGTGGGTTGATTTCATTAAATAATTCTAAATCTATTTTTTAAAACTGTAATAACTATGATTGAATTGTCTGGGGCTTTAAGGCAACACCTGCATTACACTTCTTATATGACACATTTTTTGAATACATTTGTTGTTGTTCTAGTTGCAACAAAGAAATAACAAATACAAAAGACACTAACTAATATACTAGTATCGTAATGCAAAGCTACCAAAACTATTGGGTGAATTCATTAGTGAAAAAATACAAGTCAGAATTGCTCATTGGGTGTGACTGCATGAATTGCTGGTTGTGGACTAATTGAAGTGTTGAAAAAAATATATAAAAGTGAATATGCCATAATAGCTCATTAGGTGGTATTGTATTTTTTAAAGTGCAGCTTACTGAAAAGAATTTGATTGACAAAAATAAAAAAAATATTTATTAGCCATTTTATGCTAACAAGTCACCCTAACTTCAACTCTTTCAGCCCCAAAGCTTCCATTTTAAATTTTTTAAAATAATATATATGCACAACAGTAAAGATTTCTCCTACTACACCAAAAAAACGTAAAAAACAGATTGATGTTGTTAAGGACGACCCTTGCTGAATATCATATATTAAATAAAAACTACATATTACCATTTTTTGATGACAGTGATGATGATAATTTTCCTCTTCTTCTTTGATTTCTTTATATGTGCAAACATACAAATCAGTACAGGAGAAACTATCTATATGCAATGCCTATGAGGAAAATTCTTAAGTCTTCAAGTTATGTTTTTTTTTTCTTTTCAAGCAGATATTTGAATGTTTATTCCTGATGGTCACTGGACATTTTTGATTCACCAGGTCAACTGACTTCTGCTGACTGCAGCAGAACTGACTGATTTGATGAGCTATGACTTTGTACATGCTCTTTGGTCCAAGACATCTGGATTTTTAAGAGTCCATCGTCTCTTTGTATTTGAATTACGTATTTGTATTCGGTCAGCTTATAAAATGCACACAGAGAAGAAACTGGACAGCTGACAGCTCCTCTTTGTGCCCCTAGTAAGTTAACTCAACAAATTTACTCTTTATGGCATTTAATGACGTTATCCTATCACTAACACTTTTCTTTGATGGGAAGTCACTAAAGGAAATAACAGAATGCATACTCTCACACTTACTGCTTCTTTGTACAAACTGTCATTGTCAGTCATTGCTGGATATTTTGTTGGTGGTTCCACTGTGGCTCCGTCTTGCCAGGACAAAGTTAAAGATTATTATGTGGACAGTGAGGTCTGTTTGGATTTGGTAAGGATTTAAATTTAACATTTATTAGTGAGCTTTGTGCTGCTGTTTATGCTTCTACTCACTATGACTCAGCAGCCTTTTTATTTTTGGTGTATCACGTTGACCAAAAATGCAGACGAGTGGAAATGAGTGAAAGTAAGTCTTTGTACTAAATAGGAAACAATATAGTACATATTTAAAATCTGGCAGTGTACATGTAATTATCTATATCTCAGTGGAGATAGGTGAATAAAGGGCCTAGAAGCGATTTAAGCAATTAGAGAAATGAATCATAATAGCCAATAAAAGTCCACTACATTAGATCTAGGCTCCTCGGGGAAAGCATTATGGGCCATGAGTCCTGTAAGCTGCAACAAATCATTCTTCGCTTATCTGCAGGCAATAGCCCTCTACCATTATGATCAAGATTAAAATTCAAAGAAGTACTGCCTTCATTGCAGGGTCATTATGCCCTACAAAATACACTTGGAGTTCCATACCCTCTGGAACAAACAGTCTTTATAGTTTTACACATAAGGTATTCATCAACCTATTGTTTTCACTTGCACAGAGATGATATTTTTTTACTTTACACTCTACAGTAGGTTTGATTCATTTTTAATTACAAAATGCAGCCAAGAAGATCTAAAACTAATGTCACAGAATGTGGACTTCAATGAACTTACAGGACTTTTCTCTTTGTTTTGTTTATCCTTTTATTCTGCTTTCACTGAGAGTTGCACTAAGCACTGAGGTAGAAATAAAGAGGATGACATCCGTGGACATGGCATAGAAAAAGTAGGAAAATATTTGGATTTGTTTCTTCATTTTATTATTTTAGGTTGAATAATGCAGTGTCCAAAGTAAAGTAAGTATAGTGTTTATTTTTTTTATGATCATTGTAATGTAACCACATAACTTCAATAAAAACTTAAAGTTGAGTTTAAAAGATAACACTTTTTTTCGTTTGCATCCAATATAATGATATCAAATAAAAATCCAATCATGTCTTCTTTCTACACAACAAAAATAAGCTGAGTGCTTATGGTGGTTTTAACTTCACAGAGCTAAGAATTAATAGCTAGCCAGCTAGCAACAACATGATACCCTGGTGTGTCTTCAGGTGTTCACTTACTCACACTTTGTTCCATTTTTGCAGCATACTCTGGTTACGGTTCAGCTGGCTATAATTTATTTACTTTTAGATAAGTGGTATCTGTGAAAGCTTCAGATTATGTATGAGGCAATTTGGAGTAGACTGCTTTAGCAACTGCATGGAGCCCATGATATGCTTTGTCTCTCTCTCCCGAGCAGATACTGCAGGAGGTGAAGCTGGCTGAGGAGGGTTAGTTGATGCTATCCCATCACTAATGCAACATCATGATGTTATAAATTTCTATGAATTCCTGGGGTGTCATAAATGCGGTGAATGAACATTTGCAAAGCTAACTTTTACTTTAACATTGCATTGTGAAATGAATTGTTCAGATTCAGTTTATACTGCCTGGGATGTTCATTGTTCATCCTTACCTTTACTGGGCCACACACTGGCAGGGAATGATACTACTGCATATTATAATTAGAATATTTATGACTACATCAACTGAGCAACTATTTATTTTGAAGCATTAATAATGTTAATTAAGAACATTACTGCTACAACTTGTACAGCAAAGATTAATCATGCCCTTAATGAGGACTCTGCAGTATCTGTTGGAAATGATTCAAAGAAGATGGAGCACCATGTCTACCTTTTAAGCTCACAATAACTGCAATGAGAACAATTAGATCCTTGCAACAATAGATGAAATATCTTAAACTAAACGACCTTACAGTGTGATGCTAGGGCCTCCACAGCTTTTTTTAATTAATTAAAACATGATGAGATGCTGTGATTTTATGTTGAGTTGCTTTATTTTTCATTTTCTTTGTTACATTTTTACACTACGAGATAATCAAACAGCTGATGTGCATCAAAACTGATATCATGTAAAGCCTTTCTTAAACACAGCAGCATTATTGGCAAGTAAATTACATTATTTATGACGGTCAGTGACAACTTTAGGTGTGGTGAGGCCAGAAGTGCAAACTGCTGTTGAATTGCAACCCACAGAGAATATTGCAGGACATTGTGTAATACAGTGTGATACATTGTTGCATTCTTGCGTCATTCTGAAAATGTGTGTATGTGAAAAGTGCCAACACATAAAGAGACAGTCTTACTTTTAATATCTGTGACACAGTGTCAAATGGCATGAACTGGGGGAGAGGAGGGCAGCCAAAACATACCAACTGTACTTAAAGATATAGCTCTTTAGATATAGCCCACTTCTACTTGATTTTTTTAAAAATAAATTTATATGACTGTAAAAAAAAAGAAAAAAGATCTCTCTGATTTACTCCTGCTCTCTGTCAGAGTGCAGCCTGTTCTACACTCACATGCTATCTTCAATCAAACTATTTCTTGAAAACATTTCAACACTGAAAGAAATGTTTGCATCAACCCTTTTAATGCTGCCTGAAAATGTTGCCTTGCATTTTTTAGTCTGTAAAATATGAAGCACCACAGAAAAATGTCAGTGGTGCCTCAAACCTCACAATCATATTAAAGAAGAAGCTGACAGTAAAGTTACCTAAGGCGAGTAATGCTATCTCTGGCAGATAACGCCACTTTCCAGCAAGCACACCAGTGGAGAACTCCTCCTGGATGAAAGCAACACCTGAAGCCATAAAGGGCTCTAATTTCGTGGCGCAGCGCAGGGTGGCGGAGCTTGGCGCACCCCGTGCAGTGGTAATTTCATCAGGCGCACCACCGTGCGCAGCCAATTTGGCAGTTTGGTAGACTGGGTGTGGAGGCCCACCAAGGGGAGGTGTCGACAGATTCAGCTTGGCGCAGTGACAATTTCATGCCAAAACACTGCACGGAAGGTGCGCTGAAAGCCCACCAGCTCCAACCTGGTCTATTCTCGGCACAGGCAAAGCACGCCCGGTGTAGTGGTAATTTGGCTGACAGGCACGCAGTGCGCACACGTCACCAAAACCTCACAGGCGGGTTTCCAGAGTGTCAGGCACATTTCAATGCAATAAATAATCACAGCAAACATAGTTAATGTAACCGTCTGAACCAGCATATACATTTGTATCTATATTAATTGTCCCGTCACATCTGACGTCAGATCAAAGACGTTTGTCACGCAATGGAAACTCTACCTGACGGCAGCTGGAAGTGCGATGCCAAGTAACGAGTTCACATCTCTCAGCCAACCACAGACAGCCACGGCATCCGATACGGAGTATATATTCGGCTTCTCTCATCTCATGAAATTCAAAAGAAAAGAAAAAAGAGA
>JAQMCX010000032.1:16540083-16564155 GCA_029814765.1 Acanthurus leucopareius
GTGTGTGTGTGTGTGTGTGTGTGTGTGTGTGTGTGTGTGTGTGTGTGTGTGTGTGTGTGTGTGTGTGTGTGTGACTGCCACTGTGCAGCGGTTTCAGCTGCTGTCAACTGACAATTACCTCGTATCAGTATTTATCTCCCCTGCAGTGAGCGACAAGCAAACAATATGTTTTCTGAGGAGAGGAAAGAAAACATCCACCCTGACAAAAAGTCAAAGTCAGTGAAGACTTTGTTGGTTTACAAGCTTTGTCTAACCTGTATTTGTGATGGGTAAATCAACCATTGCTCCAAGGCCTTGACCGTGGGCTCTGTCAGATTACCTCTGCCAATACACACAAGTAATGAGCAAAATCAGAATGGTTTAAGAACCAAAAGTAAAAGAAAGAAAACTGTCACTGTTGATCTTCATCTCCTCTCTTCATCAAAGGATTAACTTTAAGAGACAAACAGCCACTCCCGCTTTCATATACAGACTATATAGATCTCACAATTAACATGCATGTCTTTGGACTGTGAGAGCAGGTGGAGGAAACCCCACACACACAGGAAAACATGCAGAGTGAACACAAAAGAGGCTGAATTTGAAACCCAGAAAACCAGGCAATAGTGATAACCACTGCACCAAAACAACCATGATGATGACAACGTAAAAGTTAGTGCTCAAAAAAGCTGTGCAATTACAGGTGCATGTTTTAGTGTACACCACACACACACAAGCAGTTACATCTAGAACTTGTAACAAATTCAAACCTGACTGTGTAATTTGTGTTGCAGCACATTTCACATACGATTTCTGAGATATGCAAGTTGCCTGCCTGATTCCTGCAACTGACATTTTGCTGACCAACACTCCTGAGCTCCTGTCCCGCTTTACTGTTTCCTCCTCGCCTGCCCTCTTCATTGGGCAAATTTCCAGCTCTATTATCCATACCTTTCTACCGAGAAATGCTGTGTAATGTCATTTAACTTTTTCTCCAAGTTCAGAGGGAGTACTGAAGGCTTAACACAAAAGCAGTCCCTGACTATATGAATGAAGGAGCAATTAATTTTTAAGCTCTTTGAGTGCTCTATTTGCCAAGCACTCCACTTAACATCTATTAAAAGAAAATGGAAAACCCGAAAATTAACTTGGAATAATGGTATTATGAGGAAGTATCAGAACAAACCCTAACCTTAGCTTTGCATCCAGGTATAAGACAGTTGATAAAAAAAAAAATATTCTGAAGCAAAAGAAAGAAAAAGCTTGACTCCTTAAGCCCATAAGAAAAAGCTCCCCTTAGAAAGCTAAGATAAATGAGTTAGTCGGGAGCTCAGACTTTATTGCTACATGAAAACATTAAGAAATAAGTCTGACTGGGAACACAGGACACAAGAGTTGTGCCACAATACTGATTTCTGAAATACATTACCAATCTTACAAATGTCACTAATTTTCTTTCCTCATTTAATGTCATAAAAACAGCTACCCTCAAAACTCCTGTGCATGGTTTAGAGGCTAACTCTATGAAATTGTTATACTACCTTAAGAAATTACATTCTCTCGTCTCATCATTAGACTATTTTGAACAAAAAAGGTCCAAAGAATCCAAAAACACTTAAAGATAAGTTGAAAAACAGCTTTGGCCTCCTTCAGTTTTGAACTCTATCACTGGGCTGTAACCTTCGGAGTTTTGTCCCTTTCGTGCAAAGTCCAGCAGCAGACCCCACTCTGAGAGCTAAAACTTACTGGCTTCCGATTAAATTGGCAGGATGCACAATGCACATCTCTTCCTGCCCTTTTGAAGAAATCTGTCATGGTTAAAAATTCAATCTTAAGGTTTTCTTTTTACACATCGCTCTCAATAAGGAAAAAATCTTGCTGAAAATCTGAAAACACAAACCAGCAGGAACAAACTGACTCATGGACCTCATGTGCTGTGACGAAGTCACAATGAGGTCCATTCACAAATCTGTGACATAATGTGCTACTTTTTGTTTTATCTTTGGCTTTTTGCTGGTTCTTATAGCTTCAAGACAAATTCTACTCTATTCTTAAAGATCTTAATCATTTCAATTTTACTTCTGTTGATATTTGTTATACTAATTGTGTGTATATATTTAAGCAATGTGCTTTACTTTACCTTCCCTCTATGTTTAACACAGAGTGCTGCCATTGTATCATACACGTCTTTTTCAAAAAAATTCAGTAAGCAGCTTTAAAAATGGAAAGCTTGAATTCTTTTTTTGACTTTGCTTTGTTTGAGCACTTTAAAAATTTGGGAGGCCAGCCAGTGGAAGAGTGGGAGAGATGAGAGCTACACCAGCCTCCACTTTGACCTCAGTTAACTCAGCGATGTGTTAGCAAAGCCTGTGGCCCCGCAGGATGAATTTTATTCTTTTTTATATTTCATTTTTACCTTTTCATCCGTCTCCCACCTTTTCTTTTTGCTTCCTTTTACATTGTGCTGTCACCTCGGGGCCCAGAGAACAATCTCCATCTTTTACCCTTTCATCTAAAAAAAAAAAGGCTTTGCCTCTGTCGCTCAGCATCCACGCACCGATTCTGCACATGTACGCATGTGTGTCGCTCAGATGACTGCCGCCTTTGACCGCTGTGACACATTTAAAAACACCTGCTTTGCTCCTGGAGTTACACTTTTCTGTTACTTCTTTGAGCCTCAATCCAGCTAGAGTCCTGTCAGTGCAACTGAGACAGACAGGACGGACAGGAGCAGCTCTGAGGAGGAGGCCTCTGCTTAATAAACTGTGTCAGAATGAATGTCTTTCCAGCACTCTCCTCCACAGCACACTTCATCAACTTCACACCTGTTTGGAGATCTCTCATGCACCTGTCTGGACTCTGCTGTCTCCATCAACTAAACGTCTATTCCTCACTTGCACTTTCTCTTCACTTGCCTCTACGCTGCACCTCCATGTTGACGTCATCTGCAGACATCCCTCATTCCCTTTGTCACCAAGACAACAAGACAGACAAAGAGTAATTAAAACTGCCCCTGCTGCTTTGTGTTTAATGTCCCTGTCAGCCCACCAAAGCCTCGCAGCCACTTCTCAGCCGCATGCTGGCTCCGTTTAGCCCGACAGCTCTTTCACAACACAGAGTCACATGCAAAGTGCTAAACTGAGGTCACATTTATGCAGTTTTATGCATACAATTATACAGTTTCCTGACAGAGAGAAGCCACCGTAAGCGGGCCTTTATTTTTGTCTTCTCTGAGTTCAAAGTGAGGAAAAACTTGGGCCTCAAGCCCTAAAAAATTTCACCATAACAAGAATGAAAAGTCTAAATACTTTGTGGAGCCCTACAGACAGAAGAGGCATTCAGCAACGTTTCTAATGGTTTACATGCTATTTCTAATATTGACAGTCTGGTTGGTCCAGACAGTGGATGCATCCTGTTTTTGTTATCTCATGTCGGCTTCACCTGTCTGGCCTCACAGAGAGCTTGAGTTATGAGAACCATGCATTAAATATCCCAAAAAACTCACACTGCTTAGAAAATGACAGCATTTTTTTTTAGATGTTTGCTGATCAAAACTGCTCCTTTTATCATCTCTGCACCTTTTTTTGACACTTGGATTTGCCTTTTCTTCCTCCCTTGTACATTTCATCATTCTGCCTCTAACTTCCCTGACACCAGCTCTATTTTAGCACCCACACAGCAAAACCCCAAACCAACCTGGTGGTATGGGTATTCAGTGATGTCGGGGCATGTTAGTGGAGATAGATGGCAGCAAGAAAAGAGCTATGAATCTTCATCATAGTCCGCCACCAGTTCTCTCGCCCATACGCACCCACAGTTCCAAGCTGCTCCTTTGTCTTCGGGCTCTGTTTGTGCATCTCAGGCCTAACGCTCGCTCAGTCCCTTCAGCAATCCTCACTTATGCTTTCTATCCATTCAGCTATTCATCCACCTGTCAGTCCATCTCACTCTCTGGACACCTGGACGCAGGCTGAAAGGTAATTTATAGCTTTTTCCTGAACATTGAGTCCTCCTCTGTTTACAGCACGCCCACATTGTTTTGGAGCCTTCATCGATATGAAACAGGTGTGTGGGTCGTAATTTCATCTACCTGCAGGCATCTCATCAGATCAGTGATGGTGCTCTGTTCCAACATATACCAACACCTGTATGCTGTGCAAAGACCAAATCAGTGTATGACAGGGCTCACTTCTACAGGACTCAACACGAATATAAAAAAGTTTTTACAAACTTGCTCTGCTATTACGTAAAGGATTTGGTTTTTGTGTGCTGAATTGATGATAATATTAACGTCTTGTATCAGCATATTGAAAAAAAATCATGGAAACAGAGTAAAGGTTTTTGGTGCAACTTTTTCTACTTCCAAGGTGCTAGAGAGGGGAAAAGTTCCAATAGAGGTAAAAAATCCAGCAGTACTTGAAGAAAATGGAACAACTTTATTGTTAGACCAATGCATTTTGGCTTGTGACCTTCAGCCTTTGAAAATTCAAGGAAAACCCGGTTGCTACCGCAAGAGAATCAATGTACTTTTACATTTACTGTGTTAACAAATTCAACCAAACTCTCTGTGGCAGTTTTTTCACATGAAATGTTAAAATGTCAATTTTTATTCTACCATTAACACAACAGTTGTGTAAATGATCCAATTACAAAACACATCAATAAACCATATCTTCTTTCACGCTCTTGTTTTGAGCTACAACCAGTGACTCCACTGAGGTTTGCAAAAAAGGTGAGAAAAACTAGGTTATTTCAAATGTTAATGAGTTGTTGATTAAGTGTTGTTATTTCCTCTGCATGTGTGCAGTGTAGTTATGAGTGGACTTTAATCCTTCATTGCTGTAGTTTTAATTGTCATAGATGTTTGGCTTGTGTGTTCATTTCAGTAGCTGTTTGCCAGCTTCCATCTACAAACAACACATAAACCCATTCTATAACTCAAGCACTTGTGGTTGCATTAATTAAAGTAACATAAAATCTTTGATGAATCCTCTTGATTCTGTGAGAGACTTGCTGCATACAGAGTGAGGTGAGAGGATGATCAATACTGGAATACATCGTTATGTGGCATCTTCCTACTTCAGCGGTAACACTGGCTCTGGTGCATCGCTGTGTTCAGTAGAAACATTAACTCTGCCAACTCGAGCTATTAAAATTAAGAGGTGCTCTGTGCAGGCAGGAATGCAGACTTGCAGAATTTTCATGTGAAAAGAGAAACAAAACTGCATTCTTCAAGGCAACCACCCAACTTTTGTTTGGTCTGCCAAAGAGAATATGACAGTGAAAAAAAAAAGTTTGAAACAGATGTGAGATGATGGAGACATGTCAAGCTCTGCAGGCAGTGGCTCTGTTTTGGATGGGTCTAATTACTTCTGGGAGAACTTTAAACAGTTGCCAATTTTCAGCCATCTGGCAAAGATTTGGAGACTTTACCGGCTGGAGTAGTTTTATCTGTATCTGCTCTTTGTCATCTGTTCCTCTCATATCAAATTTTATGTGTGATGTTGGTTTACTGAAACCCAAAAAAAGGAACAGACAAACAGTCTTTTTCTTCTCCAAGAGAGGGAGGTAGAGAAAAGAGATGCTTTATATAAAAACACTGGCATCAGGCTGTTGCTTATCAGTGCCATGCTTTACAGAATTACAGGGCAAATATAAGTACCTGGCCAGTACCTTTGCACAAAAAAAGCATTATCCTACATATTTTTTGAGAAAATAAAGGCACACAACTCACACCTAATGCATATTTGGTGTGAGAATAATTTTTAATTTGATCTTGGATTAAAAACACCTTCCTGTCAATCCTTGCTAACGTAGTTCAGCAAATCTTTACTTCATGCACATTGGCAGGTAAAGTCATCTTTACCTCTGGTTTTTCAATTATGATCGAGACCACAACAGAGACGAAGAGACACTCACTCAAACTACACCATTGATTCACTGGTTGCAATTAACATAGAGTTGCTCCTGTCCGGTCAGGCGCAAATTGAAAAAGCCAATAAAAATTGGTTTTCTCCTGGCAGCTGCCATCTCACAAGAGTCTGAAATGGCCACTCTGGATCCATCCGTGCCTACGGGCTGGTGACATCGACTTGGGTGTCAATATACTTGCAAACTTCCACTGGCTCAAGTGAGAAAAATCAAGGAAGTGGCCTGTTTAATGGCAGAATAAATCCAGGAGGACGCTTAAAGAAATTGATATTCTGACAATAACAACAGAGCCAAACAAAGTGCCCCAGCAGCTCCCTCTGCTCGCTACTGTAGCTTAGATTAATAGACTGCTTGGTTGGCCATTACCTCAGGACAAGATAAATGAAAAATAATCACTTTCTTTCCTTTATCTCAGCCGTTTCATAGTCACGGTCAATGTTTAATCTTAGATCCATTAATTTCTTCTTCCTCAAAGTGCTACCTAAGACTTGCAAGTTGTCACAGCAGCACTTAAAGTGCAGGATGGCGTCTGATGTGTGGCGTGATTGGAAAACCTGGTAAATGAGGCCTGTCTCATTTAGCAACTACTCACAAAGACTTTTAAAGGTCAAACTTGAACCGTGGTTTCTCTGGTAATTACAACAGTGTGATCTGTAAACCGTCGAGTGAAGCAGGTTATATTGACTAAAATATAATGGCATTGTAATTATATCATAATACTGCGATTATAATGGAACAATGGATGTTTAAATTCAAATGCAATCATATTACTTGTCTAACCCATAATATGAGGTGTGATGACGAGGAAGAGGAGGTCGAGGGGAAAAAGAGGCTGAGTGAGGAAGAGTAGTGGAGATTGTGAAGCAGAGACACTAATGGAGATGATGTGAGATGGTGAGGAGGAGGAGGAGGAGGAGGAGGAGGAGGAGGAGGAGGAGGAGGTGAAGGCATGGGTGGTGATTTTAAAAAATTCATGCTCATGTCTGCAGGCAGTCAGTGCAATTCATCACAATGAACATGAGGGATCAATTTGCAGCTTTGACCATTTACGGTTAAGCTTCTTTATTTTATTTATTTAGTTTTTCTGTCAAAGCTTCCATTGAGAATGCATGATTGGACAGCAGGTGTATCACCATATTTATTGTGCATCTAAAGCTTTCCCTGCAATGACTGCTTTTGTGATTACGTTGTATTCTGTTTGGTGTCAGACACCCACAGAGAGGAAAAGGCAGATTTTTCTGTAAATTCTTCTGCAAATAAACTGCCTTAAGCTTTGTAGGTACATTTTTTATTAAAGAATTTTCATTAAATGTCACAGCAATCATTTTCCAGCAACAGTAGCCTTGATACAGAGGGGTTCGTATTTTTAAAATATATCTTCTTAAATTATTATTGAATATGTTGTTTATGGTTTGTACTCTAAAATAAAGTGAGAAAGGGGTAATAATTTACTTTAAAACTCTCATTTTAGCATAAATGATGGCTGAGTGATCTAGATAAAATCAATTATCACAATATTTCTTTTTAATACCTTGATTTGATTTTAGAACAACATCATGCACAAATTTTAGCAAAAGGAGATGGTTCATAATTATCTGTAGTGTAGGTGTAACTACTAAGTAGGTAAAGGCAAATATTAGAACATTTAGAACAGTTTGGTCATTTCAGAAAATTATGTCCCTTTACCATAATGCCGCCTTTCAAACCAGGTAAAAACACTTAAACTATATCTTTATATAATTATATCCAAAGTCTAAAACTCATATAAGAATGTCAATATGACATTAAAGGATCACTGTGTATGTATATACTTATATACTTACTTATATACTTTCATACTTATTATCATTTATTTACATCCAAATTTGAAAGTTACATTTTTTTTATTATTTAACACAAATACAAGTTTAAATACACTTCTTATCCCATACTTTGCTCTACAACCTTCATCTACTGCTGAAAACTCTCCATACTTGGCAAGTATCCCATGAGGTCATATTTCTTTTGTCAAATTAGTATTTTTATGGGTAAGAATAAAAATTCAATGTCAACTTATCATGATGAGTTTCAAACACATTTACAAGTACTTTTTAACCTTCTTGCCAATGATTTATAAATGTGCAATAACAGCTATTGGACATTTCATATCACCTTACTAGAAGGATCTGTTCAAGTGCATTACCATCATACATCATTAAATATAAATTTGACTATACTGTGTTATCAACAATATACTGTTTTTACACCAGAGAAGGCTCCTTCATTTGTACTTTCTACTGTTTACATACATTATTAAAATGGCTTTCAGCAACACTACAGTGTGGTATAAATATTGTATTATGTATACTGCTCATAAATGCTAAACAGGCAAGTTAAACTAAAGTGTTACCATGTAAACTGCATAAAGGAAGAAGCCCAAATTACTTTTTTATTAGATGAAGACTAGAAGAAGAGGAGACACAGATGACAAAGAAGTGATGACAAGGCAAATAAAAGAGCTAAAAACAATTAGAGAACAAGATGGGTGACCAAGGGTGGTGGAGCAGGCAAAGATACCACAGAGATCAATCAAGAGGCTCCGAGAGTCTAGCCTCTACCCGGACAGCATGGGGACAGCAGAGATCAATGAGGAGTAAGGCCTCGGGCTGGTTCAACGCAGGAGAATCACATTATAGACTGAGAACACAATCTAGAATGATGGGAGAAGGATCGCAGAATATGAGAGCAAGACACAAAGAAAAACAAACGACAACAGAAATAGGGAAATATTGACCTTGGAAGTCAAACACACTTAATTGTTCTGTATGAGAGCAATCTAAGTAGATTATTGCAGTGGGGGTGAGGGACCAGAAAAATCAAAATATTAATAAACCAGCGAGCTTCAACACCTCAATGAATGTTAACCTGTAATTTTGTCAGGTGCTTTTCTCAGCAGCATCTATTTTGTACAGAACATCACTTACATCTGACACATCTCTCCATATAGTGCTTAATGTTTTGAGGCCACTCTCAGATGAAAGAGTGCAGGCTAAGAGAAGAAAAATGAGACACTTGAAAGCTGGCACCTATAGAAAAGTCCCAAGAGAAAATCTGGGAAATGAAGTAAAATGTGAAATCCCCTCCAACTCTTCGGGGATAAGGCACTTTCTTTAACTCTGGCAAACAGAGCCGACTGATGAAAGCAGGAAATGTTCCTGCGGGAATGCAAATGAATGCTCCTCCTCTTCCTTAGACCCACAGAAGCATAGCAGGCCCACACCAAGAATTTAGCTTCCAATTCAGCTTCTCACATCACTCCATCCATCCATCCATGCATCTTTCCATATATCTAAACATGGTGCTAACGCGCCAAGTCTTTCTTATCTGCCTCTTGTCAAGTAAATGCCTGAGCGCTGGGAGAATTGGCAAGAAAGATGAAGAGAGACTGGGAATGCTTTGCCTCCATTGTTCAGCATTTTTCAGTGTGGTTCTTAGCTCTGAATTGTTTCTATTGTTGTGTAGCTTTTTGAGTCCTTTATAGAACAGAAAAAGTGGAGGCGTGCACATTTTTTGTTTCCCTTTATCAATTGGCAACAGGAGCAGCACCTGCTCCTTTAATCTGGCAGACACACAGGGATCCTCCACACACAATTTTTCACTGATGACGTCCACTTCCTGCTATTCTTCTGTGATACAGCATTTTAAACGTTAATCGCTTTCACAGGTTTGTCTTGCAGGGAGCTGACACATTTTCCAATCACAGGCCTTTGACCATCAGTTCTTTGTGTTCTCAAGGATCCTGCTATGCTCCTCCAAGAACACAGCAGATCCTGTATGCGTAGGTCTGCATAGTTATGGTTCATTTCCAAGTATGTAATATCTTTTATGGAATTAGCCTTGGGAAGTTCACACTGAGTGATTTACACAATGTCATAAAAAGCCATCTGAGTATGAATAGAAGGAAAAATCCATTTCTTTACCACAGAGGGATTATTTGCAATGATCAGACATAAGTGGCAGGTACAACTCGTATAAATAATTCATGGTAGAGTTAATTTTTATGCATTTACATCTATTTGATTTTATTTAAAAAGTCATATTTTTTAAATTTATGCATTAAAATTAATTATAATCTGCAAAATCTAATCAATTATAAAATGTATTAAATGTAATTAGTTAATATATACTAACATGGTTTGAATAATCAAAGTTGTAAAACAAACAAGATTCTGTTATTTAAAATTTATGTGATTGGTTTTCATAGAAGTTATGAGAAGTGAAATGGGGAAACCTGAAACGATGTACTGCACTTCCGCTGGATGCCAGCACCCAGGCCCTTGTGGGTATAAGCAGTCATCCATGTGATGGTAAGCAATCCGAGCCATCCTATGTCCAATTACTCCCAAATGTGTCCTAATCATGCAGTTTATATCACATCATATCAATATCAATTTATTTATGATAAAATCTACGTAGTTCGTGATTATTTTAAGCAGTTTTATCTTGGTCACGTCCCGTGTACCGGACAATACCAGCACCCGCTAGCATCATAGCTAACAAGCTAGCTATTTTTATTTAAGTGCACAATTTGAGAGTAGGCTGTGTATAATCTCATGTTAACAAGAACACAAAATGCATCCTTATGACTTAGGTCTTAAGATCATTGTTACCTTGAACTTGCATCCATCTCATTCTCATGAACGCATATATGCAGTGTCTTAAAGAAATATCTTCAAATTAACACTCAGTTGGCCAAAGGATGAGCTGCTTAGATTTTGGTGGTCAAGGTTAGGGTCACACAGCCCATCGTTCTGTTCTCCTTCTATTCCAGGACATTGAATCCAGAGAGGCTGAGGCAGACATTGCAGAGAAGACCATGGGCATCTACTGGGCATCTACAAAGTCTGAGCATGATGGTCCAGGTGATGGACACTTTGCTGATGTCGGTGTTGTGCTGGAAGATGTGGAAGTTCTCCATAACCTGCAGAGTGTCAGCCATGCATGCATGATGCTTTATAGACTGATCTACGCACTCAACTTGAGCTATCCAAAAAGCCTGAAGCGTACATTCGAGGTGTACCAGAAAATCCTGATGGACCTGGACTTAACCAAGCTTTCACCAAAAGTACAGGCACTGAAACTCAAATTGCTCCAGTGATTTGGCTGGCAATAATGAACTTACACAGCCCCTACCTTATTTTTCTTCTTTTTTTTCCTTTTTCCCAGTCAGACAGGATCTTGTTTTTAAATGATCCCTTAGTTTTTCAAGGGTGCTTCAGGGAAATACCTGTTTGATAAATGTGTATCTGTAAAGTTTTTTTTTCTTTTCTTTTGGTGTCCAAGCATTTAATAGGGGAGTGATGTAGGGCTGTGTAGGTGGGTTCATAGATGGGTAGTTACTAAAGTGTGTTAGCTGGATGTGTTGTAGTGGCTCAGCTCAAACCAGATTTTTCTTGAATTGTTTCCAGATTCAATGGGAGCTAGTTAAGTGTTTAAAAGATATTTGTTCTAAAAAGGTGCTTCAGTTCCTGCCAAAGCCTGTCGCCACTCAAGTAAAGCTTTTTTTTCTAGTATTGTAGGGAAACTATGGCCAAAATGCAACCTAGGGTCTTGTTGTGAGTGTACACAAGTCATTATGTATTTAAATGAAAGTTAATGAAAGTTTGACTTGTGTACATTCACAACAAGACCCTAGGTTGCATTTTGGCCATAGTTTCCCTTTAACAAAACCATCAGATAAACAAAACCGAACAGACCGAAAGACCACAAGTGGAGAGTATGTATGGGGTGGATAGGTAGTTTTATTAAGTTATTGCACTGGCAGTTTTGCACTTTGCTCTGTTGAGCTGAATTATTTCTGACATTTTAGACAGATTTATTGGACTCGTTTGTGTTTTTGCCTCATGTCATGCTTTATATGCAAATTTTTTTTTTTCAATTGAAAATTCTACAAGCCTTTTACTTTTTTTTTTACAGTTTAGTCACTCCCATGTGGTACCAGCAAGGACTATAAAGGTTAACAGTGGTTATCCCAGCTCTGGATGGAGAAAAAAAGTAGGATGGGGGGATGTAGGATGGAGAGGAGTGAGATGGATTAGAAAGATGGAAGTTTTTGTACGCGCATTAACATTGAAGAAAGAATAAGAGTTCAAAGTGGACCACAAGGATATGTTCTGTCCTATAACAGCTTCATGTCTTGGACTATGATATTGAGAGGCTTTAATGTTAATAAATCTGTTGAATCAACAAGATGGTCTGATTGTTCTTATGCATCATTAAGATTGTTTATACTGAATGAAAAAGAATTACATAAATGTGATGCATTTTGATTAATATGGTTTATTACATAAGCATAAATAACATGTAATTCAAACAAATATATGCCATTTATCTTGTATAGGTAACCTGATTATTATGCAATTCAAACAATATACTTTATGTATTTTAAATAAATACTCTCATTATCAATTTAGAGTAATTATACTTTATTAATACTAAATACATAATCCTGAGGATTTTGCATTTCAAATAAATAGTCTTTATTACGCTAATGAATATGCATCATATAAGGTTATTTGGTAGGTTTGTGTTAAAATTATCTAAAAAAAGTAAATGGGAATTTGTCATGTAATAAAATTACATAAATCTCAAAAGTTAGGGTTAAATATTTCTGTGAGTGCAGACCCCCTCAAAATTAGAGAAATTCTTTCTCTCCCTGTCTTGCTTGCTCCACCATTCCAAAAATGTGTTTCCATTGGCTCCATTTCATTTGTTACCCTTATGACCCCCAGTGTGTCCACAGTATACCTACAGTGTGCCAAGTGTAGTCCAGATGAGAGGAGAAAACTTCTCTGTTGTTGGGTGCAGGAATGAGCACAAAAGTAATCATCTACTCCCAACAGCAGACCCAGTGCAGACTCAGTGGATTAATTTTTTTTTTGATAGAGAATTCCCCAGAGCACGTAGTAAAGTTCTGTATGTGTGTGCTAACCATTTCACTTCTGATTGCTTCACCAGTGAGGGCCAGTACAAAGCAGGATTAACTTCAGAACTAAAGGTCAATGACAAATCAGTACCGATTGTTCGTGACCCAACTTCAGCCTCAGGGGCAGTAAGTTTTGCCATGTTTAAGCTACTTTACTGCAGATTTGGCCACTTCAACCTGGTGTTAGCAACGCTTCTAACATGGGTAGCATCTGTTGTGTCGGCTCAGGTTCTGGAGAATATGTTACTGAGGGTCAGTCACTAGGGTTAGGTACCAAACTCGTTGCTTTTTAAGGCTACCAACCAAACTACCTCCATACTCCAGAGTACAAGGAGGTGCTACATTTCCATATCGTGAAGCACACATGATAGAGAGAAAGATACAGAGGGAGAAGTCACTAAAAGTATTAAACAAACAGTAGTAGAACTGCTTGCCAAATACAAGGACATATTAAAGTATGCTTTCTTTGAGTCCAGAATTGATATGCACTGAGCCTGTTAGTTCAATGCTAGCACACAATAGGAATTCATATTAATGTGCCAATGGAAGTCAGCACTGCGATAAAAATATATTTGCAAACAATCCTTAACTCACATAGTTGACAATAGATGTGTGTTCATATTAATAGGCAGATTGTGTAGCAGGAGATGGAGCACTGTTATGCCTTGATATCAATACAAACTGAGTTTGTTACAGGTAGACAAGCTCCAAGTGCTATAAACACAGGGTCATGACAATAGCCACATCCACTTCCCGAGAGGGGCGTGACCAGCCACAACTTATTTGCATTTAAAGCTATAGGCACAGAAACAGCATATTCAGAAGAAGGCTGAAACAGATGGGCATGTCAAGGGACTTAATCTGAGCAGTGTTTTAAGCAAGAAACTTCAGAGGTTGTTTTGGGTATGTCTCAGACCAATTTACACTGTCAAAAAGTGGCAGAATTTAAGCTTTATTTGCAGGTAACTTTTTAATTCCAGGGTAACTGCAGATGTGTGCATTAGTCAGGGTAAACTGCCAAATGGCCAAGTAATGATAAATGTATTTATGGGACACTAACACAAGGATTTTGCATGTTTGGCATACGGCTTGTTTGTTCCACCACACTTTGTTCAGTGACTATTAAAAGCACCACACTCCCAGATAATAAATCTAAATAACACTTAAAACTTCTAATGTTCCAATTCTGTTTTATGTTTGCTACACAGGCTATACACAGTACATCCAGAAACTACCCTGACTGTGTAGCTTCCAGACCCTAAGCTCCCTCACTGCCAAAGCTCTCTATGTGGACCCTTTGCATTTTTGTAAAACCACAAATACCAAGATAGACTTATTCAGACTGCATTTAGCTTGACAGTAATTATTTAATTTACAGAAAATACTGGACCATAGAGAGTCACTTACCGAACTGAATGTCCTGTACCCAACTCTTAAGAATGTATACATGGACAGATGTACCATTATGCACAAAGTAGGTGGGCGGGCTGCTCGATAGATCAATAGAAAGGCTCAATAGAGGGCAGAGTTCCTCCTAAATTCAGCAACCGACAAAGGTTTATCCCAACACTGAGGACAATGATGAGACTGTTTGTTAAATTAGAGCTCTGCAAGCTTTTCACAGTCGGAACATCACTCAAAGAGGCAAAAGGGGCAGTGTCTGTGCCTTGTGTTGACAGCTCTTTTACAGATTTTCTTTTCCATGACAAAACTTCCGTCAATTTATCATTCTCTTTTGTTGCAATCTTGACAGAAAAAGAAGGGATATCCAGTTACTTGTAGATCAAGTTTTTTTGAGCTGTACACACATGGCAAACCCATAGACAGACTGACAATTACATAGCTTCTGTGTGGCGTCTGTCTTGCAAATTTCAGCATTTGTAAATCATGAATATTGGAATCCAGGTTCCAGTTTGGCCTTGGTTAAGTGTGACTGCTAAAATTCCAAATCCATGTCATTATAAAGTCTGCCTGAAATTATTCCTCAAGAAGCACTCAAGAGTGCAGTGTAAATAGAAGATAGAGGGTTAAGGAGAGAGAGAGAGAGAGAGAGAGAGGCTGACACACAATTTTCAAGGACATTCCTGAACAATTAACTTGCGGTTTTAGCTATCTAGCCCATTAGTCTTGGGGGGTTGGAAACAGCCATTGATTTTGGATGTCAGCCACTCACATTTTATGGAAATTGCACTAAATGGCAGGGAAACAAAAACAAATTGAATTCTCTGTGCTGTTACTTGTAATGTGAAATTAGATATGTGGCCATGTGTGACTGAACAAGTCAGCCACAGAGACAGAAAAGAGCGGTGGTGCAGTTTCTGTAGGCTACACACCCTTTACATTCTGTAAAGTGCTACTGCAAAGAGGAAAGCTATATCTGTAAGGTATAATAGCAGGTAAGTGGAGATACACAGTTTGACTTCTCTCCTAGTATTGTACTAGTGAGCAGTTTCATAAGGTTACCAAGGTTTACTCTATGTATTGTAGAGGAATGTAGTGTATGTTGTGCTAATTGTATTTTCACCGTCTGATCATTTCAGGCAGTCAGTGTCTGCTCTAAGAAAAAAAAAACACAAAAAACAACAAGAAAACTGAAAAATCCTTTACAGGAAGGTTCCATACAGAACTGGTACTCCCATAGAAGCAGAGCCTCTTCAACAGCTTACACATATTAATGGTTAACAGTGTGGATGTTAGCAACATTATGTAACTATTTAACTTAAAAGAAAAAATAAGAGAACAGCTTAAAATCTTTTTTTCTATATTACATTCATTTATAATGGTTTGACTGGTGTGTCTCTCTCTAAGGTTCTCTTTGCCCCAGTTGCCAGTTGTTGCACTGTGTGACTTCAGTGAGTGTGTTGGGATCACAAAGGCCAACAGAGCTCACACACCAACAACTATCACAGAGTTTGGTGAGATCTGGATCATATTCTATAAGGACATATTTTTGATTTTTGACTCTGTTGTTTTTCCAGGTGCTCTGCCTCAACTCTCTGTTGTTTATTTATTTATTCAAAAGTTTAATTTGTTGCCAAAGTGTCCTCTAGCTCTGTGAGTTGTGCAACTACTTTACTCTGCATGGGGAAAGACTGCCGCCAGTCCGAGAACCAGAGGGGGTTTGTGTTAACATTGCTATAACATGGACCATCAAAAGATACTGTTATGTGTACCATAGCCAAGTGTGTAGCGATGTAACACACAGACTCAGCCGCTTCTATGTGAAAAGTCAAATAAAAGAGAAAAAGAGAGTTTTGAACAAAATGCTGGGACTGGGGTAATATTGAATCGAATTCAAATTTCTATTAGCCATCAGTGTTTTTGACCAAATACTATTTTGCATTTCTGTGTAAAGCAAACTTTAGTGTATTATTTGTCTCATGTAAAAAAAAAGCACACAATTTTCCAGATGTATTGATTTAATATTTATTCACATATGGTGATCCATCCAATCATTCTATCTCCCACACACCACGTATGTACACATATATTGTACGAACACTGTTTCACTCTTGTTAACACTATGAACTCAGTAGTCAGTAGTCATAACCATGCACACATGGTTATTGTTTTTTGTCTCACAAGTTTAGCTGAAAAATCTTCTTTAATAGATGGACAGGAAATGTTATTCCTGAGCTCCTGGGCCGCTCTCTCTTCTCTCTTTTTCCTCCTGTGCAAGTGCCTCTACTCTCACTAAGATGATTGACTGGTAAAGTAGGTGAAGGGGTTCTGTTGTCAACCTGGCCCATGAAGCGTCTGACCCACAGGGACCTTTGTGTCCCTGCCTCCTTTTACCTGCCACTGCGGCTGGCAAAGTGATCAAATGCACACACCACTCTACAAATTCAATCCAAATCATATATGGCCAAAAGCAAGGGAACTAATTTCCAACTCTTATCCAGATAAAAATAACACTACATGAAAAATGAAGCAAATTCAGGGTAAAAAAGTTTTAAATTCAGGTACTTATGGGGGATAAAACATAACCCAGCATTTCTTTAAAACTTGTCGATGCAAAACACTGCACAATGAATTATAATACTTTAAGGCAGGATTTTATGTCAACAGAAAACAGTTTTACAATCTTCAATCTACAACGTTATCTGCCGGTTGGTGATTATTTACCAATCAGCAAGCTGGGTTAATTTTTTTTTATTTAAATAACCCTCTCAGCTGGTTGTACCACTCAATGGTTTTTGATTATGTACGTGTTTTCCCACAAAACCTTGTAACTTTTTATTTTGTCTGTTAGAACATGGCTAAAGGGTTCGGTAACATTACGCCCTTGCCCCAGAAATTATACCTATCCCACACACTCACACACAAAAAAAAGATTAATCAAACATTTTCTCTTAATGCGATCTTTTGCTGCTTCATCTATTATAATAGGAAGTGGAGGCTGTAGAGGCTGTAGCCCCTTAATGCAGGGCATACTGAGACACAATAGAAATAATATCTTCCCTTTTCAATACACTGTTTAAATAATATTTTTAGGCCAAGAGCTTCAGTTCGAGGACTTCTATATGCATCAATTTATTGTATGAAAAATATGACAATTTTGAAAAATACAGGCACCCTTTTGGTTTTCCACTTCACAATTCTCACATCATAATCTGTTTTCACTCCAGCTAAAATTTAGAGAAGCTGCCCAACATGTGTGGCTAAAACAAAAAACACACAGAAAATAACATAAAGTCTATTTTTTTCTTCACTTTTAATGGTCATAGGCCAAATAAAAATTTTGATTTAGTGGAAAAATAGTCCATTCCCAGGGACCATTATGCTGAACTGACAGATTTGAAGTCCTGGTGTATTTTATGCAGTAAATCCAATGTTTTCTTATTTTGCTGAAACATAATCTAGGAACTCTTTCTTGTTGTGGGTTTGGGTGCATATAGGTTGTTTTATCTCCTTTGGCAGTGTATTATTTTGGTGATTTGCACCAGCATAAAGCAATGTGACATGGAAGAGATTGTTGGGATTCAATTTTATAGTAATGGCTGCAAAAACAAAATATAATCCCAAATTATCCTAATCCTAATAATTTGTTTGTGGATTATTACCAGGATTTTGTTGTTGTTGTTGTTGCAATAAGAAGATTGAAGAAATTAATAGAATAGAAGAAATTTGTTCCTATAGTGAGCAATTATTTTTGCATGCACAGTCAGATGTAATTGCATAATATTAGGCACAGAGGAAATGTGACCATAGGTTCTCCAACACATCCAGAAAGTCAGCTCTGCACTTGGCAGTGTATCTGAACTGTTGTATTCATATTTGAAACTTTGTGCATGCATGACAAAAATGTGTTTTCTCTGAGGAAAACTTGTCACAGGATTCCCAAACTGTCACTGTGTCATGACAGTAAGAGCACTGTGTTTGCATTAGATGAATGAAGTGAATGTGATTGTCATAGCCTCTAAGGCTCTCAGTCATGATGTTTTATGACATTCTTTTTCATCCCACCTCTGGCACAAGTGCACCACAGGTGGGCCAGTTTAGCACAGTCACGAAATGACCCAAAGTGCATTTGCGATGCACCAGGGCAGCTACCTTTTGGCAGCTTGCTTTAAATTTTTTTTTAAAAAAGATCCCTTGCTGTCATTGTGTGTGCACAAAGCAACAACTAACAGACTATCAATTTATTGAGAGGAAAGGAAAAGATGTTAAACTAGATGCTCTACAGAGAGAACGTAGTCTACTAACAGGCACTGACCACAGAAGCTTCTAGAACAGAGCACATTATTTATAACATGTTAAATAAAACACCACAAATTAAGTGGTAAAAGCCCATGCATTTCAAGTTTGTGGGCTTGGGTCTTATTTATTTATATATTTTGTTTTCAGTTTTGAGAAGTGAGCTGTGCAGCAGCTGTGCACGTCTCAGGTTTAAATATCCTCAATCATAAAGATCATAGTTCTTTCGCTGCAATATGATTTCCATTCAAGTTTCACATTTACTCTCTAAAAGATGTGGTACATCTCTCAGTTGTTTATTCTAAAAAAATAATATGCTTTTGCATAGATGTTGTGCAAATGAATGCATTAGCACTCCTGGTGTTCCCACACCTCATGTTTCAACACAAATGGCTCAAGAGCTTTTTGCAGGTTGGAGTTCATCTTTGTTCAGCTTTAACTAATGTGCAGTTCTGTGTTTGAAAATAGTAAAGTTTTGATTCTAGAATGTTATATCAAGCTGATGTTTTTTGTTTTTTTTTTCACAAAAGTTACATGATATTGTTGTACATTGTTGACACATGGTGTGTCTTTTGCAGTGTCATAGAGTTGGGGAATTATGTATGAAAATTGTTTATATAAATGAAAGTATGCACATCCTGAAACACCTGTAAAGACACCAAAAACACCAAACAATCAGATGATCAGATGGGATTTGAAGACACCAACAGTTTGGCTAAATCTGTTAAGGTCTTGATCAAAAGGAGCCAGGACCCAGGTGCGGAATTGTTTGAGAAGAAAATTTATTTAAACACAAAAAGCAACAAAAAACCACCTTGCGGGGAAGTTACAAAAAGCACAAACACAAAATCACCACGAGGGGCAAAAACTCTCGAATAAAGAAATAAACACAAAATCACCACGAGGGGCAAAAACTCTAGTACAAAAACTGAAATTGTCCAGGAGAGAAAACTCACAAGAAAACTAAATACACAAAGAAAAAACACCATCAATGTAGGCACGTGTAATAAGAGGCAGGGAGATCCACTCGAGAGCAATGACACTGGCGAGGCAGTCATGGAAGCAAATCGTTTGGCACAGGAGAATGTGTGGAGCCGACTTAAGAGGCCGGCTGATTGCTGATCGCGTGCAGGTGAGGTTGATGGGCCTTGCTCCCGAGTAGATCAGTCCCGCCTCCCTGCACAGCTCTGACTGAGAGAGGGAGAAGGAAACTGGGATTAGTAAAGAAAAATGACGAAACATAAATCATAACCATGACAAAATCACTTAATTCATATGGAAGGTGAGGACATCTGTGATGTTACTAAAAATCTTGCTACACATCGTAAACTGTGAAAAGAGAGTCAACTAATGTTGAGCCAGAGAGTGCAGGATGTCTGAAATGGATAGTTTAGTAAATCAATTTATTATTTACCTTTGTTTTTCTCTTTCAGCTATGTTTAATAACAACCTGTCCAATAATTTATCTGTGTGTCTTGGTTGTTTTGTTTGATTTTTTTATGAAGTTCTTCATTCAATCACCTCTTAACAAGAATTTGTTGAGATTTAAATAAAAAACAATAAAAGTTAGACCCATGTAGTGTGGTTGTCTTTATCTTTTAAAGCCAAGTGTGCTGAAGTAGTCAGAAACATAACAGTCAACATGAAATCTTTCTTTTTTGTTCCACACTGATGCGTGTTTGCCTTTAATGATGAATAACTAAGGGTGATAGTTCAGTCCACCACAACGTCACAGCGGTTAAAAGCTTGACTCAGACCCACAATGTGTGAGTGCAGGCATATTTGTGAGCACATGTATGTGTGTGTGTGGGCATGGATGTAATATTTACATGCTGCTGTCTTGCCAGACGTGAGCAAGCCAAGCTGGTGATGTCAGTATTTGCCCAGGGGCCTCCAGTCCCTTCTCAGACATTCAGCACTCTGACTGAGGCTGTGGGAGGCTCTGCCACTCACTGGCCTAATTCTGTCTCTCCATCTTCCTTTTCTCCTCTCGCCTGCCAGAATCTGCAATGCACGGATGAATATGCATCACTCCAAGCATAGTCACACACACGTGAAATGTACACGCACACACACACACACACACACATGCACACACATGAACACACACAGAGCTGCACAGATATAAAACAGAAGAACAAGAAACATTCATTTGAAATTGTGGTTAAATTACGATTTTGCAAAGCACTAAACTGAACAAAGGACTGGGGAAAAGAATTAATTTCAAAATCAATAAATAGTAAACCAAATCTTCAAACAAGCAACACTGTTTAGTATAAAAAGAGGAAGAGTTACTTCACAAATGTTGATGACAGTTTAAAAATATCTTATTTGTTTGTTTTGTGTATATTTCTGGCACGTGACGGTGACATTCTCTATTATTTGTAACAGCAAGTGGAGAAAATTCAAACTCAATCGTCCAACGGTGTAACTTTTTAATTAGCCCAAAAGTCAAGGATTCTCAGTGTCTTATTTCTATTGCGGCTCCAACTGCTGACTGTGTTGCTGAGTGGATCAACTCTACAGGTCATCGTAGGAAATGACAAACACCTCCAGTTAATTACTAAACTTCTGCTTGCAGCATGCGCTTGTGTATTTTGCCTCATGCTTGTCCTTGGCAGTTTGAGAATCTGTAATGTAGCCAAAACTCAACAGTCACAAATTTGTCATAAAAATGACACTACAATCTGTACAACATACAATACTCTTTTTCAATTATACCCTTATTTCAAAAAAGGAAAATACTCCAGAGAAAAACCCTCAGTAGAGGAAATCTCATGAAAGATTTATTTGACTTTTTTTAGTCTTTTGATCTGATGCAGAAAAAAAAATAGAAAAAAAGGCCAAAACACATCTCTAAGTGCCCCGAAGGCTCCATGTTGATTTGTTTACATAATTTGATTCTGTGAAAATTTGATTTAAAAAAACAAAAGACTAAAGCAGGGTACTGACTCTCCCTTGTTTAGTCTCACCAATGCTATTTGATTTTGTAAATAATTTGTTTTGTAAATTTCTTTTTTGTAATTGTATTAAATGTTTAAAAATTATTAAGAACAGCTTTAAAAATATATTCAATACTTATGATATTCAGGAAAATCAGTTTCAGCATTTTTAAAGCACACAGACTAAAATAATAAAGCCATGGATACAAACACACACACACACACACACACAAATGAAGGGAGAAAATCTGAATGTCTGCTGTCAATCTCTCTTTTTTAGGGGAAAAAGCTTTGAGGAAAGTGTGTCAGCTTCAGTAACAGGTCATGTGGTGTCCATATATCAGAGGCAGCTGTCAGCCACTGTGTCAGTCAGTTGTGGTGATAAGCATGATCCATCCATATGCAACCTTTTTTTGTCAGTGGTTGACATGTTAGTCTGGCCAATGATTGTCAATAACACCACTTTATTGGCCAAACACAGAAAGACAGATGCTTGACATATTAAAGAGATATAACTGCATGTGAAGGTCCATAATGAACATCATGTGAGTTTATGACACACTTTTAAGTTAAAAATATAATGATTAATTTAGTTGGTCATTTTTAAGTGTGATGTCCATGAATATGCTTAGAAGTTCTGCAACTGCTTATATTGTTCATTAAATGGCTGGATCTTATTTGTGACTTTAACTAACTGACTCATAACATTTCAGCAGACTGCCTTCTTCAGTATGAAATACAGCAGTCACCTAAGGAGAGAGGTACTATAAATCAGGGCAATGAGGTACCATTACAAACCAGAAAAAAAGGACAGATAAAAGTTAACATGGAAAACATTTGACATTTAAATGAGAAAATTAATACACATTATAAATTTCTATCTATCTAAAGTATCTAATCAAACAAAACAAATCAAGTTGAATGTTCCATTACAGGTTATAACATCCAGCATCGTATTAAGTACTTAAAATCTTCTTAAGCAGACAAACCAAACGTGCAAGATTAGTTATCCCAAATTAAAATACTTTGAGTAATACTTCTTTTGCTGCCATTTACATCATTCTCAATTACAGAAACATTTAACGATAAGGTATGATGGAGGCCTGGATGCTTGAGATTGCTTAGGGCACCTGGATCACTAAACACACCACTGTAATCAAGTGTACTGCTGGCCAGTTGCCCTTTTTATATACCTAAGTCCATTTTGTTGTCCTCCACTCCCTTGGCATCCCCAAAAATTTTGGCTGTGAGCCCCTGGCCAGATGTGACCCATGCATTTCCTGCAGGGTCAAACATCCATCCCCATCACTGCCCTTGACCTCCTTGATCTGGCCAGCATCACAATTGTTCATCATTTTTTCACTCTGGGGTAAGCACAGCATCTCCAGTTAATTCCACTGATTACAACACTTGCATATAGATCCTGTACAAATGCAGAAAGCCCCTTATTGATGTGTGTTCGTCCCCCCAGCAGTGATAATGGCCAAATGACTGTTCCCAGAACAAGCTGGGCGCCAGTGTGCCTGCAGCTTCCTCTGATTATGTTCTGATGGGTAATCGTAATGAGCGAGGTGCACTCAACTCAAGCTCCAAATTTAGCTAACCTGTTATCTGTTCCATGTCAATGTCAGACTGCTCTGGGGACTTCCATTAATACTACAAAGCTCTGCTCAGTATCAGATCCTTTTCCAACAAGTCATTTTTAGTTAATCACCTTATTACTTCATACAGTCTGGATTTTATGCTTTCAACTGAAACACGCTTAGATAACAGCAGTGGAGAAAAAGTTCTCTTTTAGTCAGCCCTTTAAAGTTCAGTAGTGTAAATGTGTCTCAGGCTGACAGGGAAGGTGAACATGGGGCTGCTTTATTTTGAAATCATTCCTAAAAAAGTCTCACTTTTCCTTTGATCACCACGATTCCTTTGTCCAGAATTTACAAACCTGTAAAATACTATGCAAATTTACTGATTCAACTTTTCATCACAAGGATATTATTTTGTAATCTTAGGAGCAAGGACACTTGACCTGCGTGGGGCAACTGTTTGAGGTCACGAGGTCACAAGGTCGGCATCAAGGCTGTAAAATGAAATATAAAAATACAGTTAATCAATGATGTTATTGATTAGGAGTTTTGTAAAACAAGTGTTAACCTTTATCAATGCAGCCTAATGAGGTGCATACATAAGCCTATATGGTGCTGTGTGTGTCTGTGACTCAGATGATAAGGCAGGTCATCCACTACCAAATGGGTGGCAGTTAGATCCCTGTCACCCCCATTGTATATGGTGAAGTGTCCTTGAGCAAGACACTGAACTTCAAATTACCACCGGCAGACCTTCCATGAGTGTGTGTGTATGTGTACGTTTCTGATGAGCAGGCTGGCGCTTTATAAAAAAGCCTCTGCAATTAGTGTATGAATAAATACATGAGTGAATGCTGACTTGTATTGTAAAGCACTTTGAGAGGTCAAAGGAACAAGTTTAAGGGCTCTAATTTCGTGGCGCAGCGCAGGTGGCGCAGGGTGGCGGACCCCGCGCAGTGGTAATTTCGTCCAGCGC
>JAQMCX010000032.1:16574066-16594496 GCA_029814765.1 Acanthurus leucopareius
TTTTCACACATATTCTGGGAATGTCCAGTGGTGAAACATTTCTGGGATAAAGTGACAGCAGAAATAAAGAAAATTTTCAACCTTAATACACAGTTAAAAATTTATCAGGTGATCTTATGTGGTGCAGTACATGAAACTTGGGATAAGGATAAAAGGTATATGTTTAAAGTCCTTTTATTAATTGCCCATAAATTAATTACCATCAACTGGCTCAAACCACATTCACCAACGCTTGAACAATGGACTCAAAGATTAAAGGTGGTGAACTGTATGGAGGACATTACTTCAATACTGAGACTGAGGAGAGATAACTATTTGAAGAAATGGTCTTCTGTAATCTCCTATTTGGAAAAGACTTAAATCTGCAAGTAATATGGTTTTTCTCTGTACATGTGATTTTATTTCTCTTTAAATTAGATATTTCTTTCTTCTTGAATGTACAAGGAAACTGTAGAGTACCTATAGGTGTGTGACTATCTGTCAAGGAATTGTTTTAATAAAAGTTCAAAAAAAAAAAATGACTGGTTGGAGAGCTGTGTAAATCAAAGTGGCTACATATAAAAAACATTAGAGAAATTCAGTCACAGACTCATTTGTTTGAAACTTAGACTGAAACTCAAACATGTATGGGACTCTGTGAGGAGTCTGTTGTACCCTAAAACCAGCAACAGGCAAACATCAGAATGTTAAGCGTAGCTAGAACATTTTGTGGATGTTGTCTGTTAGCTTGTTAACTTGTACTGGAAATGGCTGACATCATTATTGGTGTTGGTATGGAATGGTAACAGATTGATGCTATTGGTTAAATTATTGACAAGATAGGACCTAGCTTTTCCTGAAGCTTGACCCATATAAGAGGTGGGCATTTGACTTCATTAATTTGTCCTGTTGGTTGGTTGGTCTGCCTCTTGGAGTTGGACTCATGTCTTTGCAGCTGTTGGTTGGAAGGACATTTTGCAGATATTCATGTTTCCCTTGTAATGAAATGGGAGTGTGTGATTCCCTGACCAAAAGTCTAGTGCCTCTTCTGGTCAAAATTTGAATTTGACCTATTTGACCTTGAAATCACCAAGAGTTTTTCTTTTTCTTTTTCTTTCCTATTTTTTCAACAGAGGACAAACATAGCTGTTAAATTACTCACTATAAATAGTGGTGATGGGATACTGATACAAGGTACTAGTAAGTAAAACACAGTTGGGTAGAATGTATACTAATCCATCATAGTGCTATAATCGTTCAATAATGAGCACATATCTGAAGGGTTTTGAAAAAGAAAAACTAAGAAAAAAATTTTATAAGCTAAATAGAACATAAAATCAAACACATTCAGTCACACTGAAGACAGGTTTAGTTCAGAATTTAATCAGACATTTGAAAAATTGGCGTCTAAGCAACTACAACTTTGACATAATATCACATCCTAACATTTATACTTTGCAACATTAGAATTCATTTTGAGTGGTGTTTCGGTCGACCTGGCTCAATTTTGGTCCCCAGCTCCTGAGTTAAAAAATACATATCTGGCTCTCTCTTGTCATGGTTATTCAAAAAGGACCCCAAAGGAGAAGCACCAACCCAAAAGGTAAATAAAACAAAACAAAGCTTTAATAAAATAAGCTGATTCCAGGAAAGAAACTAAACTGAGTGAGTTGTTAAATGAAATCCAAAAACTCAGGGGAAAATACAAAAATTGAGAGAGAGAGAAAAAAGAATGACTGTAGGAGCAAAAGCAGGATTAGGAAAAAGACACAGAGGGAAGCTGAAATAGATGAACCAAGAGTGAGTGAAAGAGGGACTAACAGACTCATGTTCACTGAAGAAAGGAAACAAATGAGACAGGTGAAAAGGGGGGCGGAGCATATGACACAGGTAAGCCTTGCATTTAACCAAATAGGGAAATTGAAGTAAAACAAAACAATGGGCTGAAAATGCTAAAATACTCTATAGAGCCACAGTGTGGTAAAAAAAATTTTGTGGGTTCATTACTGCAAGTGATCCATTTTATCTCATGTTTTCATTTTTATTCTATCATTGATAATCAGCATTGGTTAGTAGGGCTCTCATATGCATATTGCCATGATGGTGCAGTACAACCTGAACTTATTGTTTCCAGTGTAAAGCTCAGTTTGAGCCTGACATGAACATGACATGTCCACACTTGGCCCCTGTGGAGAAAAACCCTGTAGAGTAAGGTGACATGACTACGGATACGGACATCCTATTCTATTGGCATGAACAGTATGTTTATCTATAGCCTGAAGAACAGTATGTTAATCTTCTCTGCCATAGAGCCCCTTTGTTGTCCCAAAACTACATATATCATTACACTGTTGCACTGGATTATACTTCATTACCATTAAAACACACACACTATTGTATTTTCACTCAATCCTACATGTGTACACTATAGCCACTCGTCTCAATGACATTATCCATTGCTACCACGTTCCATTCAGTTTTCTTTTTCATGTCACATACAGTGAGTGGATGGTGTCTTAAATCTAGACAGAACTGATGTGAGCTTGGACTAGAATGGAATGGAGGAGTGCGAAAAGATTAGTTTATGCTACTGAGGTTAATTTGTGCAAAAATCATTCTTTCTCTCTCAATTTATTCAGATTTCATAATTTGTGTGAATTTGCTTCAGGCTGTTCCTGCATTTGATACTGCGTGCCTTGCTGTGTCAAATGGCTTCCTGTGGTTTCATTTATAGATGATGAGAAGTCAAGTGGGGGGCTCTGCTGAGGGCAGGCGACGTCTTCTGCTCTCATAAAATGACAATTCTTCCAAAAAGAGGCTTTAATGCATTTCTTTTGCTTGCATGAGTTTGTAAGTCGCTGCATGTCACGTGTTAGTACAATATGCAGGAGAGTGTTTGTTGGATTGCGTGTTTCTGCGTGTCAGCTATAGCATTTGGAAGCCATTGTGTGAACACAGCAGGGTTTCAGAGGGCAGGCAGCAGAGCAGGGAAACAAAGCAGCCTCATTATTCCCTGCTGATTGTAGGTTAGCTGCTGTATCACTGCAACAGAGATGCCTCAGCTATTGTATCAGTAGACGGCAAAAGAGGCGCTCCAACCTCGTGGAATTACATTATTTTCCTTGATTTATTCTTGTAAGGTTTTGGCTTTCTCTTTTTAAATTGTGTTATGACATTCACAAAACCAAGCTTCAGCCTACTGAGGGATTTGAGACTCAGGTATAAATGCATCCAGTGAGCACTCAAACGACATAGCTTTGGAAACAAAGAGAAATCATAAATTTGACAGCTGGTAACTCAGATTTTTTTCTAGTTGTATCTTCAAAACTGCGTGAGGCCTGCTTTCCAACAAATGAGCAGATTTCTTCCAAATCAAAAACAAGCTGTCTGAATTGACGTCTTTGTTACATATTTGCTGCTGAAGGGACTTTTTATTGAGCCTGTTGCATTATTAGAATCTCTATATATATTTTGACTGTCTCTATGCTGCTATTTTTACATTATACTGAAGCCTATCTGGGACCCAATTTGCACTGAGTTCACGCATCTTGGGCAGATCAGATTGCTGTCAGATATATATGTACAAAAAAATCAATTCAAATCCAAGAAGAAGAGATGGACTGGAATCTATGTTTGAGATGCCTCCTACCAAATGTTGAAAGGTGCAAATTCAATATGTCCCTCCAAGGAGCATATCTTATGTGTTCTCCACCAAAGTGAAGCACTGAAATTAGCTGTCTTCAAGAGCAACTTGAGCTGTTTCAACCCAGGTGGCCATACATTATCAAATAGCAAATGCAAAAGCTGTTTGGTGTGAAAATGATTGGCCTTGTTTTATTCCCAGTGCAACACATACTGCGGCTTCATCACGCTTCTTTGCATTCAGCAGATGCAAAAGATAATCTATAATGTCTGTATGGAATGCAACGGGATTTCATCCAACTACAGTGTGAAGGCATCCATGTCTATATTAGATGCTTAGAGTAGCAGATTCAGCTGTTGCTAAGACGATCAGAGTTCAAAACCCTTGCAGTGTCAAACCAATAATCTTTTACTATACGTAACCCTAACCTACCATTTCCAATTTTTTCCCCAAAAACTCATCAAGCATTTCTGTTCCCTAAACCTTACAAAACTGTGACTGTTTCACTATATAAACCATGTGGTTTGAAAGGCTTTGTGGCAGGAAGACACAGAGACTGAACGGTGCCTTGTGCATCTCTATCAGATGTCAAAAAGCATGACGCAAATGGAGATAACTTAGGTGGTGGGTTGGAAACATGTTGGAACAAAGTGAAAATCATGAAACCCTTTGTCTCGATCACAAGCCATACAGTAAATCAGATAATCCAAGTGTTTTGTTAGTGTATGGATAGCTGTAAGCTAGCAGTCTGTTTCTGCAAACTGTTGCTGTGAATAAACAGCATTGAGATAGTTAACTTGAAGATTTGTGGCTAAGCACAAATAAAACTGCATGTATTCTCATCTGGTTTCAGTGTGGATGTGAGACATGATGGCTGCCTGCTGCTGTAGGGACTGTTCTGTGTTTCCCCCCTTGTTTTATTGCTTGTCTGTTTTCTGCAGGTACCTTAGTGGATGGGTCTCAATTTGGGTGACCGGGAGCACCTGGCCAGTCTCCCTGATCCTTTAAGATCTGGCAGTCGCAGCCCTCAGTTTCTCGCCTCTCAACCTCTATCCCTCCGGCGTCGCATTTTTGCTCTGTTGGCTTCGGTCTAGTTACTTTATTTTCGCACCTTCCAACAATACACACACACTATCACATGCACCCAGTGACAGACATCCCGATACTCCCACTCAAACCTCATTTCTTACTTATGGTTTGGATGCTGACTTTATTATTTAAATAAATTTGTTAACCTTTACGTTTAACCTGTGTCTCTACATTTTTTTGTCATGGCTTGAGATCCAGGTCATAACAGACACTTGAATGACAAGCTGGGAGTTTGAGGCATCGATTGCCAAAGACCTGTGCTATGGATAAATGATGTTTTGCATCAGGCCTGCTATGAAAAAGGCAAAGTGTTAGTAATTTAGGCATATTTTCTGCTATCTATTTCATCTAGCATTTTGTGTATTTTTCTAACCCTCTTGTTCCCTCACTGCCCATCAGTAGTTTTCCTCAGCCTATCCTGCCATATTCTGGCTCCATTAGTGCCACCTGCTTGAAAAAAATCAATCTTTAGCAGTATACTATTGGAACATATACCAATCCAGCTGCAGCTCGTTAGTTAAATTGGGTAGTGCAACTCTGAGCCATCCAATCACCCTGTCAATGATACCTGCAATTTTTTTTGTCATCGAACTAATGTTTGTCTTTTTTTTTATTTATTTTTTTTTCAACTGTCATATATTTATATTGTGTCCATGCATTTCATTGCAAGGTGTGTAATCCTGTGATTGTCAGTGTATTGATAGATGTTGGATCACAAAAACTTTCCCTATCAAATTAATAGAGTAGGGAAGCTTTGATTTTTTTTCTTATTTTGTCTTATGAATTAAACTTACAAGCCTTTACAGAATTTAAACCCTCTGTAGCTTGTTATAAGCATTTACAAATTAAATAAATGAAGGTTTCTAGACCAAACATTAGTCTGAGGAGAATGGTATGACCCTCCCTGAAGATGCTCTAAATCTATGCTAAATAGGAAGACAACCCGTATCCTGCAGAGATGAGGCCTTCAGAGAATAGGCATTTTATGTTTGGATGACAACAGAACTACTTTGTCTGTTGTTATTTGGTGATCACGCTCATAATCATTTTAAATGACTTCTGTCACATTTGCATCAATATTCCCAAAGAGTGTGTCTGCAGGATATGTGGTGACTATAAGTATGCCAGATGATTTGATTTCAGATTTAGTGGTCACATGCTCTCAATGTGATTATGCTATGAAAAAATGTCTTTAAATGCAATGCAAAAATCTGGGCCATCTGGTGAGCATAGAGTGAACACTCTGTATATACGCAATGCATTTTGTTTCAATTGAATACCGTGTTGCATGTCTATGGCTCTCTCAGGTTACTGAAAGGAATTGCGCCACTCTGCTGGCGTTTAGTAACTCTCAGTAGGCCTATCCACAGTGCCAAGAACAGCATACAAATACATAAATATAATCTGCCACACAATCTGGACCGAAACATAGTGCAAACATCATAGGCTATAGTAATGTAATTTAACAGTTATATTTTTTTATGGTTTTTTGTCATTTTCATTTTTTAGACTTTGTTGTCTCTTGAGGTGGTGACTGTTGAAAAAGTGCTCTTTCGGAGGACTTCCGGTTGACCACCTGCAAGATGGCTGGATAACAAAATCCCTCCCGATCAACCCTGATGAGATATCTCAGTGAAACCCTGAAAACTCATTTTTTTCATCAAATTTACTATGACTTGACAGGGGTGCTTAATGGCAACCAGAAATAAACCCAAGAAAAACATAACGCAACAAGAAAAGCAGGACGAGTCACAACGCCAGCGCAACCCAGAGGCTAACGTGAGTGCTAACGCTAGCAAGCTAACTGAAGCAACCGCGCAAACAATGTCTGGCAGCGAGAGCGTACACTTGGAAACGATCCTCGAGGAGCTTAGAGGTTTTCGCCACGACAACAGAGCAGTTGGAAGAAATAAAGGGAGAAATTGTGAAAACAAACACAAGATTGGACGAGGCTGAAGGCAGGATAACAACAGCGGAGGAGAGAATTCAAAATACAGAGGACTCTGTATTCTCCAAAAGCGCAAAGACTACGCTGAAATACGGAAGGTTTTGAAAGACAGACAAATCCTATTCCAGACCCTTTATCCGGCTAAGCCTAAAGTCCGACACGACGATGGCTTCCGAGTATACGAGACGGTAGGGGAAGCTTCGCAGGACCTGTCAAGGAGGGGACTCCCGGTTGAAATCATCAGACCTGCTGAGACGCTCATGGACCAGCTACGGCAGCTGTCGTGGGTGAGACCCCGCCGACGCAATAACAGACAGGCGACTCACACCTCAGAGGTGAGCGTTAAAGAAATACTGCAAGCCTTCAGAAGAGAGTCATCTACGGTGTAAAAGACCGGTCACTGGTCCCTCTTATTCTGCTTCGTAGGTAATAAAAACATTCAGTGTACTCACTATGAAAAGCTGGAAATTTAAACTGGCTGAACCAGGCTCCACAACAGTAGGATGAGTAATCATAACACTTAAACAGGCTGTTCTGGTATTTAAGAAAAAAGCAACAATGACAGGGAAATAACGGGACATTTGGTCGCAACTATCTTCAACAAGGGCCCTCTCAACCTGTCACAAATGAGGGGCTTTCCCTTGAAGCCTTATGTAAAAGGCTCAAACAGGGTCTTGAAAAGGACCTCTAAGTTGGAAGTTACCAAGGACATAAATATTCTTATGTTATCATGTTCTTTGTGTTCTATATTACCACGGTTCGGTTGTTGTTTACTCTCTATTGGTTCCTATGGAGAGGGGAATGCTTTTCAAATCCATGTATGTGTAAACAAGCTCAACCAGTCAAATGCAAGATAGGCCAATAAGAATAACTTCCTTTAATGTTAACGGGATACTTAATCCAGTCAAGAGAGGGAAAATTATATCAAATTTAAGGAGGGAAAAAATTCAGATTGGTTTTCTTCAAGAGACTCACCTCAGTGAAATTGAACAAAATAAATTAAATAAAATGGGTTTCAAGCAGGTATATTCATCCTGTTACAAATCAGGTCACAGAAAAGGAGTGGCCATTCTGATAGCAAACTCTGTAAATTATGAACACCTGTCTGAAGTTAGAGATTAAGAGGGGAGATATATTTTATTAATTGGCAAAGTGGAAGGAATTTTAGTGAGTTTACTTAATGTATATGCTCCTCCAGGCAGCGGATGGTCATTTTACAGACAGATAATTGAATTAATGACAACAAAAGGTCAGGGTATTGTTATATGTGGGGGGGACTTAAATGCACGTTTAACCCCAAAACTAGACTCTTCAAGGGGGAATCCAGACTCCAGTAGTATCAGTAAAAAGATAAACAATTTGAAGAAAGAAACAGGAATTATAGACGTATGGAGAGAAATATATCCATCCAATCGGGACTATACTCATTATTCATCCCCTCACGACACATACTCTTGGATAGACTATTTTTTAATTTTTAAGAAGGATCTCCATAGAATAGCGCAATGTGATATTGGTCCAATCGTTCTGTCAGACCACAGTCCCATATATATGTCAATACGCCTTAACAATAAACCGAGGACGACTTTCTGGAGATTAAACTCAAATATCTTAAATAACACGCAAATCAAAAACAAATTAGAAGATGAAATCAAAGTATATCTTGAACTTAACGATAATGGAGAGGTGAGGCCGCCCGTCCTTTGGGACCCACTCAAAGCTGTAATCAGGGGGAGAATAATTTCTATTACTTCCCACAAGAAAAAACTTAGACAACAGAGGCTTAAGAATCTAGAGGATAGATTAAAGCAGTCACAGAAGGAACATAAAGAAACCTTAGATCCAGAAATTAGTTCAGACATAAAGAAAATAAAGAATGAAATAGATGACATAAACACACAAGAAATTCAGAAAAAAAATGTTGTTCACAATGCAACGGTATTATGAAGTAGGAGGTAAATCTTTGAAGCTTCTGTCTTATAGGCTGCGAAAACAACAAGCTGAATATACTATACATAAGATTCTAAACCCTGAATCAGGAAAAATTGAGACTAGTTTAGAGAAAATAAAAGAAAGTTTTGAGAAGTACTATAAATCATTATACTCCCAAACCCAAACAGATGATGACCCCCAAATTGACACTTTCTTAGCTAAAGTGAAACTACCCTCCATTACTGAGGAGCAAAATCAAAAATTGGTTGCAGAAATAAGCAAAGAGGAACTATACTCAGCAATAAGGAGACTTACAACAGGAAAGTCCCCAGGTCCGGACGGCTTTGGCCCTGACTGGTATAAATCAATACAGGAATACCTGGGTGACACCTTATTAAAAACCTTTAACTGGGTGCTAAAAGAAAGAGAAATCCCGCCCTCTTGGACAGATGCGACCATTTCGGTCATACCGAGAGACGGAAAAGACAAAATAGAATGCGGTAACTATCGTCCCATCAGTGTATTAAATGTTGACTATAAACTGTTCACGTCAATCTTAAGCAAGAGAATTGAAAATATCCTACCAGAACTCATTCACTTGGACCAGACAGGCTTTATCCGTCAGAGGCAAACACAGGACAGCGTTAGGAGAACCTTACACATTATTAGACACATCACACAATATAATACAGAGTCAGTCATACTAAGCCTAGATGCAGAGAAGGCATTTGACTCTGTCAAATGGTTCTTCTTGTATAAAGTATTAGCAAAATTCGGCTTTCACAGATCCATCATCGACACGTTCAGAACACTATGTGAGAGACCCTCGGCAAGAATAAAAATTAATGGCGATCTAACAAATTCTTTTATTCTAGAACGTGGGACAAGGCAAGGATGCTGTGCCTCCCCCCTTCTATTTGCCCTGTTTATAGAACCCTTAAGCCAATACATAAGACAAAATTGCAATATTAAAGGAATAGAAATGACAACAGGAGAGCACAAGTTGGCTTTATTCGCAGACGACGTGTTAATCTACTCAGTGCAGCCCACGCAGTCACTTCCCAAACTCATGAATATCCTAAATAAATACGAATCACTCTCAGGTTATAAGCTTAATATACAAAAGACTCAGATAATGAGATTTAACTAAGATCCACCAAAACACATTAGGAGTAGATACAAAATTAAATGGGACACAGAATCAATAAGTTATCTAGGTATCAATCTTCCTAAAGATACATCAAAATTATTACCAATAAATGCAAAAATAAAAATAGATTTATCAAGATGGAATTTAATTCCATTTTTGAACTTAAGCGCTAGGTTTGAATCCATCAGAATAAACATTTTACCTAAAATATTTTATCTTTTCCAGATCCTGCCAATTGATGTTCCACTTAAACAGTTTGTAGAATGGGATAGATTGATGTCCAGATACCTGTGGCAAGGGAAAAAAAACCTAGAATCAAGTGTAAAACCCTGCAGTTAAAGAAGGATGATGGTGAAATGGGCCTTCCATGTTTACAAATATATTATTATGCAGCTCAACTAAGGCCCCTACTCTGTCTGTGTACCCAAGCATACTCAGCAAGGTGGAAGGAGATTGAAAATTCATTAGCGGAAGGGATCCCACTAGAAGCAATTATAACAGATGAGGAATTACAAAAAAAAAATGTTAACAAGGGTAACCAGTGGTTCAACTTATCACTAAAAATATGGCAGGAGACTATAAAACTATGTAGGTTAGAAGTTCCTGCAAAATTGTTAAAATGGTGTGCCTATGATACAAACTTTTTGCCGAATAGATTGGATGATAGATTCGAAAAATGGATCACAAAGGGTCTTACTAATTACTATACATTTGTCCACAAGGGAGCATTTCAAAACTTTGGATCCCTACAGGAAAAACATAAGCTGGAAAAGAACGATTTCTTTAGGTACTTACAAGTTCGACACTATTTTAATCAGAACTTGACCAAAGCACTAGAATCAGAAGAAGTAGGTATCCTAAAATTATTTTTGTCAGCATCTAAATCCACAACGTGCAGCAAGATCATTTCCAAGATGTACAAAGGTATTTACCAATGTAAATCAGATAACTCACTTTATATAAAAAACAAATGGGAGAAGGAGGGTAACTTTAATATCTCTATCTGAGAATTGGCAAAGAGTATTTGCAATACAATGAAGTTCAACCAGTTCGTCTATGTGGCGCGAATTCTACTGGAAGAATATAGTATGATTCTTTATTACCTCACAACAAAAAGCACATTTTGGAGAAGGAACCAGTTGTTGGAGGCTCTGTGGGGAAAACAATGCCAACCACTTCCACATATTCTGGAGTTGTCAGATTCTTGTCCCCTACTGGCAAGAAATACACAAACATGTTAACAATGTATTTGGTAGTAGTATTCCTCTCAGATGTGAGACTATTTACATGGGTGATATCCAACTAGATAGATGGAGTAATAATGATAAGAAACTTGCTCATATACTTCTGGCAGCAAGTAAAAAGGCCATCACAAGGAGATGGCTAAAATCAGACCCACCAACTATTGAAGAGTGGATAGAAATAATACATGAAATTTATATTATGGAGCGACTGTCATTTTCCCTCAGGATTCAAAAAGAAAAATTTTACCTGATTTGGTCCAGGTGGACTGAGTACATCAAATCAGTTAGATCAGATTTTAATTGACACAACAATATGTTTGAAGTGAGGTTGACACAATTAACGGACTTTTATACTAAACACAATCGGAAATGTAAAAATGGACATCAAAAAGACACCATGTGTATGCAGGTTTCTGTCTGATCTTGTTCTATGTACGCATGTATGTGGACATATGTTTGTGTGAGTAGGAATATATGTAGATATACATGAGTGTATATATGTGTAGGTGGTTGTTTGTATTCCTTATCATAGAACTCTGGTGATCCACGGACTGAAGAGCTTCCCATGTTTGACTGTATATAGTTAACTATAACCCATTGTTTAAAAATATGTAAAAATATTTTGGAAGGGCAACATTTGGATAACTGAAAAATGGAAAGTCTCAAAAAAAGGATTATGTGATTGTATAACAGTAATACAGCTGTAACTGTGTGAGACAGCATGTAAGAATGTCAAAATGTCTGCCAAAATAAAAAAAATTTAAAAAAAGAAAGAAAAAGTGCTCTTTCTAGGTTGTCTCAAGTCATGTTGCAGTCATCACTATTTTAATGAATGCCAATCTACCAGTGATACTTGTCCTGGCATAGTAATTGTTTTTTTAATTAGGCAACACATTTAGCAGCTGAAACATCTTGTGGAGAAGTAAATGATGATACCTTTGGGAGTTTAGCAATTTGCTTCTTACTTGTTGAATTCTTTGGAGAGGCCTTGTGGGAGTAGTTAACTGTTAGGGGCTCCAGGCATTTGGCTGTTTGCCTGGAGATACTGGAGATATATGCTGTAGCATGTAACCCTGCATGTATGTTGCAGGTTAGCAGCATTCCAGCTCTAGGTGTGAAGATAAGAGAGAAGAGAGACCAGCAGGGAAGAGAGCTGTGAGTAGAGAAGGAGTTGGCTGAATGGAGTGGAAAACTTCTAATGAATTCCATAAGATCTCTGTCTGTGTCTGCCTCTCACTCTCAGACCTCGCTCATTTGATGACCTGTGGAGCCTCTGACAAGCAGCTACAAAATCTACCTTGATCTGAACGATCTCCTCCGTTAAGGCACACCTCGCATCTCAGGACCTCGACTGACTCCCACTTCTGCTGCAATATTTATCTCACAGGAGTCTATTTGCCATTCATTTTGATCTTGAAAGACACAGTAATAAATAAATATATGTAGTGAAACAGTGCATAATGCATGGCAAAAGGAGAGGTTGGTATGAAGACTGAACCTCACTCAAAGGGGTACTTGAAGAAGATGAGATAATAGAGCATGCACAGATTTGCACACAAACACACACACAAACACACACACAAACACTGATTTATGCAGAGGTTTTGTGGCCTGTAGCATCCTCAGTGGCTCATGTACCAGAGGATCTGCCACATACTGTGAGTTAGAGCCGGTCCTATAGGAAGAAGATCAAAGACATACACGCACACACACTTACACACACTTACACACACACACACACACACACACACATACACACATAAGAGCCTTCCTCAGATTCTCATTTTAATCTCCACTTGACAGAAATTAGGAGAAAGTTTGCCATAACGTTTGGAGTTCATCTTATTTTAACTTGCTTGATCCATTGCTCATTGAAAATTTTGGAGACAAACTGAAAAACTTGTGAGGGGCAGATTTTCAACCATTTCAACACTTATTTTACATGTTTTAGTAATATATAATCCTCTGAAAGTTTTTGTATACATACTATGTGATTCACTAATATGTGAGGTGATTGCTGCATTGTTTACTTTGACCGGCAGCTACATTTTTGTATCACACACTAGCACATTAAAGAATAGGACATTGTCAAAGGATTCTGGGTTTCAAGCTAGTCAAGTTAAAGATACAATAATAAGCACAAACCGTAGCCTGCAGAAGGATACTTCAGAGTTAATAGGTATGCAATGGTAGCAATGAGATCTGTACCCAGGACAGCCGTGTTTAGAGAGCAGAAGAACCACTTTGTTTTCCACAATAATTTAGTACACCTGAGACACAGTATGTATTACATCAAAAAAGTCTGTCATATGTCAATGCTATAAAAGAGTAATGCTTTGAAACAGCAGGTGGCAATGATCACACAAATACCATCTTATTTGATTTGTGTTACATATTGGATGCATATTACAAAATACTATACTCAAGCTTTATAACCAAGCATGATTTATCCTTAAATAGTAGCATTTTCAAATTTTAGAGTGAAAGAAAAATCTGATACAGGATCAGTATCTATTGTGTGAAACTCAAACACTAACATATTCCAAAAAGCACAGCCTGCTGTTTATCATTATGCCGTATACATTGTGCAACTGAGTGCATAGTGGTTACATTGAAGATTCTGAAATGGTACGTTGCACTTAATGCTAGCAAAAGACTAGAACACCATATTATGAAATATCAGATGCATAAACATCATTAAAGGTAATATTTGTGCACTTCCCTCTCTCAAATCAGACTCACAAATGTGTTTGCCTGAACAAATTGTTCTCCAGTCTTACACACACAGTTGCATCTTTGCACTGACATGGTGTATCACCGGTCTATTGTTTGTCTGTGATTATCAAACCCACTCATGTTCTATTTCTGCCTTGCATTAACCTTTGAAATCATAGCGTGTCCCTCTCACGCACACAGCTTTTCCACTGACAGCAGAGAGCAGCACAAAACAACATAGTTTCCCCCATACCACTTGGCAACATATAAGGTGCTTTTTGTGTCACACTCTACTTGTTGTGGTTCAGGAAACGCTAGTTTGTTTTGAGGCAATTGGTGTGGTAGTCACAATGCAAGCATGTAAAGGCACTGCATGTCACCAGGTGAACAGATTACGGTGGGGACAGAGGAAGATCATTGAACACAAGAAAGGAAAGGCAAGAAATCAGAGGAAACAGAGTTGTTACAGAAAATAAGACAAGAAACTAAACAGAATGGTTGAAAAAAGTGCCTCTCAAATGACAATAAAAAGGTATGAAGGAGTAAAGATAAAAAAAGATGAAAGGCAAAAAAGCTAAAGGTACATCAGTGGCTCCTACGGGCTGAAACATTAACAACACTCAACAATGCACAAGTGTTTCACAAGCCAAAGAACACTGGTAATTCAATATGCCATTAAGTATAGCAAAAGAAAAAAAAGCTTATACAACAGTACAGTAATATATTACTATGTAAGTATAAACTGAAATTTAGGCAGGCTCCGACATCTCTCAAGATGAAGGACAAGTCTGCCTGGTATAGAATCCGGCTTTGTTATATTTGTGAAAAATTCCATTAATAGATCATTTTAAACTAAATGCAAGAGACACTACAGCCAGAATCAGATGGAAGGCTTTTTAAAGCTTATGTAAAGGGAGAGAACTCAAGTTAAATGACAAAGAAAATGCAAGTCAGGAGGACAATTAAAAGTATGAAGTCAGCATCTGGTAAGTAAACCATGGACCATTTAGAGATAAATGATTATTTTAGGGTTTTTATAGCTGCAAAAAAAAAAAAAGTGTGGTCTAGACCGGTTCTATATGTAAAGTCTCTCAAGACAACTTTGGTTGTGTTTTGGCACTATAAAAATAAAAAATGACTGATTGATTATTTTAAAGCTAGACACTAATACACACTCAGCATAACCAATTGTTAACATGAACCATCACAAACTTACTATGGATGTGTAACCTCATTTTTTAGCAATAGATGACAAATAGTGGAGAATGAGGCTATTGATGTACAAATTTACCTTCATGTTTAACAACCTGTTTGAAAGCACTGTTTCCAGTGCTGCCATTTCTTCGACAGAACCATTTAAATGTTGCACACCTGCACTTCCTAGACTAGTTCATTTGATGTTTACCTAATGCTATGAAGGAGCCCTGCCTCACCTATGCAGGGCTGAAGTTTAAAGAAACCCTTCTTCCAAGGAGTGGTCCTTGACTTTGAGAAGCACCCTGGGGGAAAACACAGGAGAGCACTGGTACATGCAGTTAGTAAAAACCACCTCAACAGACCACATTGTTCCCAGTCCACCAAAAACCAATAACACCAGCCTTGACATGTCCAGCAGCTGCGACTGGTGGAGACAGCTATGAGCAGAAAGACATAAAATTTTTGAAATGAATCATCATTTAAGAAAGCATTTTAATGGCAGTGGGGCTGATAATGGTTTCAGTTTCCTACAGGCCAATGTAACAGGAGGGATTTGCTTGGAATCAGTCTAATAAGAGATTACTAGAAGGAAATCAGACTGTCTGACTTTGTAGATAGTCAGGGACAGGTACCTGGTGAAGGTCAGAAAAACGTTTGTTGGCATCAGTAAGAGCTGTATGGCATGTCTCCTTATAGCATAGATGAATGGTAAGGCTGGACTAAGATGAAGGAGACTTCCTCTACCAAGGCTGGAGACAATGTTGGTGGTAGCCCATAGAACATTTAAGGAGAGAGTCATACCTGCAGAGTGGCTGGAGTTGTTTGTGTATTCGACCTAAGGCAGGTAAGTGCTCTGGAGAGAGGTTTAAAAAAAAAACAACAACTTTGAAATCCTGATTGGCTAGCTCTGTCTAACCCTTGGAGTGAGCCTCTTTTGGAAAGAAGTAAAAAATTAGATTTAAGTTTCTGTTTACCTAGATGAGGAGTGGGGATGAAGGAGCACCAACCAAAGATCAGTCCTCAGCAAGCCTAAGTAAATTCAGGTATATGGCTGTCTGGACCTATGCCAGATTCTTGTGAACAGTCCGTATGATGAATGGTCACTTGGCTCCATCCAGCCAGTGTCTTCATTCCTCAAGGGCGAATTTGACAACATTCAACTTCAAATCACTCACATCAGAATTATTTGCTTCTGCATACCTACAGCCCACAGGAGAGGAAGGCACAGGGGAGTAACTTCTGGTCAGTAAAAGATTAATGGGAAAAGACAACTCCAACTCCAGTGCTGGACGTGTAAACCTCCACAATGAACTGTCATTTTGTGGGTGAGAATGAATTAACACAGGGGCAAGCGCCTTTGGATCTCTGAAAAAAACTCCTCTGCTGCAGAGGAGTTTGAGGGTAAGTTTTTTTACTGTAATGGTGTTGAGTCCACAGTTACCAATGAGGCTTTTCTTGAATGCTCTGAGATTAGATTGATAAAGTTTTTTTTGCCAGCCCTAATCCAGAATCTAGCTTCAGTTTGGAATGGGAGTTGAAAAAGAGATGATTGGGATGATCAGAGCCCCCAGATACTGGAAAAAGTCCTTGTTTCACAAACTGTGAGTGGAGCCTGGCTTAGCAAGGTGGTTGGAGGGTGAGGGTGGGCATACTAGCTCTTTCCCTATGTTGCTCATGGTGGTAGTTATCTTGTTTTAAATGGGAGATAAATGAGTGCATCAGACTAACTAGGTCATCTCATCAGCTTATTCATCCTTAATTTGATCTCTGAGTTTGTCATGGTTTGCAGTTTTTCACCACTGGTTTTTCTGTGTCACCCTGAACGCATCACCACTCACTTACTCACTCCCTCAGCCAACCAGTCTCAACCACCTGCACCTGTCCCCACATTATATAGGCCTCCCTCTCCCTTTGTTCTCTGCCAGATTGTGACGCATTCATGCCACACTCTCCAGTGAAATCGTTTGGACTGACTTCCCTGCTTCGACCCTGCTTGCTTTGGCCACCCGTCCTCGCCTCTGTCCTAGTAACCACTTCTGCCCTTTTGTTTGTTTTTAAAAGCTCAAGTGGCCTCTGTTTTTTCGTTGGTTCTTTTGTCTGCCTGAGGCTGTGGTTTTTTTGTCATTGGAAAGGAGCACCAGCTCAATTGTCTGTCCCGGAGTTATTCTCCCATAGTCCGGTTGCCATACCAGAAACTCAAAACTGCCTGTTCATTCCCCACTCTTAACTCAAACTGTTTTTGTGGTGCTTTGGAGAAACACTTTTGACAATATTACCTGTCTTTTTTGCCGTGAGTTTAATTGCTTGCTTAAGTTAAAATAAAGGTCATTACCAATTAAACTTTAAGTGTGTTTGCATTTGGGTCCGTACTCCACCGTTTCAGAGTTTGTTGCTACTTTGTAAAATATCACCAAAAATTCTTAACTCAGAAGCAAACTTATAATTTATAATATGATAAAAAGCAAACTAAAAAGTACAACAAAGCATCGATGAGTAAAAAAATAACTAGGAGATTAAAGTTGACCTGAGAAGTACCTCAGAGGATTAAAAAACAGTATGAAATGAGTGGGTGAAAGCCTCAGTAGTTATTCTGCAGGATGATGAGCTTGATGGAAGGCAGGTGTGTGCAATCAGCCATGTGTGTAATCAGCCAGGTGTGTGTAAACAGCCAGGAACCAGGAAAGTACCACACCCACAACACACAGACACAAAACTTGTTCAACATGAGTCAGGTCTGCGCAGATTTGATCCCCACACAATGCATACAAGGTAGATTTATATCCAACTGTGGGTGATGGTAATCCCATGAGAACAGGTTGACTGCAGTTTTAGTATCATGTCTGATTTCCACCAACATCAATACCCAGGGCATGCTGGAAAATGCCTGACTCTAATCTGACGTAAGAGCTCAATGGTTTAAATGTTGACTAAAAGTCAATGAAATTTGATAGAAACTTTTCATTATTACTGAACTGGATAGATTGTGATTTTCCTTTCCCTAATTTTGGATGTCTATTCTGTAAACAAAGTACATGTTGTGTAGCTAAATCTGACTCACAGACTGCAGTTAGCTGTAAACTGTCTGACTTGGTCCCAGCCCACTGCTGCTCCTGTTCCCTGTTCTCCTTCACTTCCTGGGATAACTGAGTTACAAAGAGACAAAACCTGAAAAGAGGGGAGTGGGGAAATACAAAAAATCACTAGAAGATATAATCCGAAACATGTGCTTTCTAAATCTTAAGAAAATCTGGCCTCTTAGATTTTAATGTGTTTAATGTAGGACTAGAGGTAATTGTTTATCAACTTTTTAAACTTAATGAAGCATTACCGTCTTGAATTATCCTAATAAAATGTAAGTATTCTGAGAAAACTGCATTGTAGCACAGAATACATGTTGTCTATGTATGCTTGTAAGAACACTGATATGGTCAGGATAGACTGACACAACTGCTCAGCAACTGCACTCATCAGTCAAAGGTGGGACAGACTCCTGGCTTGAAAAAGGCTGCTCAGCTGTTTTGGGTGGACAGGTTGGGCATGCAAACAAAGATGACAGCTTTCTTTAAACAATGTAAAATCAGGATGCAAACAAGCCAAAAATTAAAATTTAGTCTTGTCATTTTTGAGGACAACAAAACAACAGTAATCTTTGCGGTGGGATTGAGCACTGAATAACATCAGTTTTGGAAGCTGGCCATCACAATGCAGCTGTTCCAATTTGTCAGAATGAAGAAAACAGACAACAGCTCTGAGAAGAAACAGAATGAGTGGAACTATATGAAAAGGATTTTCCTTGTGATCACTACCTAAAAGAATGTTTATTACACATCTTTATATATGACAGCTGAAACAAGCCTTGCAGCCCTTTTTTTTTCTTCCTCTGGCTCAATTTTGCTGAAACCATAACTGGGACTCATTAACTAAAAAGGCAGTATTGTGTGGAAGTCATTTATAGTTATATTTTGTTGAGTAAATGCACCATAGCAATGGAATGCCTTACTCCATCTGCACAGCAGGTTAAAAGGAACCATTGAAAAGTAATTGCATTTAATTTAGCTTGGTGCTATGAATGATTTATTAGAAAGTCCCATTACAAGAGGAAAAAAGCCTGATTTTCTGAATGTCTAATGACTGGAGTGGGGGATTACAAGCAAATTTTTGTCCATTAGTCACCATAAAATTTTGAAAAAACAGATTCACTTTACCGTGGCAATGAAACCACAGTCTCCTGACAGAGGAATTTATTTTAAGCTTTTTAAATGTGAATGAGATAGATAGTTTTCTGTGTCTAAAGTAATCATCTGTATCATGAGGGTTTGTTAAATTAAAGGGGAAGATCAAACTTGGTCTTTAGTTGTTGCAAGGGTTAGAGCAAGTCCAGTTGTGTTCTTGCAAATGAGAAGCCTGTCTGTTGCACGTCATGTGAGCAGGTCCTTAGTCATGTTGGAAAGAACTCTTTTCACAGGTCAATGAGGTTACAAAAATGTCTCCTTTTGGACAACCATGTCCTTAGGGAGTTCCAAGTTTCATCGACGTACTGCATAGGGCATCTTCTGCACTGGATCAAGTAGACACAATTTGTCTTGTAATGAAAGGTTGTTCGGTATGGGATAGGTTTTTCCCTTGATGCGATTCCTGGCCACTTTTTGGTTTTGCGGGAGACTTGTAGGGGTCATGGGTTTTTTCAGCTTGGTCCTGACGAATATACCCTTCAGGTTGGGTTTTTTTTTTTGAAGGCCGAGATAACTCTAAAGTTTTTGATGAGTGAGTTACCTGTCAGTACTTCCTGGAAGTTCTTTTTTAGTCTAAAGTGGGCTGCTGTGGCAAACTAGGAGTATGTCGAGATCAATGGGATGATTTGTTTAGTGTTGTCGTCGGTCTACAGGTTTGAAGAGGATCTCCTCTGCTTGTTCCCTGTCTCCCTGGCAGGTGCAGATACGCTGGAACCTCAGAAGTTATGACTTCAGGATTCCTCTAAAGACATGTCTTAGGTGAAAACTGGTCCTGTGAAAGAGGGTATGCGTACCGGTTGGTTTAAAGTACACTTTAGTGTCAAGTATACCCCAGTCCATGAAATCCAGCCCTTTGTAAACTTCTTTGTCCAAAAATTCGACTTTTGTTGTGTGTGTGGTTGGTTCCACTTTAATGAGGGTGTGATGGCTGTCCAAGGTGTTGACAAAGCCCTGAAAGTCTTCTTCTGAATGGGTCCAGACCCCCCAAATATCATCAAGATATCTGAAATAATGGGCTGGGGTCTTTTGGCATTTGAGGAATGCTGTCTCTTCCAAGTCTGCCATATAAATGTTAGCATATGCTGAGGCAAATTGTTTGCCCATCACCATGCCCTTGATCTGCAGGTAGCATTTGTCATTGAACATGAAGTCTGTGTAGATTTTCATTCATCCAGGTCATGATTATCTTGAAAAGTCATTGAAACAAGGCAACTGGACTATGTCGAATTTTTGGGAAGACGTTTCACTTCTCATCCAAGAAGCTTCTTCAGTTCCAAAGGACTGGTTGAAGGAAGCAGATA
>JAQMCX010000032.1:16601503-16613839 GCA_029814765.1 Acanthurus leucopareius
TCAAGAGGGAACCACATTTTAATTTCATTATACAACTTGTTGTATAATGACCAATAAACTTCCTTGTATCCTTGTATGTCTTCATGGGTTTAAGCTTCCTCTATTAGCTTTCTTCTATCCAGAGACATGCAGATTGAATTGAATTGAGAACTCTACACTGCTTGTAAGTGTAAATGTGAGAGCGAATGACTGTTTTTTCTCTTGTGTGAGCCCTGTGATGAACTGGCCACCTATCCAGGCCATACCCCACCATTTGCCTAATGTCAGCTGGGATGGGCTCCAGACCCCAGCAATCCTGCAAAGTATAAGTGCTTAGAGGTAATAGATGGATAGATGGAATGGGACAGAACTAAGGGAATGCCTACAGGCTGATTTGACACATAGGTTCCAATTATCCTTGTGCCACCAAACTATGATAGAAATATGCAAGACATAAGAATATTTCTTGCTGTACTCTTAGTCTAAAAATAAATATAGCAAAACAAAATATTGCCATCTTAAGAGAAAAAAGATATGTGACCAATGTCAGTGAACAAAAAAAGTTACATCTTATTTTTGATGCATCTCAGCATGAACTCTTTACATCCCATCATATCAGTGTGACAGCAGTGCTTTAGAAAACTCAGATGCAAAACTTACTGTCCCTCTGGTCATAAAAGCCTGTAGGCTACCATCAATGTTTGCAAAATAAGATGTCTCTAGATTAAGCTCACTAGAGGTTATTAAGAAAATATATTACCAAACACAATTCTATTGAGCCTGGGGGTACATTAATTTGAGCTTAAAAGTGGATCCATTTGCAACAGCAATCACTACAGCTCTTCCCTGTTTCAATATACTCGCAGCCATTTGTAATTGCTTTGTGCCGTGAGTGGAATGGATGCTTGCTTATGATTGAATGCACAGTAGGCATTGATCAGAGTCAAGGATATCTTGGGTTTTTTCCTGCAGAAATAGTACTTCAGTGATGCCAACTGAGATAATTCCCAAATCTAAGTGGTCAACAATTTGAATTATGTCTCTCAGCATTGACCTCCTGGTGTAAAACTGTCAAACAACTAGAGGCAGAAAGCTGCTTGATTTTCCTCGGGGGAAAGGATTCAGTGCAGCACCAAATATTTGCTATCAAACTTCTGTTTGAACCATAAGATATTTTAGAGAGATTTTTAGTGTTTTTCTGCTTCATTGTGGTAGAGCTTACACTCAATTGAAAGTTTGGGGGTTTTTTTTGTTTTTTTTTCTGAGAGTTGGTGGTGATAAAGGTCTGTGAAGGTGCTGTGTAGTTGCATATTCTTTGTTAGATCAGGGCAGTTTTTGGTTTGTCATGATATGCACTCACTTTTGCATGAAAAAGGTTATTGCTAGAGGAAAAGTGTAACACACAATTGCAACTAGATGCTCCATCTGCAGCGATTTAAACATGGAACAGTTGTGAATTGCAGTTTTAAATAAATCACAAGTCACTGTGACTATATCAGGCCTTTTGTTTTGTGTTGTTGTTTTTGAGAACCAAGGACAAATAATCTGCTGTCTGATTTATAGGCTGCGCTTCTGAGTCACACAGTCAAACTAAATGCAGTTTTACTGACAGTTAAGTAACAACAAACTCAATAAACTGAAACAAGTCAAAGGGGCAACCAGTTTTGTGGTCCCTTTGACCACAAATGATATGTTTCATTTAAATCACCTTCCAGCATGACGGAGTTCTCACAGCCAGCAACAGTAACAGACATGTTTTGTTGAAATTTGCCTCCAAGGCTACCAACATGCTGCCCTACCTTCTTTCTGGAGGTTGTTAGACTGGTAGCATTTCTCAGTGGTCCAGAGATCCCATTAATGCATCAAACTATTGATTAAAGAGTTAAGTCAAGACATAGCTTGTTGAGAACCAAGGGTGTCAACATTGATGCTATTTTTAATCACACATAACATCACTTTACTAACCAGTATAGTTTGCTGTTGGATTTTTAAATTCATATTATTCAACCCCATATACTCTTTACCATAAGATACGATGTTTTTAGCTATATTCTACTTACTGTATTAATTTCATATTCTAGAATACCTTACAACATCTGGCAAAGGGACTGGTAATAACACTAGCCTTTCAGCCAATTAATCTACATTTACTCAAACCAAATGAATTAAACAATTTTCTAAAAGAAAATTAATTAATGCCTAATGGAGGATGCTACCCTGGACTCAATTGGAATTTTGGCTCTCATGCACATTTATTAGTTAGGAAGGTAGTTCTTTATTAGACAAAAAGGGATCTGTAGTATAAGATATAATTGTTTAGTGTATTGAATAATATTCCTCTAAAAGGATGATCATAAAATAAAACCAAAGATAAGGGAGTGAAGCCGAGGATCTTTGCAGTAAATATGCAAAAACTTCACCAGTTTAAATAATACTGTATGTTTATCGTAATCAAGAAGCTAAACCATGAATAAAATGTTTTGCGTGTGCAGCCACGTTATTAGCAGACGTTGTAAACCTCTTCCTGAGCAGAGTTCCCCTTAAACTTTTTTTTTTTTTTTGGTGGAAATCTGATGTATTAGAATCAAATTAACCAGCTTTTTTAAAATCCACAGGAAAGATTGTGAAGTTCAATATGATACAGAGCATTTGTAATGGATTATGAGTCATTATGTCAATGTAATGTCACAAAGTACAAAAACTAAAGACTCAAGTGCAGATAAAAAATTCGCTACTTTAACAAAAAGCAAGCTTTATTAAACAAGCTGATTTGAATACAAAAATCAAACAAAATACAAAGTTTAACAAAACAGGAAAATAAATCAAAGGAAAAAAAAATACCTCAAATGCTACAAACTTAAAATGCAGGGAGAACAGGATCAGAGACAGGACCAAGGGATTACGAAAGCACGGGGAGCGACAACAGGCGACAGCAGGAAGCGACAGGAGGCGACAGGAGGCGACAACAGGTGATGACATTGCACGACATTGCATGACATAGCATGACAGACGATCTGACAAAGACAAAGGGGAAAGACAGAGACTATATACACACTAGGGCAATGAGACACAGGTGGAGCAATCAACACAGGTGAAACTCATAAGGGCAGGGCAGGTAAATCCAAAAGGAGGGAACTTGAAAGGACGTGGGTAACGAGACACAGAACATGATTTACCAAAATAAAATAGGAAACAACAAAACAAGGATACATGCAAAACTCATGGAAACTTGACACTGAACTTAAAAGTTAACAGAACTGAATTGAATATATGCAGTTTGCAGGAAGTGAGCCAGTAATATTTATTATCGTATTTCAGTGCACTAAGGATACCAGAAAATGGACTGTCATGCAGAATACTAGAGCAAGAGTCTGATAATAGTCCATAATAGAATCTGTTTTAAATCCATGATCACTTTAATAGAAAATTGACAATGAATCAAATCGCAACCCTGAAACTAAGTTCAATCATGTGATTACAAAAGATGTGCAGCCCCACTAATTATGATTTGCATTTTCATTTAATAGCCATATAGATGAGAGATGTTTATAACACTACCAACACAACATTCAATAACATCTTGAAATATTATATTTTTCATTGTTTGTGGAAGAGCTTACTTTTCTCATGCTGGATTCAAATTAGCTTCACTTGCAGGACTCACAGCGCACAATGCATGTAATCCATTTTTTAATGAAAGAAAATAGACAATAATGTCCCTTTATTCATTCTTTAATGGAGTTTGTAATAATGGAAGTAGTAATGTTAGAGACAGGAAAAGTCACAGTGATCTGTTGATTAAGAGCTGCACATACACCAGTTGCTGTCATTATTACGTCATATTTACTGTTACCAAGGTAACCGCGGGTGTCCCTAAAATACCAGGACTAAAATCTTAAGGATTTAATTATGAAGCAAACACAGATGAGAATTTATCAGAGTCAAATTGACTTTTAACACTCTTCTGATCAATTTTAAAGCTTCTTAATATGTGGGAAAAGTGATATTACCGATAGAGTCTGTTTGAATAAATGCTACATCATGGGTGAAATAAATAATGTTCCAACATACCAAGTTATTGTTCAAAAGAGGAGTAAAGTTTTAGACATTTTTTTCTGGATCGCTGTGAGACTTAAATAATAGTATTAGTATTTGAATAGTATTTATGTTATTTGCATAGAAGAGAAAGACAAGTAGATCCATTCCTCTTTGCCGTTTACTGTCATGTTATATATCACTTCACATAGAGGTCCAAAGAACATAATTAAATCATAACTGATTCAGAAACCTGTTTATTTTAACGGACATCCCCTCTTTGCTAGCATGACATAAGTGACTTTATAAATGTTTTGTGTGTAGTGTTTTGGTGTCTCATAATTAATAGCAATAAAATGAATTAAGATATAAAACATCTGCACACATTCTTTATTTATCACTGCTTTCCCAAGTTTCCTCCATTATAAATAGTACAATATTGCTGGGATTTTCATAACCAGCAGGATAGATTATATCGACATCATAGGACATCAATGATACATCAGAGAGCTTTTCTTGCAGACTCATGAATAACTTTTTTTTCCTGCCCTATTTTAATTATGCACAAAGGGTTTGTTGTATTATCTGACAGATTTCTCCTCACCGTAAACTTCAGGCTCTGTGACAAATACAAAACCTACTAACTGCTGGATCCTAAACAACAGAAGCTTGCCAAGTCAGAATCACAGATGTGGGAAAATGGCAACATAATAATTTGCATTCTAAAAATCATGTATGCAGTCTGCACACATAAAAAGACTCAGATTTTAAAGAAGGCCTGAATACATTATCATTTTATGCAATTATATGCAGATGGCTGACAATACAGAAAATGTACTTTCTTCCACAAATATATTGTCTCTAATATGCGGAATATGCATCCTGGTAAATCTTAAGGTGGCACTCTTAAAAAAGCAGCACTTCTTTGGACCTCTTTCTATCTCTGTTCAGCTACAGTGCTGCAGACTGCTTGAATCTGAGTTTCACCCGACAGAACAGAACCCAGAAAGGGCAGTGAATCAGAGCTTTCACAAGCTCTCATCTGTGTATGTTTGGACACACTGAAAGTGTGGTAGTTAGTTTGCAGAGTAAAATTTTACCTAAATAAATGTTTCAAGTTGTATCCACAATAAAGGTAGAGCACATTGTTTCATCTGGTACAATAATGTAGCTGTTGCATATAGCCGATGCATGTCGTAAACACAAAATATGCATCGTTCACGTATTCATATGAGCTGAAAATATTCATCGAGTGACCCTCTAAACAAAGTTTTTTTTTATATCCAGAAAACCTAAGTCATGAAAGCAGTCCAAATTTGCACAAGCATTGTGCAAATTATAATAGCAGCAAGGTAAGCTAACATAACCAGAACCAGACACAATATGCTGCAAACACCTGGTCACAGCCATTAAAAGCTAGAATTATTTAGAAATGATGAAGCTTGTGATCAAAAAAGCAGAAAGTCAAAGTCAACAACTTTGGTTATTCAGCCAAACATCGAGCAAATGCAACAACACAAGACATGACTCTGCAAGCTAGCTCATATTACTAACCAGTCCAGCAATGAGGAGTCCACAGATTCTGACTTACAGTCTTTTATTTTGCAAAGTTCTTGCCAATGAACTAGAGTCAGTCCAATATTTATCCATGTGTTTTGGGGGTTTTTTTTTGTTTGTTTTGTTCAAAAACCAGCTATCTCCACTGGGTCTCAGCCCCAGAAAATGAAAATCTTCTGCCTATGACAGGTAAAGTTACTATGATAGCCGTGAAACAAAACACTCTTTGGTGCCCCATGCAGTCAGTTAGCCACAGAGCTAACAGAGCTTGCTATCTGCTGTAGTAGCAGCAGTTGAAATTACCATGAATTTGTAAAGAGGTGTGAGGCAGAGCAGCTGCACATCAGAGACAAAACCAGAAAACATCCTCTCAATAAAAACAATCACCCAGGTTACTCAAGTCAGTGAAATAGACTGAATTTTAATATGGTGAATGGGTTCTCTATCACTAAAATCAAAGGGTAAAAATATTTTAACAACAATTACAGCACAATTCAAATGTCAATTCTCAGGTTTTAATTGCATATAGGATAGAAGAAGATCCTGCATTTTCAATATTGTTTCTTTTTGTATCTATCTATCTATCTATCTATCTATCTATCTATCTATCTATCTATCTATCTATCTATCTATCTATCTATCTATCTATTCATTTCTTTTCTTTTTTCTGATCTTCTTTTTTTCTTGAGGCAGAGGTACTTTTTGCTGTCATTCCAGTTCAGAAGAGGTTTTTGTATGACCATATATCACTGTGGCCGCTACCATACACAGTGTCACAAGCTGTAACAAAAACCTCTGCCTCATGTGAAGCATGGTCGTTATTTTGTACTGTAACAAGCAGGAGTATTCACTATTTTTCAGTACAGTTTTGCAGTAAAACAATCAGTGATAATTATTCTTCTTTATAAATACATCTATTTTTGTGACCATCTACATGATCTGCATGGTAAAAAAAAACTGAACCACTTTTGAGGTAATGATATCCTTTCACAGTCTTTTGTGCGTGAACGTATCATTTTCAATCGTTGAATATTCTTGTTGTTCTAAAGAAGAGTTTAGATGGTAACATTTATCACCTACTTGTTTACAGTAACAGCCCTGCATCTACTTTTCAGAGGAAGGAGGTTTTTGTTGCAAGATATATCACTGTGGTAGTTATACTGCACAGTGATACAACTCCATACAAAAAACTCCACCTTGCACAATTGTTGTGACACACAATTGTTGCTACCAAGACTCGGGTGTTTATTAGTTTAACAGTATGTATTAGGGTTGAGAGCCTTAATAAATAAACACTTTTTTTTAGTAATCATATGTTAATTATCATATGTTTTTTTATGTTTGTTTATTTTTTTTTCTGTCATGTCCTTATGGATGCACATTTGAAGGTCCTCTCACAGTCCTTTGTCAATTTTAAAATATCTCTATTGTTCCCAAGAAGAGTTTGGCCGGTTACATTGCTCACCCACTTGTTTACAGTAACAGCCCAGCATTTACTTTTCAGAGGAAGGAGGTTTTGTTGCAGGTTTTTATCACTGTGGTAGCCAGAGAACACTGTGATACAACTCCATACAAAAACTCCACCCTGCTGAAGAGTAAAAGAGTTTCTGGGCTGGCTTTTTTTTTTAAAAAAATTGATCAATTTATACACACTCCTGAAATTGGCTTCTCAATTATGATAATGATACAACAGAATAATCAATACTGTCATTAATCCTCATTGTGCAGAAAATGTTAGAGAGAATGCATCCACCCAATTTGAATGAGAAGCAAGCATAGATTCAAAGAAACTCACTGAAGAACGCACGTTTTATCATCAATAAATCTGAATTAAAAATCTGCTTCCATTTAAATATCGCTGTCTCTGCAAAGTGACTTTTCCTGAAGCAGAAGGACTTCATGCTTCATTACAGTTCAGAGTGGGTTTTTGTATTACCATATATCACTGTGGCTGCTACTGCTATAATACACAGTGTCACATACTGTGACAAAAACCTCTGCCTGAGAAGGTGCATTGTCGCTTTTTTGCACTCTTTATAACGAGCAGGAGTATTCACTATTTTCAGTACAGTTTTGCAGTAAAACCAGAATAAAAAAATTTACTTTTCTTAATAATCATATTTTTCCTCTTTGTGAATTTCTACATGACCTTCTGCATTGAAAGGAAACTCTATAAGTTTTTAAGGTCATGATATCCTTCCACAATCTTGCGTGTAAGAAGACCTCATTGTCAATAAACAAATAATAACACTTTTTAAGTAATCATATGTTTTTTCTTATTTTTTTTTATCATGATCTTTTTGGATGCAGATTTGAAGGTCATTATATCCTTTCACAGTCCTTTGTCAATTTTAAAATATCTCTATTGTTCCCAAGAAGAGTTTGGCTGGTTATATTGCTCACCCACTTGTTTACAGTAACAGCCCTGCATTTACTTTTCAGAGGAGGGAGGTTTTTGTTGCAGGTTTTATCACTGTGGTAGTTCACTGTGATACAACTCTGTACAAAAACTCCATCATGCTGACTGGCTATTAAAACACATAGATGATGTTATTTAAGTACTGTAGAGATCTAATCATGTAAAAGGAAATAGGAGTACAAACGTTTCTTTTCTATTTCATTTCTTAAGATCGCCCTAATTTTGCACATTTTTCTAAAAATTGTCACTTTTACAAGAACAATGAATAACACAGCTAATTATTTATATGTTGTCATACTGTATTAGGGCTGCTAAACAATGGTCAGTCATTTGTGAAGTTCTTAAAGTAATGCGTATCCAGTATTTTAGTTTACTGGGGCTGACTGTATAGGGTTGTACTGTGCATTTATGCACTCTTTACAGTGTAAAGTGTGCAATTCTGCATAAATCTGTCTACTGGTTTTTGTAGCTGTGTACGTTACTGTGGCCACGGTAAAAACCACAGTTCAAAAACCTCTGCCACAGTATAGCTGTTAAATTCTTTTTGCAATGCACAGCACAACAGCTCAATTTTTTTTAATACTTGAAAATCAGAATTATTTTGGGACAGTGATAACTTTTGTAAGTATGTGCTTTTTTGTATTTTTAAATTTACTTCTTTCACTGGCAGAAGCAATAATATGATTTTGAGGATACAGTCTCTGCTTGTTCCTTTTTGTGTTTTTTGTGTGAGTAAGGAAATATGTAGTACTATATTTGTGAGGTATTATCATGCATTGTCATTAATACTGAATGTATGGTAGCCCACCTTTGACCATAAATCAAACAAACTAGCATTACAAAGAAAAAAATAAACTTGATTATCACTGCTTTTACTTCTCAATTGAAAATCTTTGAGGTTTTGTTGTTGAAAAATGCATGGAAGAAGCTGTGTAAATTATTGTCAAATAAGGAGAAGGGGAAATAATATATAGAAGTAGATATATAAAATCTCACTGACATGTGGGGGACATAATACTGGACCCATTTGTGAGTTTTCAGTTTAATAATAAAACACTAATACTATTGCTTATGAATTATCATCTATATGAACCATAACAGTTAACTCTTCAGTGTGACTGGGTTAGCCAGAATTCAGCATCATTTTGCAGAGCTATTATAGTTAAGTGAATGAATTTTAATTACTGTGATGCTGTTGTGACATTGTGACACTGTTGATTCTTTTAGTCAATGAAGAGTCTGGTTAAGAGTTCAATTGTCTATGTATAAAGAAAGTAATTTGTCTTACAGCAAATTATTTACCTGGCTTTTTCCGCAACTGTAAAAACTGGCAATTTCACAATACCACTATGTCCTGAGTGTCTGCAATAGGCTTGTTGTTTATGATGTTGTTATTTGTCTTTTTCTTAGAAAACAAGTGGTTGCTGTGTATGAATTACAAGCATAGTTCATGCTTTAAACTTTATAAGTGTGTTTGTAAATTTTTTGCAATAGTTGCTATCATTTGATTCTTTTTCTGAACCTGAGAACCTAAGACAAAGCCAACTCTGGTATTAAGCTTTTTAAAATCAGCCTTACACTTATCCTAAATATTCAAGTTTTCAGACTTGTGGCCACAACTCATTGTAATTTAGCTGGAGACATTTTTTTTTAAATAAAATGGTGTGTATTATAGAGTGGGGGCACTATATATATATATATAGAAGTCAGTAGATGGCAGCACAGTCACATTTATCAGCTTTTATAACTCCTCTTTCAACTTACCTTTACTTGCAGAATTCAGTTAAAAGGAAGTCAAGGGCCTTGGATGCTTGTAATCCAGTCCAAGGCTTGTAAGCAGGTTTTTATCCTTTAAAGAGCTCATTTTAAACTTCTTAGGAACAAACCACTAACCACTTAAAATAGTTGTATATTATTGGATTAGAATAGAGTAGAATTTTTACTACATCTTTATGAAACATGACAGTGACTCACATCACCTCAAAATGTTTCCACTGCACATTTTATTTACATGACCATGTCAGGGATTTCAGGGATAAAGAAAAGGAATGAGTAAATGAGTACTCACTCAATGTGTATTAATTCACTAGCAAATGCTATTAATCTGATAGAAAAGTAAAGCTATATAATCTCCTCACAATTTTTTTTTCTGTACCTAATCACAGTTTCTTACATTTAGAAGACAAACTGATGGATTGCTTCATCTCTATAAACCTTTGTCGCTAGAGGGTAGTCTTCACTCACTTTTCTAATCATTTAAAACCAATACCAATATACGACATATATTGGTATGTTATGTTTTCTTACACATGCACAAAGATTATTTTAATTATATCAGTTACCACTAATTAGGAGCCAGTTTAGAGAAAACTCTAAGTTAATGGCCCAGTAGCTGTAAAATATGATCATGCAAAGTAAGTCATCAATACGTACTTTGTAATGGCTAATTAAGAGCTAGAATGCAACTAGTTAATGGTGAATATGTGTAACCTAAAATAATATATGTGTTATGACTGACTCACATGTTACAATTGGATGGGTTGTGTGACAGCAATAGTTTGTGACTTGTTTGAGAGCACTCAGGACAAGTAATACTGATGAGAAACTACAAGTAATACCATATGAATATCAAGTAATGAAAAGATATCAGCAATAAAAATATGAGGTGTTTTTCATTTTTTCAGTGTGTTTGGTCAGTTTGCCACATGTGCAATTGTAATTCAAATAATGTGAGGCAAATAAAAGCTGTGCACAAGTTGAGATCTGTGAGTTTTTTTCGCCTGCCCAGCAGATGGTTAGAAGCAGCAGTCCTGTCCTGTAGTCCATCATGTTAAACTGTGTGTCCACTGTTCTCTGTCATCCTCTCTGCAGTCACATAAGTAGAGGTGGAAGACATCTGAGTTTTGCATTGACTCCTCCTTAAAGGGAGGAGAGACCTGGGCTGACATTTCTTTAAAATTTTGAAATTACTGTAAAAGGGACAACCCTCAACATCATCTGTCTTATGAGATGCATTTTTTAAACTTTTTTTCTCTCTTCAAAGTAATTGTATGTAATTTATATTCTGGTTATTTTAATTAAATGCATTTAATGATGTTTTCATAATTGAAAGAAACCTATTCATTACTCTAAATGATGTAACATTTAAAGAATCTAAAGTATTAAAAATGTTAAGAACCTCTAATTGTGTTGATATATAGTGCAGTGTTTTTGAGACTGCTTGCCTTACAACTATAATGTAGATTTTATTTTGTCACCTACAGAAAAACTGCACATTAGATCACTATATTCAACATTATAATATCTAATCTTATAAAATTTTTATTCTTCTTTTTTCGGTCTGATTTTACATTTCATTTAATTTCATTATTCATTTTATCATTCTTTATTACATGCCAGTCTCCTTGGCACCTACAATTCACTTCAAATATTGCATGAGAATGTCATACATAAGTTAAAGTTTTGTATATTTCAACCTGGAGTGTTTGTGTGTCAGTGACTAATGAGAACCAAAACCTTTGAAACTAGTTGGAAGCAGAAATAACAGGCAGCAAACTAATCTCTCAGGACAGTCAGTATTAATGTCCACTATAGTTTCTTGTTTTCTCACAGAAAAGCTTTGATTCTTTTGATATTATTATACCACAGATTTTCGAGATGCATTGATGACTCATAAAGATTGGTTGTGTCGATCCATTACAGAAAACAGTATCTTAGTTGGTCTCTAATACTGTGTAAAATGCTGCCACAGGATTAGCAAGTACCTAAGTCATTACAAGGATCCTGTTACACAGTTATTTTGAGAAAAGTGGGCCTGATCTCTCTTACCTTACACCTGTATGCATCATATCATATTTTTACTGCACAAGTATCCAATATCAATTATCATAGTATCTATCAACAAAATAAGAATGAGAGGCCATTTATAAAGACATTTATTGTTTCTCATTCTTCAGTGTGATTGGTGGGTTTGTCATTGGTGCATTTGTAAGAGACAGACTAAGAATTTGCAGTGTAGTGAAAATTATACAGCAAAAGTTCTGTAAGTCTCATACACTTCACTTTAAAACTGAAAAGTTTTTCATGCATGTGTTTATTTCATTTATGTGTTTAATTGTTAATGTTGGTGGACAAAAGGGCCTTTGTAAGGGCCTTTGTATTTCTTTTTTACACAAAAAAATTAAAAATGTATTTTTTTGTACTGGAGGATCTTGCACAGCTACTCCATCAACTCCAGTCACTGTGGATCTCGAGCACAATAATAAACAACAGAATCTTCAGTCTTCAGACTGTTCATCTGCAGATACACCTGCTGTCTGCTGTTGTCTCTGGAGATGGTAAACCGG
>JAQMCX010000032.1:16623898-16636088 GCA_029814765.1 Acanthurus leucopareius
CTATCTATCTATCTATCTATCTATCTATCTATCTATCTATTCATCCATCCATCCATCCATCCATCCATCCATCCATCCATCTAAAAGATAATTAATGAGAAGGTATGTGTAAAACAGTTTTGCAAGACATGGAAGAAAAGAACCACCAACAACAAAGGTTATTCTAAATATAATACGACTGTCATGACTATGGATTAGCAAATAATACAGTGTTCTACTGAAGATATGTGAAGAAAAGCACTTGAAAATGTAATCAAAGTGATTCCAGGAGCTCAGGGCAGCTGATGTTTAGGGTGGAAAGGAAGATCGAGTTGTCTGTTTATCAGAAGGTGGGTGGTTCGATCCTCGGCTTCTTCAGTCTGCATGTGGAAGGGTCCTTGGGCAAGGTGGTGAACCCCAAATTGATTCAGATTGCTGGTCTACCACTGTGTGAAGTACAAATATATAAAAATGCACTCCATTATCCATTTATATTGAGAAATGAGCATTAATCTTAATATGTTGCCTAGGTTGCAATTATAGTAATTATAATCCATGTTATTTTGTTTTGTTTTTTTTTTGGATCACTCACAAAGTCACTCACATAGCAGTTTAACAGTCAGGATATTTCCTGTGTTGAATTATATATATTCTGTTGGGGTTTTATACTATGCTGCGGGTAAACTGGCTGCAAAGCAAAACCTAGAACCTCAGTCAACACAAGCACAGTCAGAGAAGTGTATTCAAATGAATATTGTGTACATTTCAACTCTGGAGGCCATAAGTTCATTGCGGGAAAAAAAAATGCATACACTCGCTGTATCCAACTCCAGATGACCTCAAGGTGTCCTAGACATGCATTACTACAATAACCTTGAGAAAAGTGGGGGCTTCTGTGGCACCTAAAGAAGCAGAAAAGGCAAGGTTGGAGCACAAGGAATGGCAGCGGGGAGAACTGGTCTCAGCAACATGAGAGAAGCTCAGTGCTGGCTTGCCTGAGGGAAGAAAAGGAAACAGAAACACTAGGAGAGCAACGAATTCAAGGATACCAAGTAATTCCTGGGCCTGAGTTTTGCATCGCCTTGTTCTTAGATAGTTAAAATTTGTAAGGAGGCTGGGAGAACAGCGAGGTTTACAACTTAGTTTGACACAGTGATATTGAAATATTTAAGTTTGACTGGATTTCAGCAACTGCCTATGTCTTTTAGATCCTTCTAGGTACTTAATATACAGATGTCAAGATTAGCACACTGAGACAGTGACCCCATTCAAGACATATTCTTATAGAGGTTACAGTGATAATATGCTAAAATTGGAAAGACTTCACTGTCAATACTAAGATGTAATGAATACAGGCTAATGCATCGTCTTATCTTCTCACAGTTAAATAGGCCTGACTGACTGCAGTAAAAGGGGCTAAGAAAGGACCGTCTTTTTCTATCAAGCCAGTCTTTGGCTTTTGCTGAAACACCGACCTGTCCCCAGCATGAAAATGGCCCTAGAGGAGTACAGTTGTTAGCACAATTTTCCCAGAGTGGACTTGCAACTCCAGAGCAACTTGCATAAATATCACAACAAATCCACTACTTAACTTATAAATAGCTGAACAGAGAGAATGCTGTTCCAGCAGGTAATGGGGTGAGAAAAAGTCAGGGTTTGCACCAAAATATCTGCAGAGCCTAAACAAAGACTAGGTATTTGCTTGAAAAACTAAACAGAACAACAAAAAGTAAGCGGGGAACAAAGCGTTTTTAATTACATTAATGAGAGCATTCACAATAATCAATCAGAATCTGCAGGCAGGGGTGTGTAAACAGATGACTACAGTATGCAATTAGACCTCTCTCCCTTTTGCTTTCTCTCTTTTTTCCTCATTGTCCCTGTACTTCCCTGTCATTTTCCCTTTAGTCTCTAATGAAGGGAAAGTTGGATATGGTTCGAAAATTCTATGTACAAACACAAAAAAGCCAGTAGGCTAAGAATCTAAGTGATATGTTCTGTTTATTTGTCTCTGTTTATTTATTTCATTTGCCCTGTTTTAGCACCACACACAATGCTGGCACCTGCTAATTGAGCTATTCTCATTTCAGCATTTCAGAGCACAAACGCCCACTCACCTAATTGTGGGACCAACAGTAAGTGTAACAGACATTTTACCAATTTGTAATTTGCTTGTAAGGTGTCCTAATTGAAATCTCAGTTGCAACACTTAGCTCACATGACATGCACAAATCTCACATGTTTCAGGTGTCATTTAATGTCTCTTGCTGTCCCTCTCCTCTTCTTTTAAAATTAAGATTAAACTGCAAAATAAATTTCCAAATAAGCAACTTATTGGTAGCTGAAATGGGAAACAAAAAATAAAAGTGACTGAACTGATAAACATTTTGAGGTTGATTAAATCAAATAGGCACCTGTCCCAGTCTGGGAGGTCCTAGAGCCTGCTCCAATGTGGACTGGCACTAATTAAGTCCTGAACAAGTCCTACATAAACGTCTATGAGGGAGATAAAGAAGGGTTGGGAGGGAGATAAAGAAATTGGGAGCCATTCCTTATTCAGCATGCTGCGTAGCATGTCAAGTGATAAAGAGGTGGTGGGCCTCGTGTATGTTACATCCTTCACTGCCCTTGGTCTCTTCACCCTTTCTTTTTGATTATTCATGCTAATAGCTATAATTTAGAGAGATCTGCTTTAAAAAATGTCAGGAGGATATGTATTATGAATCATCTGGCTCTCCATTGCCTCATTACATAGCACAGACAGTGACTATACAAGTATTTTATGTTAATGGCAGGATAGGGGCATTTTTAGAAGCTAATACAGTTAGTCACCCAACCACTCTGGAAAGTGTCAATAAATGTTACTCTCCATTGGTCTTTCCAGGGTAGCTCCCAAGAATTAACTGCTGCATCACTTGAATTTGATTGCATTTAAAGATTGCTGCTTTTTGATATTGCCATTGGAGTATGAAAAAGCCAGAGATTTTCAGGTTTAACACATAGCCAATACTGGTCCTGTTTTCCAGTAATGATTGTTGTAAGAAGTGAGAAGGAAATTACATTTGTTTACCACGGTAGTTCTAAGAGCCGAATTGTGCACACAGAGGATGCTGAGTATAATGGTTTGTTGAGAATGCACTGATCACATAGAATAAGTGTTGAAAATAAATCAGTGTTTATATTTGGAATAGTTTAAAGTACAGCAAAAGTTTACAGTAAGGGATAATCTTTATCATTATGTCACTGAGTAGAAGTCACTCAATTTGAACATCAGCTATGACTGTTTTTCTATCATTAGAGCCCGAGCCCTGCAAAGCAGGAGAGGGCTCTATTGTTTTTAGTTAAGTGACTTTTCAAAAAAGAAAAATCACTATTAAAAGAACAGAAATACAGGACCTAAAACTATTTCATCAACAAAGTTTTGACCTTAAGAGAGATAAATGTTTATTATAGGAAATGAATGGTTACCTGGGAATGAAATCAGTTTATTTTGGACTAGAAGAACTGAGTGGTGGATGTTTTAGTTCTAATGCTAAGAATAAAATCTAGATCTACAATTTATTTAGTAACCAGAAAAAACTCAGCCGACTAGAGTTAGATCACAGAACCTCCTTGCTGGAAGGCTTCAAAGCGAATAGCTGAGTCATCCTCCCAGTACAGTCTATATATTTAAAAAAACAAGTGTAAAATCCATTTGATCTGTGTGAATTACCTCTCTGTCTCTGCTTAATAATAACTGTATCCTCAGCCAAGGAGAGTTTGCCTGTTCACTTTAGTTTGCTCCCATTGTGCCGCAGAGCCAATGCCCGCCAGCTCCAATGCAATTAGAGACAGTAGCAACTCTCCCTCACTTCCACTTAATATGCTCTCAACTTTATATGGGATTAGAGAGGGAGACCAAGCTGTGAGGTGCTGGAGGAGTTCATTTAGAATAATCTGATAAGAATGGGTGGAATTCAGGACAGGATGGCATGGTCACATGACCACATTGAGCATGGCCTCAGTTCAATCGCATTCTTTTTTAAGTTTATCTTTTTTTCAGACCAGAAAAATTTATAAGAAACATCAGTCATGCAGGCTACAGTGTTGCTGCTTTTCAGCATTCTCACAAGCAACTCATGCGTTTGTAATTTGTTGAACTGCTGCCGCTTGTGTGATGTTTGCCAGCCCTGTGTTTCTGAAATAAGTTGGCTTTTGATAATAGCAAGGGGATAATAGTTAGGGCAGAGATGAGGAGAGAAGAGAGGAAGAGAATGGAAAAAATACTGCCCTTGAAAGTGATTTTTTTTTCATTCTTATGTGGCATTCCACAGTATAGACTTCAAAACTATCATTAAAGGTCTAATGTTGTGGGTATGGTGTCCATATGACTACTAATTGATTATTTTTATGGTACATTTTTCTAAGGAATTACGGAAAGGGAAAAAAAAAACTTTAGGTAAACATAATAGGATGTGATTCTTTGATAACTGAGTGTTATTCAGGACTGTCCAGAATGTTTCCAGATGTCCAGTGTCTGATGTCTGATATCAGGACATAAATGGATTACATGACAACACCGACCACAACTGCAGCATGCAGCAAGCAACTACTTACAAAACTGCAGGAGAACATCATGTAGGTCCGGATGAAAATCAAGCCTGGCAGATCTTGAGGCATGGAGATTGTCAGCAGCCCGGAGAACATTTTCAGACCCTGCGCCCTAGAAACTGAAGCTTTGGTGCTTTAGTTCGAACTCCCTCCTTGGATTATGTGGCCACTTACTGTTACTTTGATATACCAATAACAGCTGTGGAGAAGATGGAACTAATCATCGCTTAATTCAAGGATGCATTTGCTTGGTGCCCCATGGTGTTTAGGCAATGGCCTTTTCAGCAGAGGGGTCCCTGAACTACCTCACACTTGTCCAACAGAAGGAAACAAGTGCTCTAACATAAGACTCCATGTGACTCTGAAGGAATCCAAAAACAAAACCATTACCAAGGCTGCACAGCCCCCAGAAACTGGGAGGAAATGTACCATAGTCCATACCGCCCCATTTTCAGGAAAGCCCCCCTTTTTTTTAATTACTTTTAATATTTTTGGTAAATAGGGTGATATTTAATATTTCAGGTAATAGGGTTAGCAATATTTAATAACAGATTGTCTGCAATAGGGTCAACAGATGTTCAACACCAGATGCAACAACACATGCTCATTTCATGGGGATTCCTCTGGGACCTATGGAGAGGGATTTGAAAGCTACTGCAAATAAAATGGAGGATAGGGGGCGGCCCAGAGTTCCTTGTGAGATAGGTATGGAGTGAATGGATAACATAGATTTTTGATAGAAATGTAAGCCTGTTGAGAGGAATGAAGAGGGCAGACCTCTGAAATGAAATTTTCCCGAAACCAAAACTCTTTAAGATAGTGAATAAATATCTTCATTCCAACTTTTGAATACTTTTTGCACATTTAATAATAAAAGTATAAAGCCTCAACCGAGAAGAAGAGTGAATATCAGGACCTGGTATACACAAAAAAAGGAGAAAAAAAAGGTGGCATTGACAAAGCCTGTGTGGTCTTCTGAAATAGTATCCAATGAAACAGTGTCTGATATTCGTGCTAGCAATTATGAGAGTAATTAACATTTACTTTCAAAAGTAAAATAGGGCAGTAGGGGGCATAGATTCTAGGCTCCTTAACCAATTTGAGCAGAAGCAAGATTTATGCCTGCTATAACTTTAAGAGCATATAGCAGATCCATCAAAATGTATCTTGTTAATCTTGTTGATAGGGGAGCTTGTTAATGTGAAAAAATGCTTTAAATAAAAGGGCTTGGGGATTTGGAATTTTGCATGCTCAAGCTTACAACTTCCTCTAACAACAGAGTGGGCCCAACTCCAGATTTAATTTTGTTCTGCCATCTAAGTTGGTAAGAAAAAATTATTCAAGGGTGATGTGTCGTTAGAGGCTTCTGATGTATTCAGGTTGGAATGATCATTAAAAAATGTAAAGTATAGGTAAATTAAAGGATAGCAGGTTCTACAGGTAACTTTTATCAGGAGTGCACAAATTATGCATGATTCAGACTGACATTTTATCTGACGATCAATTAGCTCACTCACCTTTACCATATTTATAGAGAGTGTAAAAAACAACTTTTATTTTGCTTTAGTAGTAGATAGCAAATTGAACTCTGGAGGCCCAATCTCTGTATACTTTGGAGAGGTGATTTTGAGTATTTTTAATCAAGATTCCAAAAAGATTCAGTGATATCCTGTGTTTTAATCCTGTGCTATTTATCAGCATGAGCAGAATAAGAAATAATTTGGCCCTTAAGAATTGATGTCTGAAAATCCGATGTCTTCCAAATCACTGAGGGAGATTTAGGAGACCACTCTGTTACTTTCCAGGAAGTGATCAATGGATGTGGATAAACAATCACCAAAGGATTTGTCTGATAATAGGAAGGGGTTTAGCCTCCAAAGGGGGCGTCAGGATGCGGCTGAATGGGAGGACAATTCTAGGACATGATCCAAGTTCACATAGCTTTAAATTTACTAATGTGGCAAAAGACACAAGTGCTTTGTCAAAAAAAAAAAATCTAGTATATATAAATGTGTATATAAATAATGAATATGAGAAAAAATTAAATATTCCCTAGCCCCTGGGATTCAAAATCTCCAAAAGTTTACACTGCACATCCCAGTTTAACACATATAAGCTGTAACAGCTCTAGTCATTTTAAAGACAGATACATTATTAGAGCGGACTAGAGTGGCCTACTTAAAAGCAACACTATGTAACTTTTCCACCTCAGAAAAAGCAGTTTGGAAGTCCAGCCATCACTACAATAGCTCTAAACAGGGAGAAAGACATTGATCCCTTTACCACAGAGTGGCCTGGTCACCCGCACTAGGCACTATGTAACTTTGGTAGCGGGTCACAGCTCTCTCAAGAGTGGGCCGTGGTACTTTACGCCACTCGTTTAAGTTCACACAATAACTAACTCTAAATAGAAGCCGGACCGACTGTAGTGCTGTTTGATAGGTGAAGATAAGTGGCCAAGGAGCACAGTGACAGAAGAATAAAGGAAGAGAAAATGAGAAAGTGACCAAGCAAGAAGTCTGACTAGAGTTCATATAGGAGTGGCTCACACATTGGTTATAGCTTTGTGAATCAGCGGGCTGCAAGTCAGACTCGGAGCTGGCCATGTTGCTGTTGGACTGATGAGCAATATGCTCATCTCACGCTTTGTGTCTTATTTATTGTATTTTATTGGCAATGTCAGCATGTTACAGCATAATGTTAACAGACCTGCTATCACCTGATGCGTTTGCTACATCTGCTAAGGTTATTTGTCAATCCTATGTGAAGATTAAGTGCTGAATATCAAGATAAGGAAGAATAGAACAGAGGTGCATAACTGATGCAGCATTATTCCAGTCGGAGGCCCGTTTTCAAATATCATTTCTTTTTGTGACAAGAACTCAGTTACCGTTGACAACTCTTGTCAGAGATTATGTTTGCAAGAAAAAAGTTGCTGTTGCTTTTGGTCTGAATCATGCATGTATGGTTTTTGTAAAAAATGCCTGTGTCCCTCAACATCTGCATTGACAGATGTAGGTATATATTCTATTTTATTATAACATCAACTGCATGTGACCATCACAAAGCTTTTAGACAGCAGACTGAGGTAGTATGTGTAGTTAATGAGCAGAGAGTGGCCACTGCACTTTAACTCAGAAAAACACTATTTATCTTGCAGTGATTTAAATATAGTGTAAAACTTGCCCTTTTAACCTGTCGAACTAAAATTAAACTTTGCCTGTTATCCATATACTTTTTTCATGAAACTATGGTGGAAAAGGTAGTTTCATGAAAAAAAAATATTGTCAAAAAGGTTTATGTAAGGTTAATGAAAGTTGGGCAGAGTTTCCATAAAATTGACTTTTTGTTGAAATACTCTGTAATTAATTGTTTTTTATTGTACCAGAAGCCTGTTTTATGAATACTATTTATGCAATGTCAATGATATTTTATTTTGTGTGTGTACATAGATATATATAGTTTGTGAAATGAAATAATTTTTTTTTACAAGATTTTAAAAGGTTTTGACCTGACTCTGATTCAGTTTGAGCTAAAACCAATTCTACTACTTCAGTAGAAGTTATGATTATTATTATTTTTGATTCTAATAAATTAAAAACTTGCATGTAACTGTTAAGTTTTCATATCAGTCTCCTTCTACTAAATGCATTCTTTTTGGTGCCATTGTTTGCATTTGTGATCACAATGTTGGAGTCCAATACTGTCACAGTTTTAAAGTGACACAGACACAGCTCTGTGTGTTGTTACATTATCTGCTCTGCATGGAGTTTGTAGTAACTCAAGTTTTTGACAAGAGGGTCAAAGAGATGGCTGCAAGAGTTGGCACTACATAGCCTTATGTCTTAGTTAAGAGTCTTGGCATTAAGTGCCTGCCAAAGTAAATAGCAGAGTTTCTATCAGAAAGTTTTAATAGTTCCATTCATGTGGCTTGCATATTAAAATAGGGAAAGGGAGAGTACAAAATGTGGGATTCTAAGGTGCATCTCTGTTTGCATCCTTTTGCATCCTTAGAAGCAGCAAGCAAAGATGTTGGTGACTGATGCCTTAATTCAGCCCTTACTGAATGTGGAACATATTTCCTATTTTGCACAGCACATGTCCAGCAGGTAGACACACATGCACACAAGGTGCAAGGTTAATAGCATCTGTCACATGTATCAGTTTTCCTGCTTTCACTTTAAATTTTCATCTGCACAGTAAAGCCTATGCCAGTTGTTGCCTTATGTATCATCATTTGTCAGCAGTATTCTGATCAGTCAGTCAGTCAGCATTGTGACAGCATCACTGAAGTAATACTTAGTGCATGTGCCTTAAATTGAATGTGTTTCAATCTAAAAACTAAGTGTCTTTGTTGTAAAAGTGGAATTGTTAGTGTGAAATGCTAGTGTGAGGTTTCTAATATTCAAAAGCCTATACTAAATATATCAGTGTTGCTAACAGGGTCCCGTGAGACTGTGGTGGATGGACCTCAGATTCTCAGGAGGCTTATTTTTTATTAAATCAAGTACATAAATCTAAGAGACTCGATTGGATTGGAACACCGGGTCTTTGTTAAAACTGTTTTGTTCAAGTTGACAATTTGTTCATAAATGCATTGGTGGTATTGATATGAATGGTGTTTGAACTCAGAGGTGTAGGCTGTTCATACCAAACCCTGTGTGATATGTATCTGTTAAGTTGTTGCCAGTTTCAATCATATAATATTCAGTGCGAGAAAGGGTTGCAGCGCAGGCAGAAATCAAGCTCATCACTTCACTTTGCCCCTCAGAGACTAAATGGTTGAACTGGATTGTAATGACTGGATCTTTAAGTGTTTGTGAAAATCACCTGCATTACCTCAATGAAGACACAAAATGGAGCAGCACTGTCATAGTGCACACCTACTACAACACAGCAAAAAGGTTGCACCCACAAAGCATGGTTTAACTCTGTTCATAACTGGTCATGTTAATGTTATTCAATCTAGATATTGTTAGATTATCTTTAAAAGAAAACACCATTAACCTCTACAGAGATGTTATCCCTCTGTGAGTGTGTATGCATGTAAGCAAGCATGTGCATTGGTATAGTGAGGGATGGCTGACTGACTGGAGCTGAAGGATACTTTTCTGAGCAACGATGCAAAATACTGTGTTTTCTTTTTTGTTATTATGAGAGGTGTAAAAATATTTTCAGCTCATTAGAACTCTGCGGTGGGACAAATTAAAATATGGCGGGCTGCCATACTCTATGTAATTAATGAGAAACTCTGATAACATATTTTGTGCCCATTACATGTGCTAATAGGGATTACCCAATCTGATGTTTTCGCTGCTGATATAATTTTCAATAGTTTAACTCTAGTATTTTGCCGGTACAAAGTACCAATCTAAGTGTTCTCTTCATTGCACTGTGTACACAGACACATTTAACTAAATATCACTTCCTCAGTGTGGAAACTTAGTCAAAAATATAAATTTCGCTGTGTGTTTTAAGACTTTGTGTGTTAAATTGTATTTAAAAGTACATGCACCTCACATCAAACGATAGACTTCATGTTAAACTTGTCTTATAGATACAAAACACAGTCTTTAGAGGTGTATTACTGTTGTTATGAACAGATTAAGACTTGACGCACATTGGTGGGCTGCCATGAGCAACACTGATCAAAGCAAATGCAGCTCCTACTGTCCTGTGTGTCCACAGAACAGCTTGAGGTGAGGATACATGCTTGCCTATTGATGCTTTTACATCTTTGTACACCAGAGATGCAGAGACATCCAACAGGCTTCACTTTTGCAGCTTCACTTTTGCACAGCTCCTTTTCTTCATTTTCTTTTTTACCCTCCTCACAAAACAAAACCAACCTGTTACACTACACTGAATACATATGTATGCATGGTTTATTTGTTTTTATGATTGATCTTGTTTTGCTCTGTTTAATTCAGCTGAAGTGAAAATTGGTGGAAGCAGACCAGCAGACAGTAACAGCTTTATCTCTCAGGCTGTTGAGATGCTGGGTCATCCTCTTAATCTGTAAATTTAGGGTCTGTGGGAGACTACAAAACAACATTAGTGTGGTGAGGCTGCATGAGTTGTAATCCAAAGTGGAGAACTTGGAGGTTACTGAAACCTTGAATATATGCTATTTAGCATTTAATGATACAAGAGTTCTTAAAAGCCAAACAAACATTAACAACTGACATACATCAGTGCAAGTTATTCAAGGTAATTCAATCCAACTTACTTTAGATCTGTTATCTTGTGATTTATTATCTTTTCACGCAGCCAACTACTCATTCGTGAAACCATCTTCAAGTTTTCAATGATGTGTACTTTTGAAGTTTGCAGACAAAACAATCTGTCCAGATCTAACATCCATCACATATAGTGTGACTGAACATCAGTTACCTGTTGAAACATGATGCTGTGTACACCCAATACCATCATCGTCATCTCTTGTCACTGTCTGCCAGAACAAAATGTATAACTTTCTCTGACACAACAAAATGTTTGGTCAGATGCAGGCACAAAAATGTGCTTCCCTTATGTTTCTGACAAGCTTAAGAGAATCAAATCAAATCAAATCACTTCCATTCTTGCGTCTTTGCACTGGATCCCTTTGAGTTTTAGAACAGATTTTTAAGATTTGTTTATAACTTTCATAGCTTTAAATATTCAAGTACCTTGTTATAGTGTAAATAATAGTAATTTTAAATGAAATAATCCCAAATGAGAAATTAGTTCATTTTGGATCTTTGGGCCCTCTAGGTGTTCCATCTCCTGTACCCAATATGGCCAGGCCTTTTCAGTCTTTGCCCCTCAGCCCCTTAGGTATCCAGGTCTTTTGAGATAAATTCTGTTACTTTGTTCATCTCTCTCTGACTGATCTAAACTCTCTGTGGAGATTGTAGTTCATAACATCACACACTCTCTCTTTTACCCTTAAAAGTGAAGAGACATGATTCCTATCATACTAGAGGTCTTCAGAATCATAATCAGAATCAGAAATACTTTATTGATCCCCGAGGGGAAATTGCCTTTCATTACAGATGCTCCCATTCAGAAGTCTTAAGAAGTAGGAAGTATAAATATATCAATACCAATAAAATTAAAACATAAGTACAAATGCAAAATAGAATATCTCTAGACACCAAAATATAAATATCAATGTAAATGTACATTTGTTCTGTATCTACAAAAAAAATATAGAATATGGCATATTGAGTATTGCACATGGATGTAGTTATTGCACTGGATTACTGCACATCAAAGTAGTGATTGCGTCCAACACTCAGAGTGAGGAATTGTACAGACTGATGGCCAAAGGTAGGAATGATTTCCTGTTACGCTCTGTGGTGCATTTAGGTGTGATCAGTCTTGTACTGAATGTACTCCTGTGACTGGCCAGCACGTCATGGAGTGGGTGGGACACATTGTCCAAGATGACAAGCAGCTTGGACAGCATCCTCCTCTCAGATACCTCCATCAGAGAGTCCAGCTTCACTCCCACAACGTCGCTGGCTCTACGTATCAGTTTGTTCAGTCTGTTGGCATCAGCTACCCTCAGCCTGCTGCCCCAGCACACCACAGCAAACAGGATAGCACTGGCTACCACAGACTCATAGAACATCCTGAG
>JAQMCX010000032.1:16636188-16664390 GCA_029814765.1 Acanthurus leucopareius
AACAGTTTTAAAATAGGCCATTCATTGAAGGTGCGCCTTATAATCCGATGCGCCTTATAGTGTGGAAAATACGGTAAATGTGATTTGAAGAACCATCAGTCATTGATGCACATGTAGGTTTTTTTTTTGTTTTTTTTTACAGTCTTGCCATGCAGAATTGTGCAACCAGCAAGCAACGAGCAATCTAAACTGGGAAAAAATGACATGTTCTTTATTTATTTTATTTTATTTTTTTAACTTCATGAATATATCTATGACAGTTTATGTTCTTGCCTGTCTTTAAACCTAAAATATCTACATATCCAGCTATACCTCTTGAGAATGGCACTTCAGTCTTCTGAGAACATTTATATTATTAAATATTGATAAAATAATAAAGCTGTGCTTTAGTCTGAAAATCGTGCATGACATCACTTTGGTGTTGTGAGTCCAGCCAAACTTTCTCTCATGAGGATTGAGCTGAGTCAGGCTGCTTTCAGCCATTCAGTAATCCCCTCTGTATTGTTCACATCAAGGCTGAACGTGGTGCTCATCCTTCTGCTAAGGAGTGGGTGAGGTGGTCAGAACATGATGATAAAGAAATGTAGAGATGGGGAGGGGGATGGATTCCCCACAACAACCATGAAACTGTGTGAACACCATGGGTTCAGATGCACAGAGAAGCAAGGGTAATCACTTGATATTATTTGGTAGACAGCAAAAATTGTTTTTAAGGCAAAATATCAAACATACCCTACAAGGGAATGGTGAACAAAAGGACCCAGCTCCCCCAGAGGAAAAATACAGTGTATAATTGAAAAAAAAACAAAAAAAAAACCCCAAAAACAAAAAAAAAAGGAACTGGAATTGTAGTCCTGATTGAAAAAGATTCATCCCATCTGATTTTTACCGAAGACTCTATAACAACAAGAAAAAAAGGTCATTGAGAGCCTTGTATGTAATTAATTATAATTTATGATCAATTGCAAGATGTTCTAAGAGGCAATGTAAGGAGGAGGCTAAAACAAATAAAACACCAATATTCTCTCAACAGGCTTGATGTGCTCTGACAGCATATCAGAGGACAAATGTTACAGCATACTGAAACTGCTCAACCCTGAAACCCAAGAACAAGAATTTCTTTTGTACTGAGGTAAAATCAGGGTGGACTTTAAGACATCCATTTTTGACATTACAAAGACAAACCTGTGGAGAAGTCTGATTCTGATTGTCTAATTCAGTAAATGTAGACAATGGGTCTAAGCTTGCCACTGGGCAACTATTTCAGTTGTTGTTCATCTTCCCTTCAGCTATCTGCAAGTCATTATTTTGCAAGGCCACCATCCTGGCCTTAACGCTGCCTGAGACAAGTGTGATTGTTTTTTTTGGGTTTTTTTTTAAAAATACAAACAAGACAGTGTTTTTTTTCTCCCTATAGCAGAATGAAAATGTGTGAAGCCAGACCTTTCTTCTGCACTGACACAGTGCTGTGACGATAGGGCTGACTGTGCAAGAGTAGCATGCCAAGATCAGTGAGCCAGGGAGGAAAGTACAAGTGGGTGTCATTGGGGTAACAGAGAAATAATATGGCATATCCATGCATGAAGACGATGAGCCCCATGGAAAGCAATAATAAGGAAAATAATACCAATTTCACAATTGACTCCTCAGGCACTTTATGTGAGAAAATGAAATATTTAGCTCTCAGTTACAACTCAGAACCTTATTTTTTGACAGAATAAAGTGTCAAATCATCTTGCACTACTTGAACATGGCTGTAGACAGTTTGCACATTGAAATGAGACAATTGATCTGGTCAGCTGGAATTCAGTCGGCAACAAGTCAGTTCATGTGTGACAAGTATTAACTTCTCGACCTGCCCTGGCAGGATAATCTGTTTTCTCACTGCTCAGCCATACACTCAGTTTGCTCCAAACACTTATAGCTTTGCCATAATACTGCTCAAAATACAAAACAATGTAATCCAGTCTCATTCACTGTGGATTAGAGTGAAATGTTGCTCATACACTGAAATCAATTTATTCCAGTTTATCACACTTTTGTGTTACTATTGTCTCACTACTATCATTTATATGCTAGCTGGTCATCTGTAAAAGCATTTCATCACACTGTTTGCTTATACACTCTGTATTTCATACATGTACTTTCTGTTAAAATCCACTGATATCCCTAAATTGGTAAATTGAGATCAGCTGAATTTAAAGAACAGCCTTCACAAGTCACCATGTTATATTATACTAATGGCATAGGTTTGATTTTGATTTTGTTTGTTGAGAACATTTAAGAGGTACACAGGGGTACCCAGGAAGCTTTATGCATTTATAATAGACGTAAAACTGTGATGTCATGTAGATCCTTCACAGAAATGTTAGGCAAAGGCCTGTTACCACATAGTTATGCTGCTTTTTCACCTGACAAAATAACACAGTAATACATGCCATGTGAGCAGCGAGACAGCAAGTGCCTGTTTAAGGCTCTTTTCAAACACATATTCAGGAAGCATTTTTAAACAGCATGCCATCACCCTTATGTTTGTCTCAACACTAAATCTCACTGTTAACAGATCACCGGGTCATTATTTCACCTCACCTGTGACCCTGACTCTCCGCCTGCTTCTGCACTGTCTTAGCTACTTCACAGTTGTGCTGCTTCTGTTACCTGACAGAGTAACACACTGGTGCATGCCATATAATCACAGAGGATAACAACATAACTATCGTCTCTACACTTCAGCAATCAAGAAAATAATTTAAGTGACTCACTCTCTGACTTGTTGTAAACCATCACCTACCTCCTGTCTTTTTTGCTGCCATCCTGATTGAGCATATCTTCAAAGTAGCCTTAGCTGCCACACACACAAACAACATCCACATAAATGTTCTAAGAAAAAAGTAAAAAGTTAGCGTCTGATATCAAAATACCTATAGCTGCAAAGGCATATTACCGACATATCTAACTGACAGAGCTGTGGCTCTTTGGCTACAACAAAATTTCGCCAGGCTACAGCAGCCTCTCTGATGTTAGTGAGAAACCACACAGAAAGCCAGTCTGATTATTATCAAGCAAAACTGTGTTGGGTAGGGAATACACAAAAAAAGAATGAGTCATTCAATCTGTTAATCATTTGTGTACCCAACTGACTGGACACTGACAAACAACAGCAGATACATTTTGACTGCTGATCAAAATTTTTGCAAGAGACAATTCAGTAGTAGATGCCCAATTCTGCATCCTTGTATCCTTTTTTAAAAATTTTACTTGTAATATATTTTAAATACTGGTTATATCTTCACCTTCAAACTTTTTTTTACATTTATTAGTTTTGTTTTTTTATAAGCAACCAGTAATGTTTGTGCCATGCAGCTGTAAGTAGTATTTTAGTCCCATATATTATTTGCGTGCAACATTTTACTTTGAAATTGCAATGTGTATAAATCAGTCCTTAATCTTTGTGTTGTAGCATAACAGCCTTTGGGACGAGTAGGGTCTGAGACTTTTTGGCCATGTTATATGCACTTTGTATGTCACAAGGACATATCCTTCTGCTCAGTCTGTTTACCCTCTCTGAGGTTATATGATTGAATAAAGAATGAAAAATCAGCAAGTAAATAAAGAGAAGACATATCTCAGACAACAGGTTTCAAATTCCTTTCCAGGTTAGATTTATCTTTCAAGGCCTGTCTTCTACATCTGTCCAGGTATAACATACTGGCATATGGTTAAGCTGAGGACAAAATACAGGCTCTCAACATATTTGGCTTTAACTAGTAGTACTTGTTAAGGGACATCAATTTTTTCTTTTAACTGAGTGTATATAAACAAAATAAATCTTAGTAGTATGTGCAGTGCTTTTAAAGAGGACCATAATAACTCAAAACCACAAAATATTAAGTCAGAAATTCACAAGTCCTAATGTCTTAAGGAAATGAAAGTGACATGCTTTTGGTTAAAATGCCACAAGGATCAAATACCACAGCAACCCTCATGCCCTCACCCTACACCTTTGTTCAGAACCACCAATTTGAGATTCTGCTCCTAGAAATGCTGATGAGCCCCTGTTTACCTTCCCCCCTTCTTCTTGGGGGTATGCAGATCCAAGTATGGCTTTTACCCTAGGCTGGTACCCTAGCAACTCTTGAGTGTGAATACTGAAAGAAAAATGCCTAAGAAGAAAACACTGCAGTGCACCATTCTCATTTAACCCACGGTGAGATCCAAGGCAAGAAGAGATTCCTGAAAAAATTTGAGTTATTAAACTTATGTCACTTTGATAATAATTTTTGTATGCTTGTATGTTGAGTAAAGTCACATGATCTGGCTGGTTGTTGTGGATAAATCCCTTGTTTAATCCTTGGTTCAATCCTCTAGAGTTCAGTCCCTACTGTTAGTGGTAACTAATGACCTTATTGAGACTGAAAAGCTGATAGAAATGATAAAACTGAAGATACAGCAGGATGATATGCTAACAATGCAGGTGTGAGTGGGCTGTGTTATTGGTCAGATGTGACCATATAAATACATACAAGGACACTAATGTTGAAGGTAAAAATGATAAAGGGAGGTCTGGTAGAGAAGGCCTAGCTAATCCACATCTTTCACAGCCTTTTGTCAACAGCAAGCAGCAACTTCCAGGGCCCAAAAATGAAGCTAGCACAGAAGTGCCAAAAACAGTCTATCAACTGACTACTTGAGGCAGGCTCCAAAAGCAAGTCAGTCCCCATAAAAGTCCTGTATTATAATGTCCAACTTTACAGCAGAAATAAATGTTTATAGCTTGATACACTTACTACCTGGTTTTGGTGCATAGGCCTATAGCTTATTTCTCTGTTAAGGATGAGTGTACTTGTGTGAATTATAACTGTCTCATTTGTATCTAGGCTCTGAGTTACGCAAAATGAGAAGTATGTTTTATTTGAGTGACAGCAGCTGCTTGTTGTTTAGGATAAAAGTTAAGGCCAGGGTTACTAGGCATCACACATATTGGTAACAATTTGTATTCCCCTGAACTCCACCTCATCCAAATTTCACTTCTGGTGAGATGGAAACTGTTATAATGCGAGACAAGACTTCAAAACAGTACTCCACAAACCGATGGTTGAGGTCATAGTAGATCTGTCCACTGTTCCATATATTGTCTGTGGCTAACATCTTCTATGATCTGCAGATGGTTCCTTTATTAAAAAAAAAACAAAAACAAAAACATGGTACATTAAACCACTACACAGATGTGTAGGAAAAATGGGTGATATTTTTTTTTTATTGTAAATATTAAAGGAAAAACAAACCCTATATTTTAAGTGCAAACTAGGTGAATGCACATGCGGGGGTCAAAGCTCTGGGGGAACAGGGTCTTCATGGGGGTGGATGCTGGAGTGAATTAGAGGTTCATTTTACCCATCCCTCTGGATTTATCCACAATGTAGAAGAAGCAGTCTTTTTGTTTTTGTTTTTTTTTTTATTGTGAAGGCAGTTTATAACATTCTGTCCTCAGATATTTCTTCAGTTTTGTGCATCTTCATGACACATTCATTTCCTCAAAATCCCTTTAAACAGAAAAAAATGCATTGTTAAGTGTTTAATGCAGTCAGAATAGCATATTATGTACCTGGTGAGAAGGCCGTCAAGTCAGCATAGAAAACATGATGCTGTTTAATAGGCTGCTCTAGCATGTCATCCTGTGCTGCCTTCTGCGAGTGCACAAATGTAGTCTCTGTCTACATCTGAGCTTCCCTTTGAGAGGTGTCTTACTGGAACACCTCTAACTGCATTACCCAGACGATCTGAGTTAAGAAATAGAGACAGGATAACTTATTGAGCACTCTTTTACACTATTCTCTTTTTTCAGTAATCCATCTAGGGGTTATCTTCATTCTCTTCCAAATCTCTATAAAGTTTAGCAACATGATATTCTATAATCAATTTTTCAGCTGATGCTTAACTATTTATTGGTTTAAGTTTTAACAAAGAGGCACCAATGGCATCTCAGCAGGAGTGCTTCCATGAGTATTCTGACTCTTTCATCCTCTGGAGAGCTATGTGGGCACTTCTGCTCTACAAAATCTTCTTTTTTTTGTCTCTACTTTTGAAATCCAGCTTCACACAGGGCACCTCTCAAACAACCTCAGAAGACAGTATTCACAGGTAACATATGTTGGTATCTTGTGTTAAGGGATGGAAGATTCTATTCTGTTTGAAAGAAAGAAAAAATAACTAATAATTTGTTAATTTACATAGCATTAGTACCAAAATAACCAAGGAAGTGTATTTAAAATATTTTCTTTGTCATTTCAGTTTTTGCTGTAAAGAAAACATGATTAATGTAATTTGTGACAGAATATTTTATGAGTTTATACTTTTATTTGCATTTGTGCATTTGAAATGCCTAAAATATGTCAAGTTTTTGTTTTCTCAAAGTTCAGCAGTGATACTTGTTAATGAACAAATGAATTGATATGTGCTGCTCATGGTCAGGAACAGTGATACGATTAAAGGGAAAAAAAAAATTGATCATTTGCTCTTCAAAGATAGTATTGCAGGATAGTAGGATAGTATCATGGATGTGTCCATAATTGATTAAAGTATTTTCACCACCATCAGTGTGTCTCTGATTCTCTCCAAACAGTTTTCACCATGGACTTCCAACAGATGTAAGCTAGACAGTCAGGGTTTTCACTTTTAACGTACTTGATGTATTTCTCCCCAACTCTGGTCCTTGCAAAACTATACACACACCACAGAGTCAAGAAAAAAAATCTCATATGTACAGTTAAAGTGGTCAAGTTTTCTGATAGTAAAAATCCCCAACAGGAAAGGCTACTAATACCTAAGTTGTGTACAAGAATAGGATGAGCAAATCTTTTGCCAGTCTGTGATGGGGAGCACCATTTATGGTGTTGTGGTCTGCTGCTGGAGCAACATTAGCACCTGAGATGCCAGCAGGATCAATGAACTCATTCACAAGTCTGAAACAATCATTGGTCAAAACTGAGACATTTGGTCAATAAGTAGCAGGAGGTCACAGAAAAACTGCTCTGCATCATTGACAATCCATCCAAACTTTATCATATACACTACACGCGAATACCTTAACATGATAGATAGATGTTGGCCCAATACAGGAAGTTGCATTGTCAAGAAATAGCACAGAAATCATTTGCTATTTGTGAAGAAGTCGCACATATGTCCGCCTCTAACTGAGGATGATCACCAGACGATGTTTGAAAGATGAATTAAAGCTGTAGCACCCGATCACTCTACAGATAAACTTTGTAAACTACAACCTTTATTTAGGTTGGGCCTTTAAGATTGCAGATAATTTACTTTTCAGCTGTGAAAACAATACTGACATAGAAAAAAAGTAGCTACTTTAGGTGTGTGTATAATGCTTCTTGCTCCTAATGTGTCTGGGTTCACTATTGTGTGTTCATTGCTCCTAATTGCAGATAGAACTGCAGAGAAAGGGTCAAATACAGAGGTCCATTTTCACTATTCATCATGTATATGTGACAAATAAAGTAACTTAATAGGGACTTAAGTTAATAAACTTTATCGTCAGAACAAAACTGTAGTGATACTAAGCTGTGGCATTACAAGACAGTCTGAGGAACGAGACAGCAGGTTCCCCTGACAGAATCCCTCTCCTTCAATTGTTTTTAATGTATCTTTTGATCTGAAAAAGGGCTTAGTCTTTGTGTTTCTCTATAGCTTGAGATCCAGAGGTACATTTGCGTTTGTGTTTCTGTATAGCTCAGAGTGAAGCAAGTTCTGGATAATGTTACTCGTACTTCTTTCACACATTATCCACTAGAAACAACAGATGTCACTAGCCAGCCAGGAAATATCAGCAAGGAATAACATCAACTGGTAACTTAATTGCTGTTCATATGCTGGAAACACATTCAGCTATGTATGTGTACGTATGTTTTCTGGTTACAATAACTTACTAAATAGCTGGTTAAAATAATTGAACAACTTATAGCTAACTGTAGCTAGACTAGCTAGCTAAGGGGTTGACATTAAGGTTTGCTGGTATTATGTCATTTTATCACTGGCATGGGCTCTTCACCTGTGCAGTGATGTGGCACACTTACTAGCAACTTTATTGACTGTCACATCGTTGACAAAATAACCTGTTTTCTGTAAATTTACCTCAAGTGACAACTAACCTGAAAATCACTGTGAGGAGGTGTTGTTCCCTCTGTCTTCCAAGCAACTGACATTAACTCTGTGCCTGACAAACCTTTGCCAAAAAGAGGTAGCAAAGCATGGCATCGGCCTCCAGTAGTGGGCCAACCAAAAACTGATCTAGCTGAGACTTTTGATGAGCCGGGACAATGTCTTGAACTATTCACGTACGTGCCTGATGCTTGTCAGACATTGCAAATATCGGGCCAATGTGCTGTTCTGAAGTCGAGCGAGATGTTTGTGTGCTTTCTGGGTAATGCGTATGGATGAATTAGGTACAGGTGAGGTCTTTAAGCTCTTATTGTTCAGTTTAAAAGGATGATGATCTACAGTTTGTGGAGATGGGTGAAACAAAACTCTGTTTGTCAGTCTCTTTTGTCTCCAAAGGTGTCTTGCAGTTGGGCGTCCTGCCACCTTTTGTCACACTGTCTCAAACTCAAACCCATTTCTTTATTCTTTCTCTTCCTCTGTCATTCAGGCGGACTCACTGGCTACTTCAGTGAGAGTCACAACACATCTACAGTGTTGAGGTAGTTAGATTTAAAAAAGTAACGCATTACATGTTAAGGGTTACTTTTTTTTAAAAAGTAATACCTTACTTTACTTAATTACTCACTTCTGAAAGTAACCAGTTACACAACGGGTTACATTGCTTTTTGATTACTCTTTAAAGTCACTTAAGATGCATTGTAACTCAGTTGCGAACAATATAAAGTTTAACCTTATCTCTGCTTTTGCTAATACATGTTGTTGAAAATCAAGCCTTAGCTGCTTGGTTGTTGTTGGCATGCTTTTTATCCTCAGCATCACTCAGGGTCTCTGTGATTTTAGCTGCTAGCTTTGTGTTAGCATGTTTCCTTTGCAGGTGCTTGGAAAGATCTGATGTTGTGTATCCGAAGTAGTGTGCATATCTCTACCCCTAAATCGACGTCTTAAGCGGCTCTGCCATTTCTGTTCCATGTCATCCTCCATGAACTCAAGCCATGAACTTGGGCCAAAGTCACAGTCATGTCATGTAAGTTAGGTCAGACGAGTGTTGTGTAAACACACAGGAAAATAGGTGTTTGATTTGATTCTCTGTCCCTCTGTTATGCAGATGGTTGAAGAACTTAAAGTAATACAGGTAACAAGATGATTTTTTGACAAGCAACTGTATTGTATGTGATTATTGAAGTTATTAACAGTAATGAATTATACCACCTTGTTACAGACAAATATAATCAAATTAGGCCACAGTTTATATCTAGTCATATAAAAGAACAGCACAGTTTGCAACTCATTACCCCCAAAATTGCATATCGATGCATCTTTGTGTAATGTTTGTGGGATCCTGCTTCTCTTGGCCTGACTGTCACAGCTATTCCTACAAAGGACACTCACATTAACAATGGAAAGAATTTTTAAAAATTAAATCTATATGAAAATGTAACAGGAAATTAACTGAGTGAAAAAAATAAAGTAAAAAAAAAACTCTTACTGGAAGATTTCAACAGCAAAAAAGCTTTAAAAACAGCCAGTGATTTAACATGAAACATGAATGAGAATCCTCTTCTGCCATGTTTACAGTTCAGTAATGTCACCACTTCCCATTGCAAACTTAGTGTCAGATATTGCTCAACTCTCTCTGCACTATCCTTGTCATGTTTGAATAAATAAATATATGAAATATACAAATAATAAACACCTTTGTTTCAATGATAAAAAACAATTACTTTAACAGAAAATTAAAGCAAGCAATGTAACATACACAGAGCCTACTTTAGGAAGATTATCTCAAATGCTAGAATGGACTTCTACTGTGCCATATGGTTGCAAAAGCAAACTACATAGCAGCTTTGTACACAGCCTCACAAATAACTATAGAGCTAAATCTGAATGGCAGTCTCGAAAAAACTGAACATAATAAGGTAGAATTCGTTGAATAGGTTGTATTGGTTTTTGAATTATACCATAATTTGTTTATTCCCTGCTTAGTGCTGTATGTTTCTTAGATGTGTTGCAGAACCAGTCATTTTGTGTCATGTAAGGTTAAACTCTTGCTTGGCATGCTGCATTTTCCTCCATTGTCCTCAGTGTCGCACTGTTTTTTGTTTTTGTTTTTTATGGATGACGTTTGGCCGGTGGCTGTGTCTGTGCAGTGCAATTAAGTCAAACTGCTGTTAAAATACCAAGCAGTCTGATTAGTCTTGGAGTTTATGTAGGAAAAGCGGACAAAGATAATTGCCCGATGATTGGATTTGACGTAGGCCTACATAATTGCACAACAGGGATGCATGCAGTTTTGTTTGGAGAATATTGATTTTGTGTTGTATGTGCTGAGAAACAGAATAAATTGGTTTGCCTGTTTTCTTCTCCCTTGTTGGAGAATGAAGGCTATTCAGCGTTTTCATTAAGTTTTCTTTCTTCATGCTCAACCACAGCTGAATGACACCAAGCTGAAGCCACCAGCAGCAGGAATTTGCGTGGTAAAAAGTAATAGTAATAAAAAGTGGGGAGTTTTCAAGTATTTTTTTAAAGACAAGCAATTTGTTAGAAACATTGCTGATATGATAGACATTGCAAGTAAGCATTTGTATGAACTTTGTAACTACAAGTAAATATGATGTCATGTAAATCTTCATTTAAGAACATAATTATCAGTAACTCTACTGAAAATATCAACTTCCAAGTTGCCATAAAGTAAATCAACACTGCAATTTTGTTTACACCTTGTGATAATGGTAGAATAATTAACAGTTAGACAATCAAGGTTCTCTGGAGTCAGTTGTAAAAGCTGCAAGAATAAATAATGGATGCAGATCCTTCAGAGAGCTCAGAACCTATTTTTCCAAATTAATGTTTATGTGACTCCCAACTGTTTAATAAGACATAAATCATGTCAACTCTTTTAATTCGCTGTCAATCCTTTGTTTTCAGTTTGTTGCACTGACATCGAGGAATAAAAAAATCTATATATGCAAGTTAAATATGATAGGTCACAAGATTTTGGTCTGGTATTAAGTTAACGTTGCATGAACTTTCTTCTCCTTGCATGTTAAAGAACTAAAAACTAAGAACTGTTGTTTTACATATATACAACCGTATATATGTGAAACATCAGTATTATAAAGCATAGATTTAACAAGATTTCACAATCTTTGTCACTAAAATGGTGAAACAACACATTTTTCTCTTACATAATCAATTGTCTTCCTCCCTGAGATCAGTGGGAACTTCAGAAAGGAGCTCTTTATTAAGATCCCACTAAATATATGTAACTGTGCTCCCACAGTAATAAAGGTTGCTTGTACCACTGAACACCTAAACTGTCATTTAAGTATAACTGCTGCCAAAGAGACAGATAAACACAAGTTACCTCAATGCAACTTTTGCAATGAGGCCCGTTTTAAATCTGATTTTATATGTACCCTTCAACAAAAGGCAATAATCTTTTCTGTAGATATTAATCATTAGCAGTCGTGTGCCTCTATACTAGCTGCTTAACTCTTTGACTTTTTAAGCATAATTTCTGTATTGCAACCCCCACAATTATACACTGTACAATGTGCAGTAAGGGCTTACTTCTTTCTTAAACACATTCTAAAACCTTGGAGTGACTGAAATATGTGCAGCCTCACTGGGACACTGGAACAATGGAAACTGTAACACATGGTTGACAGCTTTCCTCTTTTGACCTTGCCTGGGCCCCAGCTGATGTATGCATGTTGTGACATATAAATAGTCACTTACAATGCTACATGCCAGGTCCCCATTACTGAAGATTCCTCTCAAGAAAAGTCTTTACTTACATTTTTTGACACAAATAGTTCTCTAGTGTTTCAGCTAAAAGGGGGAGAGAGATGGTGGTTTTCAGAGGTGAATAATTTTGAAGTGATGAAAAATTTAGCCTGTACTCTTTATCCTGACTGAAAGGTTGCTGACGCACCTAAACTGTCATTTAAGTATAACTGCTGCCAAAGAGACAGATAAATACAAGTTACTTCAATGCAACTTTTGTGTTGAAGCCCTGTCTTTATTTATGGTCATGAACCAGCGAGTGGCATGTCTTCTATCTCCTTTTAAACTTTGTAAATGAAGAACAAGGAATATACTGAGTATATAACAGGAAGGCTAAATCTCATTGAACTCAAAGTTGTAGCAGAGTAATTATGTCTATGGGACCTCTTCAGGTAAAACAAGATTGTAATAATAAGTGCTGGTTGGAATATGATACACTTTCGAATAGGAACATGTTACTAGCATTTCCACTAACATGAATTGTGAGGACCAACCCTTGGAGGCTGCTGCTGATCTTTATGCCCAAAAGCCAAAAGGCAGCAGGCAGGCATACCTCGGATGGTGCTTTCAGAGAAGCTGCAATAAGCACCCAATAAGACTGAAACATGACTTTGCAAACAAAAAGGTTGGACACCATGACAGTCAGATCATTGCACCCTTAGCAGAAAATGAGGCAATACTCTAAAAAGACTGTGCCCCCTGTGGAGCAGTGGGCCGTAGTATCTTTGAAGGGCATCATGCAACCAATGAGGCTTTAGACTGAAATCTCTGGTGGCAAATTATGGCAGAAAAAAACAACTGTTCTGATGTCCTCAGCAAGGCCATTGAACTGACACCCTAAGCTAGAGGATAGCTTAGTCTGATAATAGCAGTTTTTCCGGGCTTTTCCGTGACGGCTGTGGAGAAGTCATCCTCAAGTGTTTCTGATGGTGGTTTGTTGACAGCAACCTGGAATTTCAAGGAGGTTATCAAGCAGTGAGATTGAAAGGTCCCTTGAACAAAGACTGCTATCAGGATCTTATATAAGCCTGTGGCTATACAGTTAGTCAAAGATGCTTTCCTGAGTCATGAAGAGCTCTTGAGAAAAGTGTCTGGCTCCTCTGCTACTAAATGCTCCACTACTTTTAACAGGAAGTCACTAACTTAGCCAGTTAGGTGAACATACAGTGTATAGTAGATTTATCAGAGCTTTGCACTGAAAGACCAGCTGTGTCTACAAATTTTGTCTAGAGAGCAGTGAGACTAAAGAAAGAAAGAAAGAAAGAAAGAAAGAAAGAAAGAAAGAAAGAAAGAAAGAAAGAAACTATCATGAAGTTACAGTTGAAAAAAAACCCCTAAAAGACACGGTAACATTTTGTAGGGCTAAGGGAAACTGCAAATGAAGGTTTCTTTGTAAACTGGTCAAAATGACATTTTTAACATTATTAATGGTAATATTATTTATTGTTAAAATAGCTACTAATTAGAGCAGCCTTTAAATAATGGTAAAAAAAAATGCAATTATAAAACACTAAAAGGTCAGAAGAGTTGAGTCTTTATACACCATATCGGCTCTGTAATCTTGATGCTCCAGCTCCATCACAGCTGCAGCTTAAAGTTTAGGACAGGTTTACACCTGTGTTATTTGGATCAAAATCATATTTTATACCCAGGTGCTGTGTCTTCTCAAGCATAATTTAAAACTGTACATGTGGTTAGTCTAAACCCAGCTGCGTTGTCCTGTAGAGATCATTTGCAACTAGAAGTCATGGCAAATGAGGTTTAACCACAACCTGGATCAAGAAAGGTTTGAGAAAATATCTGTATTACTCTGGTCTGTAGTATTGTACCATTCAAAAATGTCCACTGTATTTCAAGAAAGCAATAAGTTTGTCAGATATCAAATATATATCCATTAAGCCAAATTGACATCACCAAACAGAGTTGGATTCCATGGGAGTTAAGAGAGATGCAGGTCTTGTTGTTGACTAAGTCATGTTTCCTTTTCCATTAAGAAAAACTAAGTGATAAAATTGGTGAAAACCAGGGTTGCTGCTTATCGAGCAGTGAAAAATCATAAGGTACAGAATAAAATATTTATTATGGTAAACCTATAGTTTCTAAAAAGTAAGAGACAGAAACATAAAAAAACAAGGAATTCATAGCAGTCTTTGACATTCCTCAAGTGATTTATTCTAAGTATCCAAGAACTCTAAACTCAACAAAGTGACAGTTTCCACTCAGAGTTACATTTACTTGTACAAAGCTGAGTGGACAATGGAAGTTTAATCAATGTAGGGTAATCCTGTGATTTCTGCAATTATTAACTTTTTTTTTTCTTTCAGCTCCCTGATAAAGTAGCAATGTTTAAGTTGCATGCAAGGTAACTGGAGGGGAGATTCAAGGTTGGAATTAAAATACCTCTGAAGACTATCTGTGTAAGACTGTATAATTAGGGATAAGCTTATTCAGAGGCTGACACTTTGGTTGAAATGCTTAGTGTGGGAATATATAATTCCAGTCTGTACATCTTTAACAATATGCTGCAACATCTGGGTACACAAGAAGAAGGTGCCTTATTCAGCTGATTTCAGCAACATGAATAATTATTTTGCCCAACTGTTCAACCAAACTTAACCTCAGACCATTTGAGTCATTAAGTACTATTTCTGTCTAAACTTAGTCTCAACGAAACATCAAATTTTCAAAATGTTTAATGGAATTCGGAATGAAAAGGCTGAGGAGGGAGAAGAGAAGAAACAGCAGAGAGGAAAAAGACAGCTTTAAGCACATGAAGCACCCCCCTGAGGATTTCGTAGGTTTCTCTCATTGGTATTGACAAAGCCCTATTTTAGTGAGCAGCGGAGAGACAGCATTAGAGTGAGAGGATTGTGGAGATTGATGCCCAGTGAATATGCATGACAGGAGATGTCTTGTCTCAATGAGTTAGTCACAGATGTATGAAGAGTGGGCCTGGCAGAGAGAATAGCCCCTAGTTGGATGAAACCACCACATATTTGAATTGAATTCTGTAATGATGTATTTTCCCATAGGCAATTCATTTCAGGTCAGAGAGACAGGCTGGCAGAGTGGAGTCTCAATGGTGAAAATGTCATTTAAAACACCGACAGCAAACACCAATTGGGCCATTGGCACATTACTTGGCTGTTTGCCCTTTTAAATGTATAAAATAAACTGCCACAGTCCTTCAATTTAGAGACTGCATCAGAAAAAGCTTTCTTTATGCTGGTATCTAATTTTATGCATGTATTTACTTGATCAAATCAAATGCATCCCCTCAAATCAACCAAGATTTTGTAAAACACTTAAAAATGAGAAAGAATAATCTGTCTTTTTAGTATTTTAAACACACATGCTTGAAATCAAACCAGCACTGCTTTACATTTTTCATGGGGAGTTTTTATTTTGTTAAAGATTAATATAAAAGCAGGGGTAAATGTTACATAAGTGTTTCCAGAAACATATTTGTAGATTATTACCGAGATACTATGTTTTTTCTTTTTTTAAAGAGGCAACTAATTTTTAAAAAAAGACTTTAAGAAATTATCTTTGGAATCAAAAATTGTTGAATTAAACTAAATTAAATTTTAGAAAAAAAGAAAAAAAACAACATGGCAAAAAACTTCACCACATGTATATTTTATTTCTCTTTGTTGCATTTCAGTATTTAAACATGATATATAGCATTAACTAATGCCAAGTCCAGAAACAGCTACATCTGATTTTTGATTGAGATATGTATTTATATCATTCCAATTGTTTTAAACAATATTCAAACACAACAAATCTGTAATTTTAATCAAGTTAACTGTGTTTTTCTTGCCGCCTGATGTTAACTTCTCAGGTAATAAATGATGAAGTTGACAAACCTTACCAAACATTATGATTTTAAATGAAAGCTTCTTGAATCCTAAAATCTTAACCATTGAGAGCATCATTTAATGTTAGATCAAGGATTTAAGTTGAGTTATTTATGACACTACACATAAGACTACATATTCTTTGAGCAAAATTACCCATAGGAAGTAAATAAGTAGTGAAGGTGATTTACCATGAATGTCACAGCCTCTGTCATACTCAACTGTAATGTATTATGATGTGCTCATTCTCATCCCATCCATATCCACAACAGGTGCGCCTGATGATACTTGCGCTTGCTACACTCTTAACACAATGGGTAGGGTGCAGTTGACTGCAGTCTGGCTGCACTGGTGGGTCCACAAAAATAGAACTCATCTTGTGGGCACGCAGCAGTAACTAACCCACTGTCAAACCCAAAAGACAATGAATGTGTGTTCTGAATTTCATGACAATTCATCCAATTATTTTTGAGATGTGACCAAATTGCAGGACCGACAGACTGACGTTACCATAGAGCCACGGAGCACAGCTTTCAGGCTTAATATGCAACAACCGTCCATTACTGCCCGCACAAACAACATTCAAATTTGGCCCCTCCTCCCTGACGCAACCAGACAAAGAGCGCAGTGCTGGATGACTGAGTTCCAAAATTAATGAAGAGAGGGAGTCATGCTACAGAGAACAAATCAGTTTATCAAACATATAAAACTTTTTTTTTTTAAATATATTGTTTAATAGCAGTTACGCTGTAAAGCACAAACAAACAAGCACAAAACAGCACACAACACTGCAAAAATCTGCCTTTTTGCTTTGTGTGTGTTTGTATGTATGTATGCTTGTTCCCTTTGTCAAAGAGACACACAAACCTGCATCTCATGACAGAGAAATAAGACCATCCCAACCTTGCACTGTATTGACAGGGGGCCGCACATCAATGCCCAAATGCTGACGTCCAGGTACATCCTGAGCAGCTAAAATAAGGAATAAACATGAAAATACAGCCAGAGAGTAGAAGCTCTACGCAGATGCCACCACACGTCTAGGTTATAAGAGATAATTGAAAGGGATTACTTTTGTTCGACTCTTTATACTTGCGGGGCAGAATATCCTGCATTTTATGCCTTTAAAATCATTTATGTCATTCTTGTTAATAGTAGGAGGTGAGCACTCTGTCCAGGACCAAAAAAAGCTAAGTTCTGGTCAGTTGTTAAGGAAGCTTATAAAAATGACAAAGCAAGACTGAGAGCTGGCATCAAGGAGACAGAAGCTTGAGAAAACACTAACACTTAACACTAACAACAACACCAGAGATACTCTTTGTGGCAAAAGATTCAGGAAATCATGCATGTGTGAGTCCACATTGGCAGATTAGCTCGACTAATATCATGCTTGATTGATCTCATTGATAAATAGTCGGCCATGGGGTCTACTCCACAGCCTCCCTCAGTCTCCCCAGAGGATGTAAGAAGAATTTTACTGAAATGAGCAAAGCTGCTGGGCCTGAACATACCATGACATGTGCTAAAAACACATGCCAACCAGCTAGTAGATGCAATTAAACCCATTCTTAACATATCACCTTCACAAGAGAGTGTTCCTAACCACTTCAAGACAGCCAAGATTGTACCTTTAACAAAAAAATGGCTCTCCTGCAAATCAAGAACAATATCCATTCCAGACTAGACTGTGACCAGTCTGCATTCAAAACCAAAAGATCCACAGAGGATGCCATTTGAGTCAATACTTTGAAGGTAACATTTACAGCAGAATGCTGATTGTTTCAACTCAACTTTCAACACAATCTTTCCCATGAAAGGGCTTGAAAACTACATTCTGAAAATGAATACTGGACTGCCAGGTTCCTGTCAATTTTATTGAGGAGTGTTAGAAAGCAGATAATTCAGTAGAAGTCAGAATCTCATCCTCTGACACTGAATCATTTGACAATACAAAAATATTGACTGGATCACTCACATGAATGTTCCATAACAGGTCTTCTGTGATCAATGGATGAGATTCTGAACACCTTTTTTTTGGACTTCATCCACACAGTGTAAATGGTAAATGGACTGAATTCATGTAGTGCTTTTCTGATCTTTCGATCACTCAGAGCGCTCTACAACACAAGTCAGCATTCACTCATTCCCAGACACATTACCACTTCAATGCCAGGTGGCTTCTCTACACTTGCCAACCGGCCACATCTCATACACTCTAAAAAGTGTGGCGCATAGTTACTTAAAAATATTATGGCAACAAAGTGAAACATAATATAATTGAGTAGATTTTAAATACTACAAATTTGATGGAAAGATAATGATTAAATTAGCAACATTTAAACAAAAAAATTAAGAACATGCCAATGAAAGCAACAGTTATATGTTGGATTTAGTAATAGTATGCCAAATGTTGGTATTTAAAGCCCAAAATATTTAGTAAAATCAAATAATTTACAGGAGGAAAATGGATTTATATTTACTAACTATCTGAGTGAAATTGATTTATGTTTACCAATTATTTTGGTGAAGTTGATATTAGTTCACTAAATGTCTGGATAAAAATGATTTGGATTCACTAAATAAAATAAATTATATTGACTTACATTTGAGCAAATTTCAACTTAAAATTTATTCAGTAATAATGAATGTCACTTTGTTGCCACAATTTTTCTATTTAAAATCTACCAAAAATTATGCCTACATGATGCTACACTGTACTTAAGACCAACAAATCACTATGCATAAAAGTAACTGCAAGTTAACATTTATTTGTACAACTTTGTCTATAAAACACTGTTCTTAAAACATTTTTCAAGTGCAAAAATTGCAAAACTGCAAAAACTGCAAATTGCCAACATTAATCAGAGAAAAAACAATGAACAATTTGTTAAAGCTGCAAGTCCACAAACAGCAGTCCGCACCAGCAGAACCATGTTTGAAGTGTGGACTGGGACTTCACAGTTCACTTTCATCCTGCAAGGGTCCCTCTTCTTAAGCCAGTAGCTTATTCCTGAGGCTGTTGACTTTTGGGGAGAGCTTTGTACAATCCAGTTCAAGGAGGAGTTTCTGGAAAACTTCAAATGTGTACCGGAGCTCTTTGGGATAGGCAAGATTCAGGGCATATGCCAACCCAACAAGCATGGAGCAAGCCCTTGGGAAGTTATCCATAGCAGTCAGAACTTTCACGCCATCTACCACAATGCCGATGTCACCGAGACCCTCTGACGCACTAGTCTTGATGTTGTAGACTTTCATCTTTTGAACAGCAAGGTCCTGCGACACACTGTCTTCATCAGCATCCTGAAATACCAAGAAGAGTGTGTTTTTCAGACTGTACAGCAAAAGAAGTTCTTAAAAATCTTCCAAATTGCTTCCAATCCTTTCTACAAGAAAACCTGGACTGCCATGCTGTTGTGTATAATCCATCCCATTTAAATGAATTTTTTAGAAAAATCTGAGTTTAATGACAGGATTATTTTCGCAGATTGAGACCTGCCTAATATTCTTGTACTATGCAATAGCTATTTTTACCATATGTGACCACTGTCTGCTAATATTCCTCTAGAACTGAATAAATCTACTATCTATCTAAAAGCGCATTCTCACACCAGGTAAGTTAAATGGATCCAAGCAGCTCATAAACAAATCAAATCCCTCCAGTCGAGTTGAAATGAAGCTGTTCTGGCAGCATGTGGTGGTCAAAGACCTTACTGAGACGCTTTATGATGGTTCTTCCTTTCATTTGTCACCTCTCTGTAGTTATGGCTGTGTTTTGTGATTCTGTGACTTTTTGTAATCCCACTCAATCAATGACACACAATAGCTAGAAATGGCAGTTAAGCATCAGAAATCCCACTCGCAATTTCTTCAGAAACTGCATTCTCTAGTTTTAAGTTTTATTTTAACTTACATCATACTCCTTTAATACTTGATCTATGGATTACCCCAAGTACAGCATCAAACACTGAATGACAAAATCTCTGGTCACATTGATGGTAGGATTGCTGGGAGCCCGAAATGACAAAAACAAACATTATTCAAGTTCATGGTGTAAAAATGACTGATATAAAACTTGTTAAAGCTGCAATTTTTAACACATGGTGGCTTACATTACTGTTAAACAACCCCTATAAAGGATCCTTCATGTGAGGTCAAGGGACCAGTGTAAAGAAACACTTCCTGTCAATACAGAGGTTTCCAAAGAACAAGCTGTGACTATAGGAAGTCATTGGTCCCAACAAGAAAACACATTTACCACCTTGTTTTTTGTGTGCATTAAACAAACAAGACAAACCTGTTAATCACAGTGTTGGGCAGTCACAACAAGTAGCCACATTACTATTTGAACTACATTTTTCAGTGGCATGGTGGTCACTGTTTTTGAATCAAGTAGCTTTCTTTAGTAGCGTAGCAGCGTCCACAGAACGAGACAAGTAGATCAAAAGAGCTGTTTAAATGATGCATCTTAAGTGGTAATACCTCCCTGCAATGTGTGTGTAAAGTTAGGGAGGGAACGAACGAGCAAGAGACACTGCATATCAGGCGCGGTTAGGGAGTGGAGGAAAGTGCAGCATGCCAGTCAGCAAAGCGAGAGAACATGACGGTGAGAATGAAGTTAGCATTAGGTTTATGTAGCAGTGTAGTGTGTGGACACTTTAGATTGTTTGTCACTCAATAACTGTTGCAACTCCTCCAGACCCTGTCCTGTCGCTTTCACCGGCAGTTTACCAGCTACTGATGAAAGTGATTAACAGTTGTTCATTCTGTTCTCATTTTGCAAATGTTTTCTCCTAAAGAGGTAACAAGAAGAACTGATAAGAGTTCCAGAGTAGTACCAGATTGATAAACAGTGTCAGTTAGAGTAAGAGTACCATTAAAATCTCAAGGATAGCCATCCCTAGCTTTAAGATGGACCAGCTACACAATAAGCCCTCTTTTGTAAATGTGGGCACTGACTGATGTTTGTCTGCTCCAGTTATACCAAACAGTGTCTACACATCAATAACCTAATGAAGACAATAATGATCGCTATCAACCATTGCTGCTTCAAGTGATCAGTGATTGTGCAAAAAAATCCTGATCAGAGCACCCTTAATTGAGAGATACCTTGAGTAGGATGGCCTGCAACCTCAACCCCATGGTTCCACCCTTGGAGTGGAAAATGCTCATGAGCTTGGGAGTGTACTCATCCAGTTTTGACATGAACTTTGGTTCAAAGTGCACCAGTGTGATTCTGTGAAACTAATCCTGGATCTGAAAGACAAACAATGAAACCAGCTTTAGAGCCTAAAATATTAAGTGTACATAATTATTCTTACAACAAAATACAAGAAACAACCTTATTATGCACATCATTTTTTTTTGTAATACTAACATAGAACACACTTTGTATCTCAGAGCTAAATATGTCAAAACACCAGTATGGTCCCTTACAACATGCTGGAAGTATTTCTAATTATCATACACTTGCAACTTACTTGTGATGCCTCAAACAGAGCAGGCCACCTGGCTTTGATGTCCTCTATGCTAGGAGACAGGTTGATGATTTCATTTCTTCTGTGGGCAAATATTTTGGCCATTTTTTCTTTTATCAATGTCTTGTTGTCCCTTTTCCTTACTTCATTCAGCAATTGTATCCTGTCTTGTTCTTGACTTTCTTCATTCTCTCCTGCCCGGTAAGGTGGGAGGTAGTTTACTTCTGCCTTTCAAGGCTTCTTCACATTCTTTGCAAACTTCTGATTTGCAGAACTCTCGCGTTTCAGTGCATTGCACAACACCTCAGGAACGCCGTAGCCTCGGAGTTTGGTGCGATAATTTGCCATCTTGTATTTGAGACTCTGTTGCCAGCCATAGTAACCTGAGAGAGAACCAGGTTCTTCGAGACAAGGATATTTATTGGTAAGTGCCTCAGCAACATCACTGATCTGTGCACTGGATGGATAGGCTGTGTATGAATATACAGTTCCAGCCAGCTTCTCTAATATGTCTGCCTTGACCTTTGAGGTAGTCAGAAGTGTTCCATTCTTATTGTACTCTTCAGTGGCTCTTTCAAGGTACATCTCAGTTTCAAATGCAAACTGTGGAATGGGGAACTGCTTTGGCCATGGTTGACACCGTTGGATAATAGTGTCCTGTGAAGATGACGTTTCAACAGACAACTCTGCACTTGATACTGACTCTGCATGAGATGCAGACTCACAGCCAGTTGACTCTTGACCACAGGAGCTGCTGAAACTTTCATCAACTGGAAACAAGCTAAGAATAACTGAGGCGGCACAAATGACCTTTATTGTGTCCTTGTGTTTAATTTGGTCACTTCTGTGAAGAGTGAAGTAATCTTCAAATTCTGAGTCCAAATACTGAAGACTGAAGTCTTCAGGAATTTCAAAGGTGTCCTTCACAACAGTTTGCAGCTCCTCCACAGTGGGTGGGATGCCTGATGGAAAGACCAACTTCTCAATTCGGTCGTCAATTATTACTCGGAGCTTTGCCTCCACCTCTGCCATTCTGACAAGAAAGTGACTAGAAAAAAAAGTTCAATAGCATCACAAGTATATTCTTATGGATCAGACCAGACATACAGGGGATAATGTAATAGAGAGACTGACGGGTGCCATCAGAGTAGAGCTGAAAAAACGCATCTACTCAAATACAATGTTAACCGTAATTTAAACGATTATGATCAGTCTTTGAAATAGAAACTTTAAAAAAAAAAATCACATTTTTCTAACAATTCTAAAGGTTTATGAATTTTAAAATGTAAATATAAATTGTATTCTTTCTAACACTCCCCTAAACTAAATGTATCTTTTGTTATCACCTTTAATGATCTGTCTGCCTATCGTATTCAATTTCAAATACATTTGTTTTCTGCAATACATTAATATTCCATTAACTCTCCCTTCCCCCAACTCCCTTCAATTAAGGCCATAGGAGGCAACATGGACTGTAACTGTCGACCATTTGTGCTGTTGTGTATGCTTTAAGTTGTTTGTCAAATCAAAATTCATGCTGCCTATGCCCTTGTTGGGAGTGATTGATGTTTTATGAGACACTCTGTTTACACAAATACAAGCAGGAAACAAAGTGTGAATGAATACAAAAGACAGGAACATGCAAGTGAATTAGAAGTCACCTTAAAAAAAGTTGAAAAACATTTTTAAAGTATTTCCTCATCGCATTTAAACAGGCAATTATCAATCCATAATTCAAGAAAGAAATTAAATTTATTGGCATATTTAATGTTCTATAATTATTTGACTTTCAACGGTCATTTAATTCATCAATTTAAAAAGGCTTTTGAAATTTAATCAGTTTGTAGAAGTCCTATTTTGGTGGAACATCTCACTGATTTATAACAATATGTGTAAGATTGTGATGGTCATAAAATTTTAAAAAATGACATCATATTTTCATATTTGCAGATAAATGTACTACATTGTAGATATGTTAATATGTAAGTTATTTCTCCTAAATATTATATAATTTAACATATTTATTATGCATTTATGTATGTATGTATTTATTTATTTATTTATTTGGCATATTAACCTTTTTGGCCATTTATAATTTCATCTGCTGAACAACTTCACATGATACTGACTAAAATCCACCATATGCCAGACAACTTAATCCCTGACTAGAGTGTGGTATAGTATGCACATGTATTATCACAGCTTGACTGTCAAATAGAAATATGTGATCAGTAATTCTGTACTTTATGGAACTACACATATTAGATCTCACAAACAATTAATCTTTTTTACAATTGTAACAAATCTGCTTTTAAATATGCCAACATTAGAAGATATAAAAAACATAATAATCAAATTCTGTAATGCAAAACAAATGATGTAGAAACCTTATAGCACATGTGACATGTAGTATCACAGCATATTGTGTATTGCATGTGCAATGCATACCAGCTGATAAATGTCCATCAAGCATGCACCTGTAAAGAAATTCATAGGAGCTTTAATTCAATTGGATGAATTCTGTTTTTTCTCACAAATAACTGAGAACATATCAGGATTAACAAAAACTTATTGCTCACACTTGCTTGTTCACAAAGGATGAAACTCTGAGGGTTATAGATTTACAAGCACTGTCCATCATGTACCGGACATTATATTACCAGTTTTGAAAAAGTTTTCTGTCAGATTTCAATCAAGAAAGTAACAAAAAAAAAAGCAGCAAAACAAAAAAAACTGTAACTGTAACATGAACCCAGCATACCTGAAAACATGTCATACCTTTTTCTTGTTCCTGTCTCCTTTTCTTTATGTGTATAGTACCACCACTGTTTCAACCACAGGTTATCTTTCTCAGGTTAAGTTAAAAAAGTGCCTATGCAGTCAGTCAGTCTGTGTTAGACCATTACACCATAATCACATAGTTATCAAAAATATTATTACATATATACCAGGATGATCATACCAAGTTTTCTCTTAGTTGTGGTCAGAAATTTCCATACCAATAAATTTCCACACTAGATAAATAACCACAAAAATATGCAGGGACCATGATGTAAGTATTATGTCGAACAGTCAAATACAACAAATATTAAGATAATATAGTGTTCTAATACTTGAATCCCCCAAACTACTAACTCCACTTAATCAAATTATGATTGTACAGGAGCCACTAAAACATAGAAGTAGAAAGAAGTTCAAAGTAGCAGTTCAAAGTCTGTATTAGACACATCCATAAATGATGTGAGGTCACTACATGGAGGTCTATTATCCCATGAGGCTAATGAAAGAATATCTGTGTATGGTACAGAGAAGCGGTCAAAGTGGTCTCACTGTTTGAAAGCAAACTCCGACAGAGAACAAAAAGGCTGTTTACGCCATCAGAGTGTCCTGCTGTGGCTACAGGTGTCTACTCACCGACGGACTCGGTGAACTTGGTGATTACCTCACTAGCATCTTCACAGAAAACCAGCTGGACTCCGCACAATTACGGACTAATGAACAAACTAACGCCAAACTGAAAAAAGAAAAAAACGATAAAATAGCGCACTTTGTTTCAAAATGTAAGGCTGCCAAACCTACCGATTTTATCCCGAAATGTTTAAAAGCTACAAAGTATATTGGTTTAAACAGCATGTTGCTCGAGTAAAATACTCAAGTAATAATTTCGTTAAGAAGGGGAAATGCACTGAGTGTAATTACTCAAAATTTCAGACCGCACACCTTCGCATTAATGTTTCTCTGTGATGTGGCTCAAAATGGTGTGGGCGGAAGTGCAAGGCCATTAAAAACAATGAACCTATACTGAGTAAAATTTATTGATTTTCTGAAACTATGATTTTATCAGATAAAATGTAATTAAATTCTACTCAGTGATTCAACGCTGATTTTCAAATGTGATGAATTCAGCTCAATGTGATTCCAAACTGTCATTTTTATTATGTATTTATTAAATATTAATTATCCCCAGTCTCAGTTTTTACAGTGTATCTGTCATCTTTTCACTCAATAATCCCCCTCTTCAGAGGCCTGTAATATAAAATACAATTTTTACTCAGTGAAGTAACTTCAGGTTTAACCCTGGGTGTTCAGTCTCATGAAACTGGTTAATTTCTTATCAGGATACATCACCACGGTTATATGGTTATGCTGAACGGCTAACTTGTTCTGTAGCATGTTTATTTTGAGGATAGGATCTAATCCTATAAAAGCACCTCTAAAAGGCAGCTCCCACTGACCAAACAGGTGTCCCAGAAAAAATTGTATGCCCTCTCATTGAAGATCCTAGGGGGACTGGAGTGCAGATTGTAAGGAGAGCACTTCAGTGTGAAAGGTTCATTTAGAACCGATCCAACCCACTCCAATTCCCAGATGACTAGGCCTATTTTTAATAATATTTATAAATAAAAATAGGGTAATAGTTATAAGTATATTTTAAACACAAAAAGGAGGAGGGCATCTCCAACATTTTGGGGGCACTTGAAAATATAGCCTATTATTACTGCCAAAGGACACTTTTGAAAAATCATCCCTTTTGAAGATAGGGCTAATCCTTGCAGACAGATGTGAATGTAAATTTGAAAGTGGGTTGTATATAAATAAAATAACCAAAATCTAGTAATGTCTACCCCTTGTTCAGTTTTAAAGGGCATTCAGAGATATTTTGCTGGTACTTTTGGCCTTTTCTCATGCAAATTTCTCACCAGGATGGTTTTATTTAGGCTACATCAACTTAGTGTATTTGATATCATTTAATTGTAGTGTAAACTTTGAGCCTTATTATACATGTGACATAAAATGGGCCACCTTACCATCTAAGATGCTCCCGGGTTAAAGTTATTTTTTTAATTGCTTCAAGGTTCTTTTCGTCCCTGAGGGGTTGCATCTGAGAGGATAAGACTATCATTGACATACACGCATGGTTTGTGCAGAACATTGATTTCATGGGATTGACATGTGTAATTACTGTTATATCTACTTATACCCAGAATAACTTATGTATTGACACAGTCGGCTATCCGTTGCCAGGCCTGCTGTCTCCTCCTGGAGCTATGTTGGATTTTTCTTGTATACATTTTTTTCTTCTCCTGGTATTTCTGCAAAATCATAGTTTGTCCTCACGAGTTTGCTCCTCACAAGCAAAGTGAGACACTCTCACTGTATGCTCTGTCTTGGTGAGTTTCATGAACATCATTGCAAATAGTCCGATGCTGCAGACACCATCCCTTTTACGTGTCTCTATTTCATCGCTCTAGATTGAGCAAACCTGGGCTGACAGAGAGGATAACCATGGTCTTGATTGTTGATTGTCATTGTTAGGCTTAGTTGAAGCAGATTGGTCAGAGAGATCTGGAAAAAGTTGATCTGACTTCATGATTTAGACCTCAGGTATGAATACCTATTAAGTGTTTATGTTGACTTGTGTGTTCAATGAAAATGTATATGTACTCTAGTGACTATTTATGTTTCAGTATGTTTATGTTGTGTTACAATGATATGTGAATGACCAAGTGGTAAATTTAAGCTAGCCACAAGTTATTCATGCCAACCACATACTGCCATTGTGATAATCGTGTAGCTGTGGGAAACAATGTGAATGAGCATAGCCCAATATTTTTTCATGCTGAGTGTTATCAAGCAATTGTATGATGATTATTGACTGTTTGAAAGAAATATTGAAGTATTTTTACATATACACTTATAATATGCCAGCAACAGTGTAGCGTACTTTCCGTTTGGTTAAAGACAAAAGAAAAAAAAAATAGAAATTCAGAAATAACACTCACAGAAAAATTGTACAATCTTTTTTGTCACCTATTAAAGTTGGATCCATGAGTATGGATTTATTGTACAAAGACACATGAGATCCAGGCTGAATTGAAAGCTTCTGTAAGAGTTACAAATACACAGAGGGCACCAGTGGAACAACCTAGCTTTACAGGTCAGGCCTTTTCTCTACCACTGAATGGCAAATACATCATATGAAGGTTTTGTGTTACAATTAGAGTATGGTTAAATCTGCGTAATGGTTAAACCTGCACCAATCAAATTTTTGTATTCCAAGGATCAAATAACTGTTTGGATGTATTGTGAAAAGTGTTGTTTCTAGTGATCTAGTGAACTTAAAATTTGTTAAGAAGTCCTCTTAACTTAAAATGTTGATTACAGATTAGTTCTGTTCTAGTTCTTATTTTCTATTTTTTTGAGTTTATGAAACTCAATATTTTTTAGCAGTATTGACTTATTTTGGAGTTAAGTATGTGCTACTTGAAATGATATATTCAGATGTACTTAAAACCCCCACAGTTTAAACATCATTTATTTAGTATTTAGAAAAAAAATCAATAGCTTATGCTTATAAGACATATTATGGAGACCAAATAGCCAAAGATTAAGTGGCAAAAATATGTAAATAGATATAATTTTTTAATATGATACATGTAGTCATGAAAGTGAAAACCCATTTTTTACATTATGTTTTAAAAAAATATTCTCTATCTGTCTCTATCAAATAAAAAATTAATATAAAATTAAATTAAATATAAACAACAACAAAATTGCTTGCACGGAAGTCCTGGTAGCTGTGCTGAGAACGGTCAGTTCATCTGACACGACACTGCAGACTTGTACACTTGGTGAACCATCTTGAGCTCTTCAAGATGGCCAGTGGCCAGCGGCATTGGAGTAACTGTAAGTATTGGGAGAAATTAAGATGTGTTTATCGCAGTGTTGTTTTTGGCAGCCATCTTAGTTTTAGTCTTAGTCTTTTGGATGTAAATGATTATTAGTTTTAGTCACATTTTAGTCATAACTATATGTGATAGTTCTAGTCCAGTTTTAGTCGACGAAAACTCAAAAAGGTTTTAGTCTAGTTTTAGTCAGTTTTAGTTTAAAAAAAGTATTAGTCTTT
>JAQMCX010000032.1:16684404-16717192 GCA_029814765.1 Acanthurus leucopareius
GTTTTAAAATAGGCCATTCATTGAAGGTGCGCCTTATAATCCGATGCGCCTTATAGTGCGGAAAATACGGTATATGTTGATCAGCTGTGGTGCAATGCTAACAAAGCTTTTGGTAGTTTACCTGGTTTATCAATGGTCTCATCATCAGCCATGCCTGTGTCACCCTCCTTTTCTGTGAACAAACAGCTTTTCTGACAGCTGATGCCAAGGGAGAGAGATTCAATTGCACTTGTGCTCTGTCGATGCAAAGTAAACTGCATTTCTGCATCACCTTGGAGGCTGGACAGCTTCCTCGTTGCCTACATCATAGTCTGACTCTGAGAGCTGGTAGCATTGACAGCTACTACTACATGCTGACACTCTCAGAGCTTTGGCTAGCAACTTTTGGTTGGCCTTCTCCACAAGCATCTCAATCTCACATTCTGGGAAATTTCTACTCTAATTTTTGTGCTCCAACAGTGCAATCTTTGCACAGTCATAACCAACATATACGGAAGCTGAGCAGCCATTGTTGGTACTATTAAAATGAAAAAAAAAGAACATATATATATATATATATATATATATACACACACATATTTATATATATGTATACACACGTGTGTGTGTGTGTATGTATATATATATATAATGTGTATAAATATAAGATGAGTGGGACTTTCTTTTAATGAGGTTCATTTGCATAAAAGGCGGCCCATTCTGTACCAATTTCAGGAATTTTAACTAATTTTAATATTAACCCTTTACCAGTGCCCTGTGAATTACATGGTTTGTATTGTTCTTGTCATCATTTTGCAGGTTTAGTGGATGCAAACCAGCGCAATCATTTTTTATCAAGTTACCCTCATTTACCAGCTAGTATATTGGCCGAATGTGCCAGTTAACAGTCCTCAAACAAAAGCCCTCTATGACTCTAGTCACTGTGATCTTGACTCAACTGTCATCCTGATCACAGTGTTAGATTATATCATACCCTGGTTTTCACAAGGAGATAAGAACCATGTTGTGCTGCAGTATGTTTCCTTCCCAGCATTCAGGCGTATTTCACAAGGGGTTTCCCTGTCATCATGATCAGTATCTTTCAGCACTGTCCTCTGTTTCTGAAATGTCCTCTTTAATGGCACTGATGTTTTCACAGATATGGCCAAGAACCTCAAAAGCTTGGAAGCTTTTTGTCAACAGACTGAAATGCACACAGAAAATTGCAGCTACTGCTCTGTGCACTGTGGAGACACTCTGTGGACAGATTGGCTTAAAGGGTCACGTGATTGATAAAACTAGACAAAGGCATCTACAGTGACAAGCAAGCTTTTAAAAGCAAAGCAAAGCAGTTAAAAAAAACACCTGGAGTCCTTGAGCTTTATAAAGTTTTTATGGTACTGAGAAATTGCCTTTCGAAAGGTGAATGTTGACTGAAAGACTTGAAACTATTCCCATACTGGGAGTTGAAACTTGAATACCTTAATGCAGAACCAAGGAATTCAAACAGCTAGACGTAATGGGACTTTTCATTATAAGCACTGCACTTTATGCTACATAGAGCACCTCCAACAAATTAAAAAAATAACTAGTAACTCACATTACTGCACAATTAAGATAATGCTTGGCATTTATTTCAGAAAGATTAGTAGTTCCAAGACTCAATGAGTGTATTTTCCTTTTTCTCACAACATAACATTATATTCTTGAAAATGACAAATTACATCACATGATAATAAAACTGTCAGAAAATAATTTCATACTCATAAAGGTCTGTTACTTGTTCATAACTCTTCGACTGTTCCTTGAAGAAACCTAAGTAGTTTTTGACAAATCAAAATACACATACATATTTATCAGTCCGGTTGCCCCTGGTTTGCTTTAATGGCTTTAAACTCATTTATTTGAAGCTACAAAATATACAGTATCTCATTTTGAATTAGCTTGTGTTACTTGCCAGGAGGTAAGTGGGTTTTACAGTGTTGATAGGAGTCAGCATTAGGGTATAAATTACGCCATGGACTGTTTGGACTTGGCTATAAACATCTAGCATCCAGCCTCTGAGGGGGGTAGTCCAGGCATAAAACTAATTGTACTATGCTCCGTCCTGTCAGTTGATAATTAATTTCTACCTGCTTATGCTCAGTCGCTGCTGCTAAACACTTCAGCAGCTCATTATGTTGCCATGCGTATCACCCTGGGGACAGAATCATTTTGAATCCTGTCAAAATAAAGCTAACATGACAAAATAAAAGACATCTATGGCTGAGATAAAGGCAGCACATTTTTTAAATCTCATCTCATCACGTACTGGCACTTGGTCAGGACCCCCTTGGTGACACTCTTTGAAGCACTAGGTCCCCCCCAGCGTCTTTGCGCATTGTATCAAGGTTCCTGTCACAAATCTTTCAAAAAGGGTGTTAACCTTGTGAAACAGTTGCAGCTTTGGTAAGGTTTTGGTAACAAAATGACTTGGTAGGGTCTAGAAAAAGGTAATTGATTTTTGCTTTCACAGGATTTAAACCGTGGTCTCCCAGCTGAAAGTCAGGAAAGTGTATAATCTGTCTCACCTCAAGTGATCCATTATTATTTTTTTTTTACTCTTTTTACATTGTCGGGTTGAGACGTTTACAATTTGAATATCACTTTCTAGACAGCCTTGTGCTAAACACATAAATGCTAAAAGGTCATTTAATTCTTTAAAAACACAAAGGCTTCTGACCAAGCCTCCATTTGTGATGAGCTGGGATTGAGAAAGAGCTGACAACGGGCATGATGTGTCCCTGTCAAATTAACATAAACACTAAATTATTCTAATATGCAGAAAAAAATGGACTTAAAAGTTTCTTCTGATGATGTTGTTGGAAAAAAAGTCATGGATTGATAAAAGTCAAAAGGTTTTATTACCCTGGAAGCAACAGTTTCTTCAGAAAATACAGATTGTGAGATTTTTGAGCGGAGTTGATTTAGGCAACCACCTGCCAATTATTGTATTATTTTGTATGTACAGGGGAATATTTAAGTCTGTCGGTGCAGATAGAGAATAATTTTGATGACTCACTGAAACAACCCTGTGTAGCTTTCAGACTATTCTACTACACATTTACTGAAATCACGGTTTATTTTTAAAGATTTAAGATGTCCTATCAGACCATCTGCCAGTGTCAAGTCTGATTTGACACCCACATTAACCAAAATGTTGATTTCAATCATGTCTACTATATATCAGCAGTATAATAATGCAAATCTGACACCCATTTCACAAGTACGCGTTCCCCAGTACTGAAGGTCTTCACAACTATAAAGTTTCATAAAACCGAAAACATTGATATTATATAAACACAAGATTAACCAGGGGTTTTGGGCTCCTGAACCTGGCATGGCACCATTCATTGGTGAGATGTTAGTCCCTTTTTGTTAGAAATATAAAAAAAACTTAGTCCATTCTAGTTGTATAGAGGTGTCAAAGAGAGGAGGTTCTTCTCTCACAAATGATCTGTGGCCAAGTATAGACACTGGCTGCAGACAGCACTTTAATCAGACAACAGACGAGTTTGATGTTGTCAGATATGATCTACTGCTGCCGTTTGTCATTTTAATGAAAGTTAAAAGTGACCATCAGTGCCGAGTAAAAATGAAAGGCCTCTCTGAATGTTTTCTACACTGCTTGTTGCCAATAATAAATAAGTACTGTGAAAAAGAGAGGATCTGTATCTGCTCATCTTTATTTCAAACAAAACAGACCCATTTAAATGTGCCCAGATTGGCATACATTGACATATTATTATGATTATTATGATCAGCCTCAGACATTTCTAAATATATCCAAGGTTATTTTTATAGTTATACTCAGTTTAATTATGTCCTCCATGATTAATTATGTCCTCCAGAATTATTTTTGGGAATGAGAAAATAGCTGGAACTAAAGATAAATGGGTAAATGCAATGGTAGAGGCAACACCCTGTAAGTCTATTTTCAGTAGATTTTCATTAAGGGAAATGGAAAACAATGAATTAGAGGAATAATGTGTAAAAGTAAGAGCACATCTTCCAGCGTGGACCCTAAATATATATTTTTAATGGGCAAATAACTGCATTTATATGCACTTTACATGTCAACATTTACCCGTTAACATACAAAGGCCAGGGAATCTTGTACTAAGGACCATCCTTTCATCAAAAACACATCTACTCACACTTACGGCACAGTTGTTAGGAGCAAAGTCAATTATCTTACCCAAAGACACCTCCACATACTAGAGGAGCCTGGGATCCAATCACTGATCTTCTGTTGAGCAGACGATCCACTCTATCTTCTGAGGCACAGAGAAGTTATCTGACTCAATTTATTGACTTGTTGGCACTATAATTTTACTGTTCTAGATCTGATTGAGGGAAATTGCCAGCTTTGCTAGGTTATAACATAGTGTAATGCTGTGCTGACATAAGTGTGTACTGATACATTGATTTGGCCATGTCTGACCATAGACCAAGAAAAAATGTAGAATCATGCTTTTCTCCTCTGCATCCTCAAAGTTATCCAACATTTCAAAATGATGTGCAATGTAAAGTATTATTTTAAAGAGGTCTTTACACAAATTTAGGTAGGCATGATAGGAATCTTAAAGCTGGAGCATCTGCGCTGAGAGGTGCAATTCACACAGCATCAACAAGCTCAACAGATATCCCCTTTTTCTCCGTGAATTCTTACAGAAAAACTGACACTTTGAAACAATCCTACTATGTCTGGTGATAGTAGCTCTGCAGCCACAACATGGAAATCCGCTACAGTTGCTCTTCTATGCTAGCTTTCAGCTTTTTAGATGTCAGCTGACTCACCACAAAAATTGTCTGCATAATATTGCATCTGTCAGAATGCTGTCTAATGAAAGCTGGTTGTTGTGAACCCAAACTCTGCTTATTAGTGTTACCTTTATCCAAGGGCATTTGTCCTTGCAACAGTTTAGCATGTACTGAACTGTAATGATGCACAATTCGCCTTTCTTTTTCCACAGATGGAAACACATCTCCACAAACTAATTCAACTCACTGGCTTGCATTCAACAACAACAGTAAAAAGATTGTTCTCAGTTTTTTATAGAAAGTGTGACAGTCTCTTTGCCTTGCTCCTTTCTTCTCCTGAATTTCTGTTTGAGCCACATCAATGGTCTTGCAGGCCATGTATAGCTTTAGGGCTGGAATTAATGTTGAAATGAGGCTGTGTTTGAACCTTGTTAAGGCAAGCCAGCATAGGACAGTAACTATCATTATCACTTGCTATATATAAATCTTGTATGTGATAATGACTCCAAAGATTAACCCTTGAAAATAAGGACACATAAAATCACTTGAGCATTGGTTTGTAACTTAAATTATAGAACAGGTAGAGTTTATATAAGAACAGTGACTGTGGTGTTTTACAGACATGGGCATTTCAGTGTTTCCTTAATGTAAGCAGGTTTGGGATGGTGATTTGGCTCTGAGAGGCAGTCAGAGGGTAAGGGGTGGGAGGGTGGGTCGCAGAAGAAAAAAAAAGATTTTTTGGCATCCACCTAAACCAGTCTTTATATTATTATAAATAAGATCTACAGATCTGTATTTGACACAGCACTTGTTTTAAAGATTATCCTTATTCCAAAAAAGTAGTGAACAACACCAGGTGCGAGTGCCAGGTATTGACCTTTAATTATGACAATATTCTGATAGGCCAAAGGATGCAACTGCATGACAAAGTTACAGGAAGTTGTTTCAATAAAGTATTTATTTGCCAAAATAAATTGACATATTTTACAGTAAGACATGAAGAAAACAGGGTGCAATGAATACAAAGCAAAAATAAGGTCTAAGAAACATGAGAAAATTGAAAAGCCAGCAATACTGAAAACACAAGGACGACTGCAGAAATGTTTGACATCAGTGTTCAAAGAATAACAGGCACCTAAAAGTAGAGCACAAATAAAATCCACTAGGGGGCAAAGGTTAATGAGGAACAGGTGAAACTAATCAGGGAGGAGCAGACAATCACACAGCAGGTAACACAAACAGTGGCAGGAAGTGAAGTTTCAAAAACAAGAGGTGAGGTGGGTATTTCAAAATAAAGCAGGGAATAATGAATAACTGAATGACAGTCAACAAAGAAAACATAACCTTGGGAGCAAAGCTTTTATCACAGAGAGGGTCCAACAGATAGGTACTGTTGATTGGTCTGATAACCCCCCTTTATTGCCACATTGTTTCCTTCTTCATTATTAAGTCTAACACGGTGCTTTAGTCTGTACTGAATGCAATCTCTCTCTGCTATTGAGGTTTTTCACCTCGAGTTTCACACATCAGTTTGACATGTGGATCATTTGCTTTTATTCGCTTCAGCCTGATAGATTACTATAATTAGCCATAAGTTAACAAGCAACACTGGGCAAAGAACGTTTGTATCTTGCTCCCCTCTGTATGCTCATGCAGTAAAGTGCATGTTCTTGCCAGTAAGCACTCAACGAAGAGAGACTAATTACAGTACAGGTCGGGACTTAGAGGCTTGCTGCTGCAGACAGGTTGAAGTGAAAATAAATGTCTCTTCAATCCCAAATGTTTAGAAAGTAAACTCAGAGCTCTCCTCCCATCAGTAAACAGCTACCTGTTAGGGCTTATTTCTGGTATAACTTGCATGTTTATTCCTCCAGAAGCTCCTTTCTGCTCCCGGCTCTTACAGGTGCAGTTCTCTGCTGTTGCCTGTCACTTTGCTCTCTCCTCCTAACTTACACAACACTTAAAGCCCCGAAAGTCATGCAACCACAAGTAAAGCTTCAAACATTCAGTAGACACCTAATTTTATTGACATTTACCAGTTTCTGTTCTGGAGAGAGGGTTATTTTTCCTGCCAAACAGCAGTGATTGATGGTGCTGTCTTATTGATGTGTGACACTGTGGTAGTTGGGGAGTAGGAGAACACAACTCAGTGTCTGTCAAGTCAAAAGAGGAAATTTCTGTGAGCATAGCTGAACATTTTGTGAAGTAACTTTAATTTCTTTGTTGGGTGGGAATCAAAATGACTCTCAGGATTCTCATCAGTTAAATATGTAGCAAAAGCCTGCAGCCAGTCTAGAGAGCTCAGCATAAAGACTGGATGAACAGCTAGTCTGGCTCTGTCTGCAGGTAAGACTACAGGAGGTCACTGTACACACACAAGTTATGGGGCGGCACTTAAACCCCTAATTAACCCACAACTTCTAAGTCTCATACTTCAGTTTTTGTTAAAATGGGATTATAATGAATTTTACACCTTATTTCTGCAGCACCTATAAGTGCTGCTTAGAGCTGCTGGCAAGTGGATGGTGTTACTTTAGGTTAAAGCTAGACAAGCTGTTTTCCCACATTTCCAGTTTTGTATCATTTAGCTTCTAAGTAACATTATTACAAAAAAAAGAAAAAAAAAACTTTCTTGGAGGGATTTTGAGTTCTGCTGTGCATGTGCACTCAGTTCTCTCACGTTAACGCATTCACCCAAATATCAAGTGGGGATTGCCTTGTTTGACAAATACTGTCATTTTAAGAGACAAGGACATCAAATTTTATCCCTCTCATTTCCCTTCCTACTCCAGACATATGGTTCCTCAACTGAAGGCAGTTCTTTCAACCACTATGCGAAGGTAATAGAATGAGGTATATGTAGATATTTAAAATTGTAGATTTGGTTAACTTAGGTGAACACAAGTCAAACTTTGGCAAAATAATTGATGCTTTTTTTTGTGCATTTATAAATGTGACCTGCATTTTGTGCAAATTTTATCTAACATTACCCGTCTAGTAGCTTCAGACAATATTGTAGTTAAACTAGTTGAAAGGGCCTACTTTTCTTAATTTAAAAAAGGGTATAATTTTCTTAAGGCCTATATCGTGTGTTTATTTAATTTGATTTGATTGGGTCGATTTCAGTGATTTAATAAATAAATAAATAATATGAACTATCATTGGATTTCAGTTCACAGTTTCAGTTGGATTTCACTTAACTTACAATGTTCAATATCACAGACGATTGTATTGTATTCATGACAGCACATATATGCTGAATAATTTGGTAATTAGGAGGTGACTGGGGGAAATGACTGTGTGCAAAGCAGAGTTGTACAAAGTCATGTTAACTAAGCATTATATTCCATTTTGTACTCAAAATATTCTCCCAAGGCTGACAGACTTTAAAGCCCTCTTACTTTGAAAACGACAGACATGATGTGTTACTGTTATTTCAAGGCTGATCCAATGATGGCAGGCAGGCCACAAAACACAACCATGACTTTAATAACCTTTAATAGACCTCCTCTTCAAATCAGTTTGCATTTCCTGCAAAACATCTTTCTGTGCTCTTTGCTGCACTATCCCCCTGTAAAGCCCATAGCTACCACTTAGCCTGTCCAGAAGAGTAGAATATCTATCAGTATTATGAAACCAAACCTTTGATCAAAGGATTTGGGATTATCAAGAACTTGCAATTTAGAGTTAAAAAGAGGCGGCTGATAGGTTGAACTGCTAAAACCGTTTCAGCTGACAAAATAGATAAGGCTCAAGAGGACTGCTGGGGGAAAAAAAATACACAATACCAATTCCATAGTATTTATTTTTGTGTGTCTGTGTGTATGTATGCATTTGTGTGTGTTTGTGTGTGTGTGGGTGTGTGTGTGTGTGTGCGTGTGTGTGTGTGTGTGTGTGTGTGAACACCTTGAGCCATTTTTGCAATAAGGCAGACTGTTTCCTCGTTTCCCCATTTCACATCTCAATGTCTTCCAGCTAACAGAAAAAATAATTCAGTTCCATGAAAACTCACTTCAACTGTAATTGGTAGGAAACCTTATTAAGATCCAGATGATGTGTCTTTCTCTTCAGTTATTGCCCAAGCATAACCTCTTACTGAGCTTATAAATATCCACAGAGATCAAAGAAACTGTTAAAAGAGCTCAGAGAGACATACGGAGCATGCTCACTTTTCTAAATGCCACATTTTAAGGAGCAGTAATAGAGAAGATCACAACACCCTGTCGCCAGAGGGGATAGAAGCATGAAAGAGCAGTCCTCTTATTTATTGATTGTCTTAAATGGTTCAAACTGGGAAGAAATGCAAATGCGAGGAAGAGGGCTTGAACAACCATTATGTAGTTAATAAGGGCTGTTAAGGTTCAGCTGAGAGGCAGGCTGCTGGTCCATCACAACAATATACCAAGGGAGGAACATGTAAGAGGAATGGATAGAGGATCTAAGAAAGAAGAAGAAAAATGACCCTTGGCTGAGCCCTGCTCTCATTTTTGCTCTCTCTGTCGAGCTCTAGCATGTCATATGTGCACTTTACCATAATTACCTTTGTGGAATTATAACTAGAATTCTTAGTACTTGATGAATTTTACATTTTACAGAAGTGAATAAAAGTTTTTAAATTACATGGTCGACTAATTCCTTTTTTCTGCTGATGTTGAACAGGTTGTGTCTTATTCATTAATTTAAATGAAACTGATGAATTTTATTCATTTTGCAGTTGATAAATACCTTTTTTTTTAAACCTGATGATGGCATTAAATCCAAAGTCAAAGATAAAACAAAGTTAGGTTGATCTGTTCACTCTTGCAATGTTCACTGCCTGGCATTCTGTAGCTGTCAAGACATTTTATTTTGTAGTCAGCTAGTTACCCATGCATAATATTTACATTTGAGAGTGCAAACCAATGCATTGTTTAACTGATTACTTGTAATTTTGCCTTGTATTTTCTTGAAACAGTTTAAAAAAATATATCCAGACTCTCTGTATGTGGTGTCTTGCTCCTACAGCAGCTCAATACATGCAGTACCAGCTGAGCTTAACAGCCCTGCAGTTTATGCTATGATTGGACAAAGGGTGTTGGAGTGAAGGGACTAAGCTAATGCTCAATTGGTCGAGCACGGCAGGAAAAATATGTCAACAATTAGAGCAGGGTGGATGAGTTGAGCTACAGTCTTCAGGGCTCCTTGACCTCAGCATCCTGATAGTTTTCTTATTATAGAAATATGAGCACAACCACTCCTTCTCTGTCTGCTTAGATGGGGATATTGATGCAGGATTGTAACATGAATTGATGCGGGTTCATAACATGAATGGACACAGGCATTGTACCAGGAAGAAATACTAGTGTTGTGTTCTCTGTGAAAAATATGTGGAGGTACACAGATGATGTACCAAGATAAAAACTACTCATTAAAAAGGCTTTGTTTGGGAGTGTGTTTGATGATGTCTGTTTCAACATGGCGCAAGAAATGCCTGTTGTCTTTTAGCCAGACTGCTGATGATATGGATTAGCTGTTCCTCTCTCTGTGCCCAGCTTTCTTTCTCTTCCCATCTTTCTTTTTCACACACCCACCCACCCACACACACACACACACACACACACACACACACACACACATACACCTCTGTTTTCTGCCTGCCTTCTTCCCAGTGCATGCGGCCCTCTGGCTCAGCTTGCCAGTGTGGATTATAGCTCTCTCACGGCTATCATGATCTTACACAAACAACATTTGTCAGCTCATTTATCACTGTTCCCCCCCGGTTGTCCACTCTCGTCTTTTCCTCTACGCTATATTTCTGCATCCCTGCCTCCAGGGTGAAAATGCATGTTACCTCCACAACTGAAAATAACCCCCAAAAGTCCCCTTTGATATTTGCGCAAATCTGCAAATGTCAACAGCAATAATTGATGCTTGACAGACTCGCTAACACCCATTGTGTTTCTTGTAACAAGAGAGGACGAGAGCACCTTGTAGAAAAGCCTTAATGTGTTTTCTTCATATACCAATTGCAGTGTCACTTTTGAAGATGATTATCCACCTGTTATTGAATGTGATAAATTGTTGTGGCAGCAGAGGGATTTTGCATTGAAAGATGGATAGTCTTGCGCTCACTGGATATACAAGGTTGACATAAGCCAAATCAACACTTTGTGCTTAACGGAGAATGAAAATGGTGCTCGTACAGTAAACCACTGAATGCCACTGTTTCTGCAGCTTTCATTAGTTTTCACAAAGTGCTTTATGACAAATAAACAAACTCTTCAAGCACTCAAAAAGTCAAGTCAATATAGCCATATCAAAACATACTTCGTCTCAAGGCACTTTACATATGGAGTAGGTTTATGCCATGCTTTTTAATTAATAATGATAGCAATACAAAAATTTAATCATTATGCTTTGACTTGCATCTGCTGAAGCATGGACATACTCAGTTTTAAAATACCCTTTGAAGTTCCATAGTTAAAAAGAATATAACAGCACTGTTGATTTTTCTAAAATCTTCAATAGGAGAAGATGAGTTGAGGTAATTGACGGGATTTTACTGGACCTATGAGGACAAGAGAGAGAATAGGAAGAAGAATAGGTTATTGGTCAGATATGGTCATTGAACTGTGCACATGAAGCCTCACTTAAAAAACTGCAAGTGACAAGAGGGTCAAAATGGGAAATAAAAGTAAAATTTAAAAGAAAAATGTGACTGATAAAAAGTCTGTGTGAAATCTCTTCTCTAAGGTTTATTTTATGCTTTAAAAAAAAAATTCAGAGTTTTTTGATGAGAACCACTGCAAAGTTAAGAGCTGGTTTCACAAAATCTCTTTTTTCATCACTCACCATGGAAAATGCAGTAACATTTCTTTTAATGGACAAAAGGTGGGACCAATTCAATGACTTTAAAAGATAATGAAAAACAATAGTTAACACATTATTACATAAAATATCCATTGTAAACATCTATATCAGTTTACAGACACACTTCAGGTGTTTTTATTCAATTTCATTGATTTTCTTAAAATGTAACCTTTATTTTACAATAATAAATTCAATTAAGAAAAAAACCCTCTCGTAACAGAGTCCTGGCAGCTGCAAAAAAGACAGTATTAAAATATATAAAAATAACATCAATATACAATATAACAAAATAACATCCCAAAAGACAAAGTGCAGTATGAGCCCTGCATCCAAAATCAGTTAAAGCATCAAAACCCAAACAGCTCTGTCTTAAAGTCTCACAACTCTGTATTCAGTAGCTGTGCAAGCACAATAACATTGTAAAACTGGATCAAATAAAATGCAGGAGCTGCAGTTTGGGTAACAGATCCATGAGTTGTAGGCTTGTTGTAATTTCACCATAATGATTACAGTGAGCCAAAGATGTGGGCTTGCATGTATGTGTTGATGGATGATACATAAAGATAATTAAATTTACTCTAAATCATAATAGAGAGAGCATCACTTTTTTAAATGTAATGTTCATTTAAATAAGGAACAAACAGAGAAAACTCCTGCAGAGCTGTCGCAGAGTTTACTTTCCATGTCGCAGCCACAAAGTGTGGATGTGTTAACAAGACTTACACTGCGTTAGCGCCCTGACATGCTGATGGTCGGCTGTCGGGTCATAGTTGAGCATCTGTTGTGCTAGTCCTCTCGCTGTGTCCTGCACTGTTGGCTCCTTTTGGCCTGTGGAAGCAGCTTTTCAGCCAATTCAGCATGTTGAATCAGTGGCAGAGTCCTTTGGTGATTATAAACATTCTAACTTACTGTTCACCCTATGAAAATACATTCTTTCTAGTGTATTGCCTTTGGATGACTGGACTGATAACTTCCCTTAACGTGGAGATAAACAGCAACAAACTTAGCAACATTTTAAATATCTAAGGATTCTTTTAACTCCAGCTTTCAGCAGACATCCAGAAAACATTGACATTTTGTTGTAGGATCCATGATTTTACTGAAGCGCAGTTTCAATTTTCATCTCTCCTTCTCTTCTCCCTTTCTTCTTCCAAAACCAAAAGACTCAGAACTGAAAACACAGCAAGTATTTTTCAAACATATTCTTTAAGCAAAAGTAGTTAACACCATGGAGTTGTCCAATAAATAATGAGAGCAATGTGAAAATAAGCAAAAACTCCTTTTTTTAATCAACATGCTGAGTCTTCCAACATCTTTGATTTCACTGACAAATGCCAAATACCGCCACCTAGTGGCCTGGAGAGTTATGTCGTATGCAGATGCAGAATGCTAGTTGACTGTTGGCTGTAATATTTGCGGTCTGTTCAAGTGCAGTTTTTTTTACCAAAACACAGGTGTTTTTATTTGAAACAGCAATCGACTTTTATTGCACTTAGTTTATTGATACTGAGTAGGTGCATCAGACCTTGAAACAGCGACATTTATACATTGCACTCAACATTCCGCTTACTGAGATTACCCTAGTTAAAGACAGACCAGGGTAGACCTGTTTACGGCCGGCAATAGCCTGATCATATTCCTCAATACATGAAACTCCTTAGCACCCGCTACCCTTCTTCACTCAGTTTTGCTGAATGTCCATCTCTTTCATGCAGCATAACAAAATCTCTGTCTCCACATCTTTCCAAAAGTTTCTAACTTCACCTGTTATGCAACATGTTTTTCAAGGAATGACTATGACTGTAATTCCCAAGCACACATCAACAAAGGAACTATAACAGACTAGACTGACCCAAAACTTGTTTGGATTCGACCTTTCTCACAACAGGCTATTTGCTAAAGCTAGATGAGAGTAAAAGGCTGCATATGTCCAGCAGCAGTCCAGAAGAGTGCAGACACATATCCATGTCAAGACAAGGTGAAAGATAAGCAGCACTTTTCAATTTCATCTGTTGGCTTTTTTTGGCAGGACATGGATCAATTTTAGTACAATAATTAATAATATTATATAATAATTTACAATAATTACAAAAGCGTCAAGGTTCTCCTATGAGTGACAGTTTGTTGTTAGAAGAGAGGGAAAATTACCAAATATTTGAAGTATTAGGTGTTTTGTATTGATGAGTATAGTCTGATACAAATGCATTACATTATTTCCACAGTAAAAAAATAACAACTGTGCATCAATAAAAGCACTTGAGGCTACTAATTCATAGAGACTTCTGGACTAATCTCTTGGAAGGGGGGATAATAGGTCTTTTACTTATCATGATGAAGTGTCGACAGAGGTGCATCTCATTTGTCCTTTCAACCTGAAGGGATCGAACAGGTATTACAGGTGCCTTTTTAGAACTTATGTCCTTCACTATGAGACAACCACTGAGGTGACTGAAACCTCTTGATACCTCAATAAGAGAGATGAAACTTTATCGATTGCTGTGGGGATATTGGATCATTGCAGCAGCAAAACAGGGATAAAGCGCAGAATGGGAATAAGATAAGTAGACTCTAAGCACACAGACAGAATAGAGAATAAGAAGTATAGATGGTAGAAATAATACAAGCAGACATATTTAAAGTACTTTAAGTGGACTGTATTGATTGGTAGTGGAATGGATGGATTGACATGTATGGTTCAAGTAAAAGTTAATGGTGTAATTTTAAAAAATGTACTAGATGTCAGCATCCATATCTCACAGTTATACATTTTGCATAATTATGAATTTTAAATTACCGAGACTATATTAGATTGCATTAGACTGGACAGTGAAAAGGGATTTGAAACTGAGCACACTCCACTTTCTATGTAAAAGCTGTAATTTATCAAACTAACTTGAATGTGGACACGTGTACAGAAACAGGCAAAGCATGCAAACAATTTAAAGCCACAGTAAACTTTTTATGCAGATGCTGAGGGAGATAAACAGGCATTCAGGCTAGCTGAGTTACATGTGTTTGGTATATGTACATTCTATTATAGTCTGCTCTGCAGCCGACAGTGGTTACATCAGCTCCTGGGTTATTTCTACATCCCAAGTCCTAAACAGCACAGAAGATTGTTGCTATGTTGCCCACACTCTGTCTTGGTCAGTTGGAATCACATACAATGTTTATTTTTTTTCCAAATGTTGAGTGTAAAGTCTCTTGAGCCAAGCGCCTTTAGAAAGATGCTTTTTGAATAAGCTGTGAGCTCTGGTGTCTGCTGCCCACACAGTTAACACTCTATACAGTCTGCAGCAATGTGCTTCTGCTTGGCATCCACCTTCATGTCTGAGAACCCTGTATAATGTCGTCCTGTTGATAAACTGACTGTATTAACATATGTTACAGTCATCAGCTTCTTATGCTTTCTCCAGTTTGAAGCACCTCTGCCATCCTACCCATTAAAATGAATATCTATCAGTATTTGTAAGGGTTTTGCAGTTATGGCTAACTGTGTGAGTGTATAGTGAAGTATGAGGTACATCCACATGTGCACATTTTGAGTGGAGTGTGATTTACCAAGGGCAAACAGCTTGTGCACACTTTTGTCAACCCTCCTATACAATATATCTGCCTTCTCTTTATGCAATATCTCAGTATGGATGCCCTACACTCGGTTTGTTAATACAGCTGCTAGAACCTGGACCAGAAAACCTTTTGTACCAAAAAGACTATAAAGAAGAGCAGAGCACACATCCACAGAAAAAACAAATACCAAGGACACACAGTTGGGAAATATTAATAATGATAATTTTATTTGTTTCTACTAATTGAACATTTTTTTAAAATCTCCTTTTGACCAGAAAATCTAAATGTAAAATCAGAGATCAGAAATTCAAGGGAATTATTATCATTAAGAATGTAAATAAGGCACACAATGAGGCACAAGGCTTATAAGCCTCTTATAGTAATACAGGGTTAACCACTTCTCATTCTGCATAAAGTTAAAAAAGCATCAACTAGTGTAGCTTGCTGTTTTCAAAGTTGGCCATTTAATCCTCTGTCCTCCGTGTGTCTACCTTCTTACAATTTCAGTCATGTGTGGGTGGCAGGAGTCCTACCAGCACGCCCTGCTGCGCTGGTATTTTCAGATTTCAGGTTTGTGGCAATCTGCAGAATGTCAGAGGATTAATATAGGAGGTAGATAGATGCCATGTAATGCATCCTAATTACTGGCCAACCCTCCTGGCAAGAGTACTTAAGTTTCTGAAGCCCCCTGTCGTATTAAAGAGTCACAGATAGAATAATTTCATTTGTGAAGCCTGCTCCAAGTTGGGAACCCTGTTCATTACAGAGAGGGGGAGGGGTTATGAAAGACCAATTCATTTTCACACTTTTGAATTAATCTTTATGTTTAAAGAATTACTTAATATAAAAAGTTGGCTAGCAATCTTAATTTTAATGCAGTAAATTGTAGAAATGTACTGACTTAATTTAGTTGTTTTGTGTACTTTACCATCAATTGCCTTCTTACTATGCAAGCTTTACAGTAATAGGATACTGATCTACACTTTGGTTCCTTTCATTGATCATGTGACCCTCATCCTGCACATCATAGCTGTCTATTGAGAGACTGGTCTCTGATGTGCATGGAGAATAAGTTCACATATAGTGTAGCAGCCTATATTTATATTAAATCAGTCAATAGAATATCCTTACTCAGTCACAGTAAGTCTCAGTAAATGTTTTTTGGGGGGTCGGGGTGCATTTAATTAATAAAAATGTTATTTAATTAATTTCATATGCTTTATGAATGTTAACGAATTGAGCAATTAATAGTGAAAACTATTTTAAAAGAGCACTCTTAATAGCTTCAAGCACATCAATATCCATCAGGAAATTATACATTATTTTAAGCATGGTGTGTAGATTAACAATACAGGGATTAATTAAGTATTACTTTTCTATAATCCAAAGGATAATCATTATGCTTATTGTATATTTACTCAATTAGGCTTCCCCCTCCTGTGAAATGACATATTCACTCTGTAGTTTTTGTAGTAAAATTGCTCAAGTGGAGGTGCTGATGCAGGTTGTAGCTGCAAGCAAACACTGCTATGTCTGTCATGACTTGTACTGTAGTTTAGTTTTAGTTTGATTACTTTCTGTTTTATTGAGTTGGCCTTTGATTTGTGTTTTCTTTATTTTCCCATGTCTTGTCAAGTTTTCCTCCTTTTTAATTACCTGTTCCATCTTAATGCATTTCACCTGTGTTGATTGCCCCACCTGTGCCTCATTACTGTCAGTGTATATATAGTCTTTGTGTTTCCCCCTTTGTCTTTGTGTGTCTGTCTGTCTCTCTGTTGTCGTTCCCTGACTCTGTCTTTGTTCCTTGTTCCTGCTTCTGCTGCTTGGTTCTGTGTTCTTTTTTCTGTCCTATTTTAATTTGTGTGCTTCCTTAGTTTTTTGATTTCTTTTTGCTGCCTTTTGCTCCTGTGATTCATTTTTTAATCTTTTTTTTTTAATCAAAAGCTCACTTTTTGTTTCATGTCTGTAGTTTTTAGTGTTTTGCTTTTGAGTAATTTCTTTTTAAAGCTTTAACAATCTTTTGTCCTAACAAAGTTAGCTCCCATCATGTTTTATTTCATAATGAAAAGATAACAGTAATCATAGGTTTAGTGCTGCTCGATAGCACCATAATGGTGCTCTTCCATTTATCTTTTTTTTTTTCTTGAAGTTAGAAGGTAAATAATTCGAATTTTGCATAACTAGGTTATATTCACAAGTAATAAAAGTTTCAAATATTACAAAACACATTAAACTGTCAGTTTATTTTATTCACATTTAAAGTGTGTTGATTCTTAATGATTTTTAAGGAAATATTTCACCTTTTAAAAGTTTCTGGTAGCATATGAGCAGCACAATGATCCCAATTATTTTTTTCAACACTTAATAGTTTATATTAAATAGCAAAGATGAAGCCAGCAAAATATTCTTTCATATTTCATATACTCTTCTGACAGTTTCCTTTTTTTCTGACACATTTGTAAAGAAGTCATTCCTTCAAAGTTGGCCTGCATGTGCTTTATCTGCAGAAAATAAAAGCTTTCTTGGCTACATTTTTTTGTTTTAATTTATCATATGCACTGCTACTTTTTCTCAGTCTAGATGCTAAATATCCTCAAAACAAACCTCAACTACCTGTGCTGCATGTAAACACATTATATAGGTGCACTGAGGAACTTAAACAAATAGCTTTACACTTATGCCAGATATACACACATAGAGGGAATAATAATGCATGTGGTAGGATATCAGAGAAGACAGCAAGGTTGCTTGCCTGATGTCCAGCTGAAGGCTATTCCTCCTTTCCAGCTTTAAAGCCTTGACAGAAAATGTGCCACTGGCCTTCAGCTTCAGTCCGGCCCTGGGGACAGTCAAGAACAACTGGTTGGTAGACCTCAGGCCGAGAAAAGAAGTGTATTGAGAGGAAAGGTCAACAGTGTAGGCTGGGGTGAGACCTGCCCCTGACTTGAAAGCAAACACTAACATGTAAAAATCATTCTGACAGGCAGTGCAGGGAGGCATAGGCTGAGAGGTTATGCTTCTTCTGAGGTCCAGTGACTACATTTTTCATAAACTAGAAATGCTCAACTAATTTCTGTAGCTTTTGAAAGCAAGGCATTATACTTATTTGACTGACTGGACATTAGGCCAAGGTTTTGTAACTGAAATAAAAAATGCTCTAGAGATGGCAGAGTTTCTAAAATCTTTCCAAGAATAATTATCTATATTAAATTCAGCAGGTAACATATAAAACAGAATAAAAACATGAGTTCAGCAATTAAACAGACAAATACTGCAGTTATGCAACAAACCAATTAGACTTGAAGCAAGAAGGGAAACAAAGAAACATAGTAATGAAAGTGCAACTGTTTACTGAGAATAACTATCCAATATCACTTTTTAAGCCCTGCAGTGTTTTTTTTGAAGCCACCATTTGCCTTTTTTTTTTTTGTGGGTGGATGTAATTTATTCATTTTTTTTTTAATGCTGCCATAAATTTATCCCAGATAAACTGAATATTTGGATAAAACTGGTAGCATGATCCAGCAGTGTTGATCCACAATGCCTCGAGCAAGTCATCAGTTAATTTGTATTTCTGCTTAGAAGTTGAAAAGTGAATCTGATTCTTCCAAACAAAATTTCTCAAGGACATTGAATTTGTGTTACACTGTTTGGTCGACTTAGCAACACTTCCTTAGGCATTTTTCATCTTATTTTCGTCATTTTTTTCACATATTTCCTAAAAATAATTATTTGGCCTTGTTATTAATCAAGGTGATTCCTTTGCATAATCCCTGATACAATTTATTTTTTGTTTACTAAAGACTTATATCAGAGTTATAAATCACCACAAGACTTCAGGCCTTGTGTGCACTAAACACGGTGATGTCTGCCTTACCCACAAAATTTTTTAATTAATTTTCCTCAACCAACTCAATTTCATTCATCATGCTTTATGTCTCAGGATGAAATCCAAAAAGACACCTCCAAAATTGTAATTGGACAATTGTGCTGGAGAGGATTTGACTTTGGGGTGAAAATCAGTTCTTCATTCAAGACCAGCTGTGTTTCTATTTTTTGAGCACACAGTAACAATTAAAAGCAGTGTGCTAGTACTCAAAATATTCTTTATAATTAATTGTACTGTTCTTGTAGGCAGGGATAAGGGCATTTTCAAGTGTGTGTTAGTGTGTTTGACTAAATTCTTAGGGTGAGGGTGTGGAAAGGACAGCCTAAGATTATTCTATCTGGCCCACAAGGCAATTCAGAAAAACAAAAGATTTTCCTAGACAGCAGAAGCTTTTCTTATCAGTGTTGGGAATTACGATTAAGATAGCGGACGAGATCTGCTGGAGATCAAGAGACCAAAGTCTCCAAAATGGCTGACATGGTTACGTCAGGTCACATGTTAGTCACTGAAGGTGACGCGCTAAGTTTGAACAAGACAGTGGTTGCAACACCACTGGCTCCACGTGTTCTTTAAAAGACACACAAGATGGCGCACAGCAGAGCTGAACACACTGGCTGCTAATAAGGGTGGCTTTGCTACCTGGACATGTGTGTAATGGCAATTGTGAGCCCTCGTAGAGAGTCACTCACAGATTGATGTGTGTAATGCGCCTAAGGCAGCATGCCTGCATGTGCGTGAGGGGATTAGTAAAGAGAAGAGAAGAGAAGAGAAAGAAACAAAGTAAGAGGAGAGCGTATGTGCTGGGATAGCATGAGGCAAGAAGTCATGGATGGCACATTTTTTTGCTTTTCTATCTCTCAGTTGGCAGTAAGTGAGCTGACACTCACCTACCATCCGCTGGTCACTGTGTCAGTTAGAAATGCAAAGTATTGTTGACAAGGACATGACAAAACAAACAAGTAGCAACATATTCATGGAGCGAATAAAGCCAAACAGCTTCTAGAGGCAAACAGCAACAAAGTCAAGCACAAAAGAGAACATGGCAGTCCTAAAAACAAACAACAAACATTTTAAACTTCACGCTAAAATATAATGTCTTTTCCCAAACAAAAGCTCTCTCAGTTGGTGTCTGTTGGAGCGACTAGCGTGCTTTCCGGCACTTTGTCAAAGCATGTCAATCTGAAGTACATGTAGGGAGGCTGTAGCGTCCTACAGCAGGATGAATTTCACTGTCCTTGATGCAGCAGTGGAGGATCAGCAGAGTCAACTCTGGTGAAGAAGCGGGGCCTTGGCGAGCTCATCTTCTCCTGGAGAAAAGATTATCTGTGTGTGTGTGGCTGAGGAAGATCAGCTGGGTTGTACAGCATCCACTTGAGATCCAAGAAAGTGTCCAAAAAAACACTTAAAACAGTCTTTCACTTGTCCAGCAGGCTAAGAACTGTGCCCTAGGTCATAAGAATTCAAACATTTGATTTTAAGTCACCCCCTTATGGTAACTGCTGCGTGAAAGCCGGAGCTCCCTTCCAACAACTGGTCACACAGAGATTGCAGGAGGCGGCACATCAAAGTGACAGTTAAGATCTTGGTGACATGAAATTCCAGCTGACCCCACCTTGATCCAATTGGGTCTCTGGAGTCCCAACATCAGTTGGTTATCTGATATGGATGACATCACATGCATCACGATGACTCTCAAGTAAAGGCAAGGAGTTTTTAAGTGTTGAGCTTTAAATGACTAACTTCTAAAATTTTTTTTTTTATTTTTCTTTATTCAAAAATGTCATAAGGATGTCATGGTTTAGCCGATGCTGGTTTAACTTCTTAGGAAAAAAAGAAAAAAGACCCCCCTGTCAACACCCCTGCAGCATATAGTCAATGCCTAAACCTATTTAAAGTTAGTTAAGACTGGTTGGTAGATCTGACCCCTGTGGGCCCTGGACAGTATGGCCTTAAACAGGATTATTTGAGCTAAACCAGGGCTCTCCTGTACTCCCAGCCAAAAGTAACCATGGAAGCCCCTTCTTCTCAGTTCTGAACTCAGTAAAAAAGTCTGCAAAAGGGATACAAGCGTTTGGTGAAACTGCTCTCAAGCACCTTGTTTCTGTGTGTGATAGGGTGATGACTGTTTGTTTGATTTCTTCACAGTTTTAACATTTAGGCTAAAAATTTGGAATCAAATATGGTCACTTTGAATAACTTTGGGTATGCCAAACACAGATATGAGTTGCGTTAAGGCCCTGAGCACAGACCCTGCAGTTACTCTGCACAAAGGATAAACTGCCAAGTACCTCAGCATTCTGACACAAAATGGTTCGCAATTACTGGTTACCAGACCTCACACAGGTCAGCAGCACTAAACAATGATTATTGGATAATTAGGGACTCAAATGGCTGACTGATAGCTGGGATTAGCTATGGTGGAGCTGGTTCAATGACCTCATTTGGCCAACTAAGAAAGTGACAGGTACTGTAATTTTTAAATTGCAAAGAACACTGGTTTTCTGTCATGATCAGATCAAGGGGAGTTAAATCTGACCATAATGTTTTAAATAGCTTTACAATAGCTTGCTGTGGCCTTTGGAGGGCAGCAAATTACAAGAAGGACACAAACAGGAAATATTAGATCCTTCCATGGGAGAGAATGCTGTTCTAAAATGTAAAGAGAAGAGTTGCTTCCATTTAAGTTTCAGCCACTTAAGTTATAATGTAAGATAAGATAAGATTTGGGGTTAAACTCACATTGTAACTATAACTATTCAAAATGTTCCCATTCATGAGCTACTTATGAAACATCAAATAGCCGCAACATGGAAAAAAAACCCTTTTAGATGGCAAAGTTATTTGTTTAAAATTTTTTATTAGCCTTTTAGTTTATGAAAGGAAAAGAGAAAACTGTTGATTTTCAAGACAAGAACTTTTTCCAAAAATTTAACTTTTTTTCTTACTGTCCGTGTTTTTGGTTTTTTTTGTTTTGTTTTTTTAACTGCATTTTTAGTCAACATTTTTTCGAGGTTTTCCAGGACACATGGGAACCCTGCTTGTTACTGCTGCAGAACGACCAACACTGGACAAGTAAAACTGTTTTTGAGTATCAGTTCATTCATAGAGATAAATGAATGACCTTTCTTTGAGCTCAATAACAGCAAGTGGCCATGTGATTTAGCCTTCATGACTGACATTACCAAGTAAATCTCAGAGCTGAACATCAAGCTCCAACGTTCTCTCCAACTTCACAGCTTTTTGCTTTCATATGTGAAATCATTTGAAGTGAATTCAAAGCTGTTGCAAGTGCAGCTGGAAAGGGGTAACACTGCATATTCCTGCTGCAAGAAATTTCAGGACATGGCAAAAGAAAAAAAAACAAACAAACAAAAAAGAAAAAAAAAGATGACTAAGTATTAATTTAAAAAAAAGATAATTTAAAGGGGAAGAGAGGAAAAAAAAAGAGGATGACGCTCATTGATCAGAATGTTGGTTATGCACAGATTCTCACCTCCAGGCTTGGAAAAAGTAAACACATAAATGGTAATAAAAGTTGTTAATGGTCATATTTAAGCATCTGGTCTGATCACTGATAACTGATCTAGTAATGGTGGCTTTTATTTTATAGTATTTTCCTGTTTGTTCATATATAGAGAATTTTATTTTTCTTCCTTTTTAGAATGTTTATTTAAACAAATTTTTGTCATAGTAAAAAATTAAAGAAGTGTAAATACACATTTGTGTGCTTTAAAGTAGTCTACTGACTGTTAAACCACACACGTCAATGGTGGAAACAGCCTTTGTGTATGTGTGGTTTGACCTTTTGCATAGGTTTGGATGCTTGAGTGTACTGTACATTGTGTGGCTCAAATTCTATTTCCTACCACTTGCTTAATGTCTTCCTATATCCATATCTGAACCCACATCTCAGGATGAAAAAATCTTGTACGCTGGTGATTCTCATACAAATTGTTGATGTGTTGTATATGACCTCATAAAACCCTTGCCTGCTCTCATACAGACAACTCAGGTGAGTTTTAAACTGCTTGCTCTAAACCCATGCAGACATTGTGCATCTTCAAGTTTCATCAAGTAAATGATAAACAGGGGGTATTTACGTAGCACTTTGCAATTTACCTCCTATTCACCCATTCAAACACACACACACACACACACACACTATATCACACTGATTACCATGCATGCATGGAACTGGCTGTTCTATCTAAAGCAATTGGGGTACAGCGTTTTGAGAGTTTGAAATTTGTTTGTCTGTTTGTTTTCTGGCACTAACTGAAATTAAAACTGCATTAAGTTGTTGTTTACCAGAATCTGTAAATCAATCCCCTCTCTCAACACCCCAAAATTACCCCAAATTTACAGTCAGTCCCTACTGATATTAAAATTATACACTGAGTCTAATCAAGCTTGGTTGAGGAGAGTTAAAAAGTATGTTTAGAAAATACCTGATCCTTGCACAGTATCACTGCAACAACCAAACCATCACACAGGCAAAAAAACGCATGGGCAACCTCCCAGTCTGACCTGCAGTAAGACTCACTGGGTGCTGCTAGGGGATTGCTGGTAATAATTGCATCCATCTATCAAACTCCAGGTCATTGTCACCATTTCAAATGACAACATCCTATGGTGCAGCTGCTGACTAGGCCATTGTCAGCAGTGTTATCATGCAGTGTTCTTGGACCACTATGCTGGAAATTGTCAGTGGGACAAAAAGAGGCCAACAGCAGAGGTCTGGAGTTCGACCCAATGCAACTGCAAAGCTAGAGACTGCAGGACAGCAGCACCTAGGCTAAGATAAAGATATTCAATGCAGTTTAGCAGTAGCATAGAGAATAAGGTTTAAAAATGTGTTACAAAATGAATGAAAAATCATAAACCAAGAGCAGATTTTATGTATTCTTGTCATTCAGAGCAAAAAAAGAAAAGAAAAAAAAAATTAATATGAGGTTAATGTAAGAGCTTAGTTAAGATACTGCTTTTGGAAAAGAGGACAAACAGAAAAGTCAATACTAATACTGAAGCTCTGGTTTTGTTGTGATTTTGCTTATTTAAAGCTAATATTGTCCTAAGAAAGACATGGTGGCAGACTTTGAATGTGCACACTTATCTTTGACTAATCCTTGGCAGTGTTGACAACCCGGAACAGTTGTTTTCATGATTTTAAGAGCTAAATAACAGCCTGTCTTGAGTCTTTGTAGACTCATTGTCAATTTATAATGTGGTTTTATTTTCCACTATTATGAATTTACAAAACTATCATTTCTCCTGAGGCATTAGTCATCCACACGCTGGCACAGTAATGAAAAACTCAAACAAGACTCCAATTACGCATCGTCAACACTCTCATACCCTGTCATGGACATAGATGGTAGGAACTTGTCCCTGCTGATCTCAGCCTGCTGCTGAATTTTTCATGCCAATATTTTTTACTAAATATCTTGTTAATTTAACTTTATACAGTGTTACCAGTTTTTGTGCAGAGTTACCAGGTTTGTGTGTCTTCTGCCAAAAATCGGCTCTTGTGATAGAAAGAGACAGAGTAAAATAGAGGAAGACTCCTGAAATGATGATGTTGCAACCTGTACTATGCTGCTGCACTATCAGCTACCTGTTGCCTTGATAATATCCCAAAAATAACATGCACACATACACACACTATCATAGCAACGGCTGCAACATTACATTGGCTGAATACTTGGAAACACTCTTACGCTGCGATGCCTAGTTAGTCTGACTCAATAACACAATTGCACCCAGGAATCAGGACTTTGTTTCCAACATTCAGCTGCACCAATTATTTATGTCACTGGTTTAAAGGTTAAAGTGATGTTCATGAATCAGGAGCTGTCTGTGTCATTAAGGTAAGCCAGCTGACACCTCCATAAAAAGAACCCAGCACTCACAGTGATGTTCCCATTTTCAGCTTTTCTCTGCAAATTCTAAGCCATGTTTTGAATCTGACACACAGGGTAAAAAACACACAACGGTTTGTCTTTCATTGAGCCACTCAAGAACAAATGTAGTGACATCAATTGTGTTCATCTGTGGTAAGAACACAATAGATTAAAAAACAGCATTACAATTAACTAAAATTCTAAACAGAGAAAAACAGTTTCCACCATTTATTTCTGCAGGGAATTTCTGCATTACACAAATTTAATACTTCTTCCCATTATGATGAATTCTTGTGTAGGAAAACTGACAAACGTAAGAAGTATTCTCTTTAACATTCACCATTTGACTCCATGAAAACAGTGTAATCTTTTGGTTGGCTATATTTAGAGATGAGGGAGAGACGAATCTGATACACCAACCTGTCCGAACAAGCAGTTTACTTTCATTGTTTCTGAGCAGTGTCACCAGTGTCATTTCTTTTGTTCATGCTTCTCTCACCTCATGGCACTTCCATCATGCCAGGGACTTGTCACACCAGGGGCTTCTCCAGGGATACAGCATGTCTCTGCAAATCGATAGCAAAAGGGGAGGAGAATGACAGCTAAAATAGTCACTCAATGGCAGCCATATAATCACAGTCTACATCCAATGAGTCAGACTAAACTACAGTATAGAACCTGGTCTTATTCCAATATTACTGCAAGAAATGGTAACATGAGCAGTAAATATAGGAGCTGAGCCATCAGTGAGAGCAGTAAACTTTCTTGACGACCAAGGAACAAGTCACAGGTTTTCTGGGGACAGAGAAAACTAAACAGATAAGCTAAATTCTGGTAGGCACTACAGGAAGCATCAGGCAACAAAGAATGTACATATTGTGTGTAAAAAGTCATTCATTCCACAGGAAACTTTCTATTGAGATCATAGAGAGAGATGGAGATCAGAGAGATAGTAACTTAAATCCATCTAAGTATGTTTTTAATTTCATAATAAACTGCCAGCTTGACCAAAGGCACATTGCTGTATTATATTCTAAATAGAATTGATTTATATGACACAGTAATTAAGGCAAAACAGCGGTGATCTCATACATCATAATCCAACAAAAACGTGTACAGCAGGTTTTTCCCAATTAGAAAATAATACTTAATGCTTACCATACTTACCTACTTTGCTGTCGTCGTATTAAAGCTTGATCCGTCTTTACTTTCTTAATTTTACCGTTATGAAAGTGATGCTGTTTGTTAATGCTGTGTCCCTGCTGTTTCCCCTGTATATATTGCTCTGTATTGATGTCTTTTTGTTTCCTGTCTTCTTTTTATTTGTGGTTAGGCCGAATATATTACTCACTAAATGACTAATCCTAACAGGAAAGTCAGAGTTTCTAGCAGGATAGATGAGGAGTGAGCAGTTCTTGTTCTTCTTAATTACCACTGTTGAGGTCACCCACACACCAGCTCCTGGTTGTAATGAACATACTCTAGGTGTGAGTGTGAAATGAAGGACAACAAATGTGTAAATAAAAAAGCTGCCGTCCCGCTGTTAAAGTGATAAATAAAGAGCAAGTGAAACTGAATTGTGTATTTTCCCTTTGAATGAATCCTTTCAACAGATCAGAAACTCCATTGTGCTTCTGGTTTGAGCCATAAAAACTAATTATTAAGATTTATATCTTTTGGCAGCTGTGGCAGCAGCATCAGTTCTTTGCTGGACAACACTGGGTGAACATTTGTGATGATTTTTGCTTTTAGTAGCACGATGGCAGGACAGGTTTTTGGTCATCAATCAACCACACCTATGCATCACATTTCACAGCAGTAATAGCTGTGTCAAAAGAACACTGGTCATTTTGGCACTTGTAGGCGGGGGTTGGGGCAGTGGTCCATGTGATACTACTTCAGTTAGGGTAAAAAAAAAAAGTGGTCAATCATCAGTTTTACACACAAAGTTAGTTGTTCATTTTTTTCTTCCTCTGCATTAAACTAAGCATGCAGAAGGTAAACTACCAACATTGTTTATGTCGTTTGTGTTTAACTACACAGTAACTGCATTTTATGAGGAAGTGAGTAAGTGCAACTTCACCTGAGCTATGTGTTCCAGTCTGAGACTGACAATTACTAATGAACATGTTAAAAGTAATCATAGGCAGATATCATTCATAAGTTAACAACTGAGTAAATATTACATTCATATGCAAACTGAATGTCCTCGCCTGTAATCTGTGCAGCTGCAATATGATTTACTTGCAGTTTATCTATTAATAAAAGCAAAATAAATCCATACACTGTCACTGAAATATCTTCATGTTTGCACCACAATATATTAAAAGTCTAAATATATTCAGTATATTTGATCAAAGATTTGCAAATATTAATAATGTTGTGGCACCATTTTATTGCAGAGAGGTATGTGTGTTTGTGTATAAGCTTCACAATCTTAAGCACGAAGCTGCAGAAGCCTCCTATACTGTTCTCTTCTTCTTGATCTTAAACATAGGCTTTCTCAGTGAGTGCTCTTATGCACCTGTAAAGTTAAAAAAAACAAAAAACTATCATTTTCATGAAGAGATATGGAGTTAATCAGAGTGTTTCCATAGTATATGGCCCTATTTACATACAGGCACAAAGCTGTTCTAGGCGAAGATCCAAGTGCTTTTGCAATTTAATGCAGTTCTGTTTCTCTGTCTCATTTGTCCTCCCTCACTCTTTTTTTCTCAACATTTATCTGTTTGATCTGTTCATTTTCTATTTGTGTCAGGTATTTATTTTGTTTTGTCAGTGTTTGATTTTGAATTGATTACTTTGTATAGGTATGGGTTTTTTTATATTCATTTTTTGTATAAATGTGATGGCATTGGACAAAAAAAATGCTTCTATTGAAATGTGTGTGAATCATCCTCTAAGGCAGTGGTCCCCAAACTTTTTCTATGGAGGGCCAGATCACTCTGATTGGCTCAATTGGAGGGCCGGAGGTTAGATGTAGGCCTATATCAGTAATAGCAAACATGCGTAGTAGGCTACTGTGAACAATATCTAGGCTAGGCCTATCTATTGTTGAGCTTTAGCCCATTAAATGGATTAATATTGCAGTGTATTACCATTGCAATCTGATACTTGTTCATAGTGATTTAGGCTATGTTAGGCTATTATGTGACAACAAACAGCATATAAAAATCACTGGAATCATCATCAATAACAATTAGGCCTAAACTTTTTTTAAACATTTCAAAGATTTTATTCAAACTCATACATTTGTGAAGTGCATCTCAAGCAGAACAAGCATTGGGTCTATAATTAACTGCCATAGCACCTTGTTAACCAGCTGTTTATCAATAGATGATTAAAAAAAAAAAAAAACATTCAGTAGGCTACTCTTTTTACTCTGATAGGCCTGCTCTGAAGTCATTTAAATTTGATAAACATTAATTGGCAGTTTCTTTTTTTTTTAGAGAATTGGATTGGATTGTTAATAAACTTAAACTCACAGACAACAACATGGCTGTCATCATATTAGTGTGAACTGTGGGGTTGCATCTTTCCAATAAGGAGGTTGATGTCAGGTTCAAGTCTGGTCACAGCCAGCCTCAGCAACTGGTGCAAATGTTCATCAGTGAGTCTTATTCTCCTCTGACTCTTCAGGAGTTTCAGCCTTGAGAATGTTTGCTCACAGATGTATGTGCTGCCAAACACCGTGCACATCTTAATGCCGTGCTCTTTCATGTTGGGATAAGTGTCTGCGGGAATTGCAGCATAAAAATCAACCAAACCGGCTGACTGAAAGGTATCCCTCAGTGCGTCACAGTTCTGCAACTCAGCCAGCTGAAACTGAACAGACAGTGGTGCCTCATACAGGTCTACCGCAAATGAGTTCTGAACGAAGTGGATGTCTTTCGAGTTGGTATGCAACACATAGAAACGCACATCAAACTCATTCTCGAGCATCTCCAGCGCCTCCAGGCACTTTGCGTCCGGGAATGGCACTGATGGGTTCGGCGTAGCTACAGATTGCGTTGTAACAAGATGAGTAAAATTCCCCTCTTGCACCTGACGCTGAAGCAGCTGCAGTTTCACCTGGAAAGCTTTAATGTGGGAGTACATGTCACATATGAGTTTCCCCATGCCTTGTAGCTGCAGATTAAGGCTTTTAAGACACTCAGTGACATCGGTAAGAAAGACAAGATGCCATTTCCATTCAGGGTCAGACAATTCTGTGACAGTTTTGCCCTTTGACTGCAGAAATGCGTCAATCTCAGGGAGCAGCTGATAGAAGCGTTTCAAAACTCTACCGCGACTCAGCCAGTGAATTTCGGTGTGGTAGAGCACATCTCCGTAGGCGCACTTGAGCTCCAAGAGAAAGTCCTGGAACTGTGGGTGGTTTAGTCTATTTGCTCTGATAAAGTTTACACTGCTCACTACAATTCTCATAACTGAGTCCCACTTGAGCACTTTACAGCACAGGGCTTGTTGGTGGATCAGGCAATGAACTTGGAGTGGCCTATCAAAGCCTTGCTCCTCCATCCCCCTATTAATGTGACCAATTAGTCCGTGTCCAGTTTCTATCATACTTGGTGCGCCATCCGTTGTGATGCTAGCTAATTTAGACCAGTCAAGTCCCAGCTCTTCGACAGTTTGCTGAAATTTGTCAAAGATGTCTCGGCCAGTAGTGGTGCCCTTGAGGCTTTGCAGTGCAGCCAGATCCTCTGTTACCTCAAATGTGGAGTGATCCACTCCACGGACGAAAATCAGTAGCTGTGCGGTGTCTTGCATATCGTTGCTCTCGTCAAGTGCAAGGGAAAAAAAGTCAAAGCGTTTCACTTTATCTCGCAGTTGATCGTGAACAGTGGCTCCCATATCCTCAATTCTACAAGTGACAGAGCTCGCTGACAGACTGACAGAAGAAATGGCATCTTTTTTGTCAGGGCACACCTCCTCGACTATTGCAGTCACACACTGCTTAACAAACTCGCCTTCCATGAAGGCCTTTCCACGTTGAGCTATCAGACTTGCCACTCCAAAACTTGCCCGTACACACGCTTGATTCTGTTGCCTGTGCTTAATGAAGGTGCTCTGTTGTGAGGATAGCTTGTCGCTTAATTTTTTGACTTTGTCCAGTTTGTCCCGTCAGATGGCCCAGCTTGTCTTTAGGTTCCATATCAAAATGTCTGCGAAGGTTATAGTCCTTGAAGACAGAAACACTCTCCTTATATATACCAAACATATTGCCTTTTCTTTCCATGGTACAAAAAAATAAGCATTTGTCCACTCCTCCTTAAAAACTCTACACTCATTGTCAACTTTTCGTTTCTTATTCATAGTTTCTTGTAGGCTAACTTAAGCATTTATAGAAGTACCATATATTTAATTTGGCGCGGGAGAGCGAACTACACGGTTGAGGCGAGAGTGGGAGAACACAACATGATACGGTGCAATTCTAAATACAGAGGCCATCAGCGGACAAAAATGTATAAAATTTTCAGCAAAACAACGAGACACAGGCACAATCAAGAGGTTGTTACAATGTTTGCCTGCATTCAGCCAATGCACAGCAGCGCCAAAACAACCACCAGTGGTCAAAAACAATATTGCATGCGCTCTATTAGGAATTACCATAGAGAATGAATGGGAGAAATGAGTTTGATGGTGCTCCCGTGAAAATCTTTTAGAGGGCCATAAAAAATGATGTCGGGCCGTAGTTTGGGGACCATTACTCTAAGGGATGGACCTTGTTTAAGTAGACAGACACAAAAGTATGTGATGGAATTTTTGTATGCTTTTGTAATTAGTCTGTAGCCTCAGCGGTTCAAAGCTGTTTTGACCGAAGAATGACCTGGTGCATCCTGCTGTTTGACGTCTTTCAACAGATGATACCTTATTGTAAATTCCTGAGATGGGTCACCATCTCTTTTATTGCACCCCAATCTCCTCCACTCAATCTGTTGAAGAAGTTCTGTGATGTTTCCACCAAATGGCCAGATACATGTCAGAAAGTATAAAAATGGAGTGAAACATTCAATCAGGGGGCACAACTCTGAACTGCTTACTGCCGTGTGGTTCTGTGTAGTGCTTCCTCTCTATAGAGAATAAACACTTGGTGCATGCTACCTTTCCAGTCTTGTTCTTTGACTCCCTATAGGCAGACTTGGAAAATTTCCACAACAACAGCATATATGGGATTTTTTTTTTATCATTGTTTAATAAAGAAGGTTTGTACTGTGAACACTGTCTCTTGCCTCGTGGTGATTTCGAACCTGTGTAGCCTTTAGCCTCCCTTTACAAAAATTTGTGATTAGTTTCTGGGGTGAAATTCCCCAGGTGGCGTTGTTTGGCAACAAAACTCATCACTCTATGACCGCCACATTGCCACATTAGGTTAGATATTGTGTGTTTTCGTTTGGTATTTGTTAAATAAATGATTTTGAACATAAGTCATTTGTTTGTCTGTTTTAATGCTGTATAAGAGTGAATGTTGCCAACCTCTATGCTGTAAAACTACAAATCCTTCAACTCTTACTGACCATTGTGGCATAACTGTGATTATAATTATTAAATTGATTATCTTAGTTCCAAACTGATAGTTAGTAATTTTATATGATTGGTCTAACAATTTGGCTATCATTTCCCATTATAAGGGTGGTGCTTTAAGGTGAATTTATTGTAAATTAAATCCTATTACTTAACTTAAGTATTAATTATTTTGGATAGCCAATCCTAATTTATTAAATCACAAGAGTGCTTGTGTCTACACAACATGGTGTTAAAAGATGCACTAGTTTTTCACTTTAATCTATCGTTAAACATATATTCGTAGTTCCCTACTTGAATTTCCTTGTTATCTGAAAAAACAAAACAAAACAAAACACATAATTGCTGCCTAACAGGTATTAGTAAAAGCAAACACATTCACATTGTCATTGTTGGCTGTGTAGCTAAGCAATACTTGGTGCTGATTTCATGATTATCTACACCCTAAACATAAACACCTGTCACAGCAACACTGAGAAAAAAAAGTTTGAGCCAAGGTAGGTGAAGTCCTTTACCACCTCAAGGGTAAGGCTGCAAGTGGAGTTAGTGGAGATACTACTCATGTCTTGGTCCAAGAATTTGATTTTCTTAAAAATAATTGTGAGACCAAACTCTCTGTATGTGTTTGCAGAGCAGCTGATAAGTTGTTATAGAGCTTCCTTGTTGTCTGAGTCAGTGTCCCCTCCCTAATCATAGTCTTACACACTTTAGTCTTTGCTCTGAGATGTGCAAGGTTGAAGAGATTTCATGGCCTCTGCTGTGAAGGTATATGTCATCATCTAATTGATTGAAGGTGTCAGACAACAGCAAAGAGAAGAAGAATGGCAAAAAGTGTCAGTGCAAGCACACACCCTTGCCTCTCTCCACGTCTGACTGGGAATGGGTCTGTGATGGAGACATCATACTGGACAGTGCCCCACATGTCATCATGGAAAGATTTAACCATCTAACCATCTAACCATCCTCAGAAGCCTGGGAGGAGATATCCAGCCCTCTGCTGAAAAGATAAGAGGCTTTCCAGCTGGCAAGGTCAAAAACCTTGGTCAGGTCAATGATGGTGATGTACAGTGGTTGTTTTGCTCAGGGCACTTCTCTTGCATCTGCCTCAATTGTTGACCGTCCTACCTTGAATCTATACTGTGCCTAGGACAGTGGTTCTCAAACTTTTTCTCTCAATCCCCACTTTGGACAAAGTGGTACCCCACCTGGCCTTTATTGCCCCAACAGAATGGTGGGCCAAGCTTTTTTTCTCTTTCAAATTTATTGAACTGTACAG